>JAPDVR010000006.1:52782592-53275092 GCA_026230005.1 Gila orcuttii
ATCTTCAAGGCAAAGTTTTATTTTCATAAAAAAACACAAGTAAAAAGTCAGTAAATTAAATAAGAACAAATATACGATTTGCAAACAACAGTACAAATAAATGCAATAGAATAAAGATAGATATGAAATAAAAAAGGCTTTAAGTTTTTCAGGTGGGACTAACAATAGGTTGTTATTCAGGTAATAAATACTTCAGAAATAAAAGTAATCAAATGTAAAATATCATTGGATAGTGTTCATTATAAAATTTAAACAGATTTATGCTTACAATTAAAGCATTAAAGTAGATTACAACATTCTTATAAATAGACTCGAAAAATATGTTGGTGTAGCACCTCCAGTTCGAATTACCCGCTCCAAGCAGGACTCGAACCCGGGGCCGTCCGCACGGGAGGCTAAACACCGTAGTCTCTAGCATCAGTCAATAGAGCACCTCTCGAGATTAGGGGAGTGAGGTTTACATTGATATTAGTGTAATTGCATTTGCATGGTTTAAATCATACTTATCTGACCGTTATCAGTTTGTAGCAGTAAATGAAGAGATGTCTTATCGGTCAAAAGTTCAGTATGGTGTACCACAAGGCTCAGTACTAGGACCGTTGCTGTTCACTCTGTACATGTATGGTAGTTTTCACTGTTGTGCTGATGATACTCAGCTCTATATTTCTTCACACCCTGACAAAACCCAACACCCATGACATATGCTCTCAATGACAAATGTGTAACAGTTAGTTCATGTCATCATGACATCAAGGCTAGATTATTGTAATGCTCTACTGAGTGGTTGCCCTGCACGCTTAATAAACAAACTCCAGCTGGTCCAAAATGTAGCTGCTAGAGTTCTTACCAGAACCAGGAAGTATGACCATATTAGCCCGGTTCTATCAACACTGCATTGGCTCCCTATTAAACATCGTATACATTTTAAAATATTGCTGATTACTAACAAAGCACTAAATGGTTTAGCGCCGCAGTACTTGAGTGAGCTCCTAACGCATTATATTAGTCCTTCACGTCTATAGCGATCTCAAAACTCTGGCCAGTTGATAATACCTAGAATATCAAAATCGACTGCTGGCGATTCCTTTTCCTATTTAAGACCCTTTGACTTCAGTCAAACACATGTCAAATGGGAGTGAGATCTCAAAATTCTGGCCAAATGGATTAAGAAAACAGTCCTATAGGACTATAACCCACAGTCTGACCCAGGAGAACTGGTTATTTACAGACAGATCTCAAATCTACCACTCATCTATGAAATATTAGACAAATAGTGTCCTCTCAACTGTGTTCAGTTTTGCAGACATTTTTTTATGAAGAATTTTGAATATTGTCAGCTTCCATGTGCATCACATGAAAATGCCACAAACGTTTAAAACGGCATATTACATTACAGCAGTTATTATTTCCAGGAGTAAAAGGTGTTTTAATCAGTATGCCTGTAAAAAAACCTGATTACAAACCCTGATTTGATAAAGTGATTTTGAGGATGACAAAGTTGATCAGTCACATTTGCAAAATAAATGTATTGGTTAGATACGGTTGCATAATTTAGTGCTAGAAATAAACGATTTTTAGTGTTTTTAATTCAGAAGTAGATATTGGGTTTGATGCACAAAATATTTTAATGTGTGACGCCATTCATTTAGTCACGAGTTGCATGTATAAATATAGATAAAGAGATGCACAACACAGAATAACTAAAGAAACACTTTGAGAATGAAACCAACCTGTTTGTTCCTCAGTATATTCATGTTTGACTCTGAATGTTTCTTCAATCTTCACGTCTTCACTCTCCTCTTTAATAAACGCCATCTTTATAATAGTGTGTCACGTGGATCTCAGTCGCTTCACCAGGAGTTTTTCTGTGTGTTTGGACACTCTGTCCTGTTTAAGAGGAGAATAATTAACAGAAAGAAAAACACTCAAAACTAAATCTCTGAGTGCGTCTCAATCAGATCTAGTTCAGTAGTTCAGTTCACTGGTAAGAGAGTCAGTCAGAGAGAGTTAATGGACTTAAATGATCTGATTAGACTAAAAACACTCTGAACTAGCACTACGAATTAATAAAAGAACACATACAGACAATTAATATTTAGGCATTATGATTTACATGCGTTATGTATTTATTTGTAGATTATATTTAATTGATCACAATGTGATGAAAACATTGTCAGTTGATTAGTAGAAGTTGTCATTCCACATGTGTGTGTTGTTGTTCTTGCTGCATTTACACTGGTGAACTGCAGGAGTCGTCAGCGTGATTCGGTGATTCGAGCGCTTACAAACTCTGATTTGATTCAATTGAATCTAAACCGGTTTTGAAAAGCTCCGTTTCTCTATTATTACTTGCCAGAGAGCAAACACCGTGTTTATGATGAACTGATTCACAATATAGGGAGCGAAATGAGGCGCACCTTTTCTGTTACTCACATGTGGATGCACTTTACTCACAAGAAAACCGTTAATTACTTTTTATTAGAAACATAATAGTGTTAAATGTATCAATAATTAACTTGTTGCACAGTTCTCTATAAAATTGTTGTTGGGTTATCTTTGTTCAAATGATTGAAAACACAAACCTTTCTTCTGCAGAATCACAGATGCAGGACCGAGGCGCAGACTTATGACGTCATGTCGCCACACCAAAATAAAAGTCCCGTTCAAAATAATACACATTCACATACAGGAAACACATTCAAATTATAAGATAAATCGTTGATTTACAGAATGAATCATAGATCTCCAAAGCTATTAATACCACTGAGATTTTGTTGAAAAGCTTCTGACTTATACCCCTATATAATTATTTCTAAATCTAAGCAAGAGATTGCAATTATAATTTCAACTACTGAGCATTTGTGATATTCATAATCAAAAGTCAATAAATAAAGTATCTTGATCTTCAAACTACAAAAGATGGAAAATAACTAAATACAATACTTTTTTGATTTTATATATTAAATTTAAATGTTTAATATAATTATTTATAAACTTAAACATTTTAACTTAAATAATTTGTAAATTAAATTTAAATTTGTGATCGGAAAGAAATCGAACTACTTTTTGCTGTAATTTATTACCTAAAATAGAATCCTTATCATGATGTACATTTCCACCCTATTCCATCTCAGTTTCTCCACAGAATATAAGGGCAAAACCAAACTTTCAACTATATGTGGAAAAACAAAGTGCATTGTATTAAAGGGCCATGACTGTGTAGAATGGTATTGATGATGGGTTTAAAACTAATTGATTTTGACATTTCTTCAAAATAGTAATGAAATATGATTTTAAGTTCCCAGGATTATCTTTAAAAAAATGAACAGTGTGAAATGTGTGCTGAAAATGTGACAATATATAAACACACACATACAGAAATGACAAAGCCAGCAGAGCAGGTGACTGGGTCAAAGCCAGCAGAGCAGGTGACCAGGTCAAAGCCAGCAGAGCAAGTGACCAGAACAAAGCCTGAGGAGCAGGTGACCAGGACAAAGCCGGTGGAGCAGGTGACCAGAACAAAGCCGGCAGAGCAGGTGACCAGAACAAAGCCGGCAGAGCAGGTGACCAGAACAAAGCCGGCAGAGCAGGTGACCAGAACAAAGCCGGCAGAACAGGAGAGCAGGACAAAGCCTGAGGAGCAGGTGACCAGGAAAACGCCGGCGGAGCAGGTGACCAGGACAAAGCCGGCGGAGCAGGTGACCAGGACAAAGCCGGTGGAGCAGGTGACCAATACAAAGCCAGCAAAGTAGGTGACTGGGTCAAACCCTGAGGAGCAGGGGACCAGAACAAAGCAGGCGGAGCAGGTGACTAGGTCAAAGCCAGCAAAGTAGGTGACCAGGTCAAACCCTGAGGTGCAGGTGACCAGAACAAAGCCGGTGGAGCAGGTGACCAGGACAAAACTGGTGGAGCAGGTGACCAGAACAAAGCCAGCAGAGCAGGTGACTAGGTCAAAGCCAGCAGAGGAAGTGACCAGGTCAAAGCCTGAGGTGACTAGGACAAAGCCAGTGGAGCAGGTGACCAGAACAAAGCCGGTGGAGCAGGTGACCAGGACAAAGCCGGTGGAGCAGGTGACCACGACAAAGCCGGTGGAGCAGGTGACCAAGACAAAGCCTGAGGTGCAGGTGACCAGGACAAAGCCTGAGGAGCAGGTGACCAGGACAAAGCCGGTGGAGCAGTTGACCAAGACAAAGCCTGAGAAGCAGGTGACCAAGACAAAGCCTGAGGAGCAGGTGACCAGGACAAAGCCGGTGGAGCAGGTGACCAAGACAAAGCCTGAGGAGCAGGTGACCAGGGAAAAGCCTGAGGAGGAGGTGACCAGGACAAAGCCGATGGAGCAGGTGACCAGGACAAAGCTGGTGGAGCAGGTGACCAGGGCAAAGCTGGTGGAACAGGTGACCAGGACAAAGACGGCAGAGCAGGTGTCCAGGACAAAGCCGGCAGAACAGGTGACTAGGTCAAAGCCAGCAGAGCAAGTGACCAGGACAAAGCCAGCAGAGCAGGTGACCAGGTGAAAGCCAGCGGAGCAGATGACCAGGACAAAGCTGGTGGAGCAGGTGACCAGGACAAAGCCAGAGGAGCAGGTGATCAGGTGAAAGCCAGCGGAGTAGGTGACCAGGACAAAGCCGGTGGAGCAGGTGACCAGGACAAAGCCGGTGGAGCAGGTGACCAGGACAAAGCCAGCAGAGCAGGTGACCAGGACAAAGCCAGCAGAGCAGGTGATCAGGACAAAGCCTGAGGAGCAGGTGACCAGGACAAAGCCGGTGGAGCAGGTGACCAGGACAAAGCCAGAGGAGCAGGTATCAGGACAAAGCCGGTGGAGCAGGTGACCAGGACAAAGCCAGAGGAGCAGGTATCAGGACAAAGCCGGTGGAGCAGGTGACCAGGACAAAGCCAGCAGAGCAGGCGACCGGGTCAAAGCCTGAGGAGCAGGTGACCAGGACAAAGCCGGCGAAGCAGGTGACCAGGACAAAGCCGGTGGAGCAGGTGACCAGAACAAAGCCAGCAGGGCAGGTGACCAGGACAAAGCCAGCAGAGCAGGTGACTGGGTCAAAGCCAGCAGAGCAGGTGACCAGGTCAAAGCCAGCAGAGCAAGTGACCAGGTCAAAGCCTGAGGAGCAGGTGACCAGAACAAAGCCGGCGGAGCAAGTGACCAGGACAAAGCCGGTGGAGCAAGTGACCAGGACAAAGCCGGTGGAGTATGTGACCAGGACAAAGCCGGTGGAGCAGGTGACTTGGACAAAGCTGGTGGAGCAGGTGATCAGAACAAAGCCGGTGGAGCAGGTGACCAGGACAAAGCCAGAGGAGCAGGTGACCAGGTGAAAGTGAATTTACAAGTGGATTACACAAAAATTCACATAGTCAGAATTAAGATCATACAAGTTTTCTTTATAAATCAATATTTTCAAACAGGTGACCAGGTGACCAGAACAAAGCCGGCAGAGCAGGTGACCAGAACAAAGCCGGCAGAGCAGGTGACCAGAACAAAGCCGGCAGAACAGGAGAGCAGGACAAAGCCTGAGGAGCAGGTGACCAGGAAAACGCCGGCGGAGCAGGTGACCAGGACAAAGCCGGCGGAGCAGGTGACCAGGACAAAGCCGGTGGAGCAGGTGACCAATACAAAGCCAGCAAAGTAGGTGACTGGGTCAAACCCTGAGGAGCAGGGGACCAGAACAAAGCAGGCGGAGCAGGTGACTAGGTCAAAGCCAGCAAAGTAGGTGACCAGGTCAAACCCTGAGGTGCAGGTGACCAGAACAAAGCCGGTGGAGCAGGTGACCAGGACAAAACTGGTGGAGCAGGTGACCAGAACAAAGCCAGCAGAGCAGGTGACTAGGTCAAAGCCAGCAGAGCAAGTGACCAGGTCAAAGCCTGAGGTGACTAGGACAAAGCCAGTGGAGCAGGTGACCAGAACAAAGCCGGTGGAGCAGGTGACCAGGACAAAGCCGGTGGAGCAGGTGACCAGGACAAAGCCGGTGGAGCAGGTGACCAAGACAAAGCCTGAGGTGCAGGTGACCAGGACAAAGCCTGAGGAGCAGGTGACCAGGACAAAGCTGGTGGAGCAGTTGACCAAGACAAAGCCTGAGGAGCAGGTGACCAAGACAAAGCCTGAGGAGCAGGTGACCAGGACAAAGCCGGTGGAGCAGGTGACCAAGACAAAGCCTGAGGAGCAGGTGACCAGGGAAAAGCCTGAGGAGGAGGTGACCAGGACAAAGCCGATGGAGCAGGTGACCAGGACAAAGCTGGTGGAGCAGGTGACCAGGGCAAAGCTGGTGGAACAGGTGACCAGGACAAAGACGGCAGAGCAGGTGTCCAGGACAAAGCCGGCAGAACAGGTGACTAGGTCAAAGCCAGCAGAGCAAGTGACCAGGACAAAGCCAGCAGAGCAGGTGACCAGGTGAAAGCCAGCGGAGCAGATGACCAGGACAAAGCTGGTGGAGCAGGTGACCAGGACAAAGCCAGAGGAGCAGGTGATCAGGTGAAAGCCAGCGGAGTAGGTGACCAGGACAAAGCCGGTGGAGCAGGTGACCAGGACAAAGCCGGTGGAGCAGGTGACCAGGACAAAGCCAGCAGAGCAGGTGACCAGGACAAAGCCAGCAGAGCAGGTGATCAGGACAAAGCCTGAGGAGCAGGTGACCAGGACAAAGCCGGTGGAGCAGGTATCAGGACAAAGCCGGTGGAGCAGGTGACCAGGACAAAGCCAGAGGAGCAGGTATCAGGACAAAGCCGGTGGAGCAGGTGACCAGGACAAAGCCAGCAGAGCAGGCGACCGGGTCAAAGCCTGAGGAGCAGGTGACCAGGACAAAGCCGGCGGAGCAGGTGACCAGGACAAAGCCGGTGGAGCAGGTGACCAGAACAAAGCCAGCAGGGCAGGTGACCAGGACAAAGCCAGCAGAGCAGGTGACTGGGTCAAAGCCAGCAGAGCAGGTGACCAGGTCAAAGCCAGCAGAGCAAGTGACCAGGTCAAAGCCTGAGGAGCAGGTGACCAGAACAAAGCCGGCGGAGCAAGTGACCAGGACAAAGCCGGTGGAGCAAGTGACCAGGACAAAGCCGGTGGAGTATGTGACCAGGACAAAGCCGGTGGAGCAGGTGACTTGGACAAAGCTGGTGGAGCAGGTGATCAGAACAAAGCCGGTGGAGCAGGTGACCAGGACAAAGCCAGAGGAGCAGGTGACCAGGTGAAAGTGAATTTACAAGTGGATTACACAAAAATTCACATAGTCAGAATTAAGATCAAACAAGTTTTCTTTATAAATCAATATTTTCAAACAATGTAAGTTTATGAGAGGATGTAAAACTATGTGAAAAAAGTATTTAAAATACTACTAAATCAAAAGAGTAAACACAACTACAAGCCAAGAATTAAAGCTAAGAATACTTAATTACACTTTTAATTACACTTCCAGTATGTCAAAATATCAAAATATTGAGAACAAATATAGGCTATATAAGTCAGGTATACTTAAAGGTGCAGTGTGTAGATTTTAGTGGCATCTAGCGGTTTGGTTGCATTTAGGGGTTTGGTCCTGGTCAAGACAATCTCCTGAACTCCAAATTGAATGTCAGAATGGGAAAGAAAGGTGATTTAACCCTCTGGGGACCAGAAACGCGCCGGCGCGTTTTGCTTGTTTTTTTTCACATAGCAGAAAAATAGACTTAAAGTACTACCATCATTTCTGTTCATATAGAGTTAAGAAATATGAGAAAATAATCTGTTAAATGTCTACTTTTTTATGTGCCCACATGCAATCTAAATAAAATATTGTGCTTTTGTAAAATAAAGAAAATAAACAGGGTGTGCGTTCTGCCTCTCAGTCACCGTGAACTTTTTTTCTGGAGCACGTCTCTAATCTTCAACAAAACTCAGCAAATACTATTCACCCAGCCATAAGCAATATATCTTTTAAATCATTTGAGTTTGTACTTTTAAATGATTTGATTCAAAACTAAAATAAATATTCTCCGTTTATGTCATCTATATAAAAAGAGAGACGTGTCATCCGGTCTAATTATCTTCCTCTCAGCTCATTATTCTGGTAATGTGACACGCCCACGGAGAGCACGCGCTAATTCAAACGCAAATATGTGAAGCAACACATTGAGACGCGTTAACGCCCATAAACTCTGAAAACACACTATATTTTTTAGTCAGATTAATCTACTGTCGTCTTGCGCGGCTATATGAGGAACAATCCTGGGACATTTACCTACCTCAGAACAAGTGCTGGTTTATTTTCACCATGAGGAGGAGCAACAGATTCAGCTGAGAAGTAAGTGTTTTATGCTTGTGCTTTGTTCTAATCGCGATATAGAATAACGTTAGTGTCTGTAAACGGAAAAATAGCATACCGTTTAAATGTGAATCATGTTTCTGTGTGTGTGTGTGTGTGTGAATGAATGAATGAATGAACACACAGATACGCACTGTTACAGACTAAATAAAAGACAACATTTCATTGACTAGTCTAAAATACATCAAATAAGCTTTTGTTAGGAGTTTCTGCTCATATGTTAAATATATAGTATGTTTTGTCAATAAACTAATCAACTAAGATGTTATAGTGTTTGCTCCAATGCAAGCTATATCAAAATAATGAATCCTCAACTTTGAAATATGTATGATCAAACTAAGACATTTATGGAAAAAGACAATTTTCTTTTCAAGATGTTTCCAACTCTAACTTTGAACTTTGAACTGAAATAAAACCATGTCTATATGGTGAAGGGTGTGTGATAGAAGTGTCCATACATATGCACCCTGTATTTTAAGATTTTTTATTCCTCTTTTTAGTCAACTTTAGCATGAGTGTGTTCACTTATTCTAAGCAGTGTGTGTGTGTGTGTGTGTGTGTGTGTGTGTGTGTGTGTTGTAAATAAATCCAAACAATCTAAAAGCCATTCTTTTTTAAATCTCATTCTTTGTGCAAGGCTCCTCATAATGATATGGCCTGATAGCACACCTAATAGGGCCATTATGGGAGGGTCTTTGTCTTTCTCAGGTGTGAAATGCCACACATATTAATGAGACATCACGCCCCTTCGCATAAAGCTTTCTCAAACAAAACACGTCATACACATTCTAAAAGACTTTATTGACTTATCTGAATGAGTAGTCAGTTTTGGAGCAAATATTCTAGACTATGTGATACAATTTTCAAAAGTCTTGTGAAGAAATAATCAATATGTGTTTTGTGGCCTTATTTCAGAAACTTTTACTTTTAGTTTTTTCAATAACCATGCATAAATAATATTCTCTCAAAAATACAAACATGTACATACATGTTGCTCACGAATTATGGTAGCCCCGTTTGTGCTATATAGAGTGAATTTACACCTTTGCCATTAACATGTTTATAAATAACTGAAAAAAGCACAAATGTCAGGGCATGTCAAAACATCCCAAGGGCCGCAAAAAAACCCTTGGTCCCCAGACGGTTAAGCAATTTTGAGCGTGGCATGGTTGTTGGTGCCAGACGGGCCGGTCTGAGTATTTCACAATCTGCTCAGTTACTAGGATTTTCACGCACAACCATTTCTAGGGTTTACAAAGAATGGTGTGAAAAGGGAAAAACATCCAGTATGCATCAGTCCTGTGGGCGAAAATGCCTTGTTGATGCTAGAGGTCAGAGGAGAATGGGCCGACTGATTCAAGCTGATAGAAGAGCAACTTTGACTGAAATAACCACTCGTTACAACCAAGGTATGCAGCAAAGCAACACGCACAACCTTGAGGCGGATGGGCTACAACAGCAGAAGACCCCACCGGGTACCACTCATCTCCACTACAAATAGGAAAAAGAGGCTATCATTTGCAAGAGCTCACCAAAATTGGACAGTTGAAGACTGGAAAAATGTTGCCTGGTCTGATGAGTCTCGATTTCTGTTGAGACATTCAGATGGCAGAGTCAGAATTTGGCGTAAACAGAATGAGAACATGGATCCATCATGCCTTGTTACCACTGTGCAGGCTGGTGATGTTGGTGTAATGGTGTGGGGGATGTTTTCTTGGCACACTTTAGGCCCCTTAGTGCTAATTGGGCATCGTTTAAATGCCACGGCCTACCTGAGCATTGTTTCTGACCATGTCCATCCCTTTATGGCCACCATGTACCCATCCTCTGATGGCTACTTCCAGCAGGATAATGTCACAAAGCTCGAATCATTAAAATTGGTTTCTTGAAAATGACAATGAGTTCACTGTACTAAAATGGCCCCCACAGTCACCAGATCTCAACCCAATAGAGCAACTTTGGGATGTGTTGGAACGGGAGCTTGGATGTGCATCCCACAAATCTCCATCAACTGCAAGATGCTATCCTATCAATATGGGCCAGCATTTCTAAAGAATGCTTTCAGCACCTTGTTGAATCAATGCCACGTAGAATTAAGGCAGTTCTGAAGGCGAAAGGGGGTCAAACACAGTATTAGTATGGTGTTCCTAATAATCCTTTAGGTGAGTGTATAATATAATAATAGTAATCGTCTAATTGTCTCACGAACGTAACCAGCACATTTCTCCCCACATAGCAAACCCATAATACAGCGAGAGAGAAGAACCACACGAAACTATCCAACTACATATTTTTTCTAACAGGGTAGTAAAAGTTTAGCTGGCTAATATGAGCTGTTATGCTGTAGGGCTGTGGCTGAGCTGGTTAAAGCGTAAAGCATTGTTTATACTCAACGCGTCTGCAAAAATGATGTGATTGTAACAGCGCGCGCGCCTCCGCATCCCCTAGACACCATTTACTACACACAAATTAATAAATAATAATGAATAAAAATACTGTTTTTTTTCTCTGGTTTTGAAAACTCTTCACGATCGACTTAAAATGCTTCCAAGATCAACTAGTCGACCGCGATCGACGGGTTGGTGACTCCTATAACGTTACTGTTTTACGGTCAATAGTACTAATCAGCTGATTGTCAAAGCCATAACACAGCGAGGGAGAAGAACTAAGTTACATGAACAATCCAACTACATATTTTACACCACTGACAAGGGAAAAGTCACTACTCACGGTGTCTATGGCTAGCTTCTAGCTTTCTGCAGCTTCTCTTTCAAGGTAGTGACGAAACGCGCTCTGTAGCGTTGTTTGTTCGCTGTCGGCTACGGTAGAAACATGACGTCACAATATGTCGACCTTCATAGAAGGGGGTGCCCGCGGTTATGTCGATATAAATGTCTCATTCTAAGGTAATAAAAACATAACGGTTCATTGAGTAAGGTCTTTATACACCACTGAACACATAGTTATGGACCTTATATTGCATTTCTGTCAATAGATCCTCAGAAATATTACACATTGCACCTTTAAGTGTAATTGTAAGGTTTTTTGCTAAGTACATAAAGTATATTTCTGATGAGAACATAAAATCTAGACTGAAAGTATACTTTATTTTTAGTTTTTAAGTATATCTAAAATAAGTCATTTTAAAAACATATCTAAATTACGTCATATGCTCTCAATTAAAAATGCAGAACAATTAGTTCATGCGTTCATGACATCATGGCTAGATTATTCTAATACTCTTATGGGTGGTTGCCCTGCACGTTTAATACATAAACTACAGCTGGTCCAAAATGCAGCCGCTAGAGTTCTTACCAAAACCAGGAAGTATGACCATATTAGCCCGGTTCTATCAACACTGCATTGGCTCCCTATTAAACATTGTATAAATTTTAAAATATTGCTGATTACTTACAAAGCACTAAATGGTTTAGCTCCCCACTACTTGAGCGAGCTCTTAACACATTATAGTCCTTCACGTCTATTGCGATCTCAAAACTCCGGCCAGTTGATAATACCTAGAATATCAAAATCGACTGCTGGCGGTAGATCCTTTTCCTATTTAGCACTAAAACTTTGGAACAATCCTCCTAACATTGTCTGGGAAGCAGACACAGTCTGTCAGTTCAAATCTAGACTAAAAACACATCTCTTTGGCTTAGCATACACATAACACATTATAGACTTCTATAATTCAATGTTAGGCTGCATAGTTTAGATCAGCCGGAACCGAGAACACTTCCCATAAATCCTGATGTACTTTGTACATCATAAGAAGGATGGCGTCTACGCTAATATTAGTCTCTCTGTTTATCCCGAGGTTTACCACAAACTGCCAGATCCAGGCCATTTCCAGATCTGATGAAGGACCTGCGCCTGGACACGACGACAAAGCAGTCCTGAAGTGTCAACTAGTCTCTCCCATGTGAAGGCCTCCTTCCCTTTACCTCTGTACTGATAAAAACGTTGTCGGGATAATTTTGGTTCGCATGGCTACGCAGACGTGACAAATTTCTGTATTATACATTTTTAAGACCAGACAAGAAGTTTGTTGAGGGTAGATTTGTAAAGAAGGACTACACGTCTGCGTATTTGCGGGTTTGCATTCTTGAGGTTTGCACAGAGATAACGGATAATCAAAGAAAAAATAATCGCCGGTGCAGCACAGATGTCTCCTTAATAATACATTTATTTGAGGTGCATAGCAATGACTAACGTTTCGATGTAAAGTTACATCTTCATCAGAGTCCTTGGAGAAAATGGGCAATGAAGCCATTAATAAGGATCATCAACAGGTGTGATTGTGCATAAAGGGGGCGTTAACCACCCAAAAAAAACACACACATTTAAACCAAGGTGCCACATTCACAAATCAGTCATTAAAGGGCAAGTGCCCACATACAAATATCAAGCATAAAATGTACACAATACAATGGGAATCAAAGTATCTTCATTTTACATAAAGTATTTTAATATTTTAATAAGTTTGAATGTTTAGAGAAAGCATGATAAACTCAATTCTTCATTTAGACCTAGAGGTTCAAGAATATTAAGTGTATGAATCCAAAACGCTTCCCTGCATAGAAGTTTATTGATAATATCACCACCTCTGGGTGTGGGTGCAATTTTCTCAATTCCCCAAAACTTCAATGATGCAGGGGAACCATGATTGGCCTGCTTGTAATGCCTCGCCATGGCATATGTTACATTCTGGGTACGAATTGCTGTTTTGTGTTCAGCTATTCTTAGTTTAAGTTGACGTTTTGTTTGACTTATGTACACCAATCCACAAGGACACTTTAGAAGGTATACTACATGAGTACTGTTACAATTGATAAATGAAGAAATAGAATATTTCTTACCAGTACGTGGATGTGAAAAATCTTTGGCATTGGTCGAATTGGAGCATTGCGCACAGTTGCCACATTTATAAAAACCCAGAGGTGGACTGGGGAGCCAAGTAGTAGAGGATGGAGTAGTCATATCTGAGTGGACCAATCAGTCACGAATGTTACGAGCGCGTCTGAATACGAACATGGGTGGCTCAGCGCAGATGTCCTTAAGTGTCGGGTCACTGTTAAGAACATGCCAATGCTTACGGATAATGTTTTTTATTCTTCCTGCTGCTGGAGTGTAGCTAGTGGAAAATAATACTTTGGATGTAGTGTGAGGCTTAGGTTTTTTCTTTAACAATGAGGCACGGTCTGTATTAAGAGCCCTATTCCATGCTTTAGTAATGTCAGATTTATCATAACCTGGTTGTTCAAAAAGACACGCTAGATGGGCTGCTTTAGACATAAATTCACTCATAGTACTACAATTTCTTCTGATTCGCAGGAACTGGCCCACTGGTATATTGCGAATCAGATGAGGCGAGTGATTACTGTCTGCTCTTAATAGGGTATTCCTGCTGAGAGGTTTGCGGTAGATAGTGGATTGTAAGATATTATTTTTATCCTTAGAAATAGTTAGGTCTAGAAAATCAATGGACTGCTTATCGAATTCCATAGTAAAAGACAAATAGTCTGTAGTGGAATTTACATAAGTCAAAAAATGATTCAACTCGCTAGATGTGCCCTTCCATATTAAAAGAACATCGTCTATGTATCTACGCCAAAGTGATATTTTTGAGTGGAACGGGTTATTTTCAGTGTTCTGTATAAATTTTTCTTCCCATAGACCCAACACTAAACAGGCATATGAGGGTGCAAACGAAGACCCCATTGGAGTTGTAAATAAAATTTGTCATAGTATTTGAAAAAATTATTAGACAGAATAATCTCGACAAAATTTACAAGCAATTCAGATGGCGGCAGGACATCAGTGGGACGTTTGGTAAGATAATACGATATGGCTTGTAAACCTATATGATGAGGTATACATGTATATAGACTTTGCACATCTAACGATACAAGAACATCATTGCTTTCACATTTCCAGTTATCAATCAGGGGTGGGGTGGTGGTGATGGCGCAGTGGATAAGACACATGCCTTTGGTGTGAGAGACCCGGGTTCGAATCCACTGTGAGACACCAATGTGTCCCTGAGCAAGACACTTAACCCCTAGTTGCTCCAGAGGCGTGCGACCTCTGACATATATAGCAATTGTAAGTCGCTTTGGATAAAAGCGTCAGCTAAATGAATAAATGTAAATGTAAATGCAATCAAATTTAAAACATCAGTTGTATCCCCAAGGTATGATGGTAGACTGTGAACATATTGTCTTAAAAAGAAACCAACAAATGGTGAGAGGCTCTGTTAGGCTTCCTATGCTCGATACAATAGGGCGTAAAGGAGGATCATCAAGTCGTTTATGAATTTTAGGTAGACCATAGAACACTGGACAACGACGATGGTCACTTAATAAGAAAGCCTTTTCTTTATCGGTAATCCAGCCTTTTTTGTAAGATGTATCAATAAATTCATTAATAATATTTTTTGTGTTGGAAGTAGGATTATGAAAAAGGGGCTGATATTGCTTCTCATCATTTAATAATTTGAATATACCACAATCATAGTTCTTTAAGCCCATAACCACAACAGCGCACCCCTTATCAGCTGGGCGAATTATAATGTCATGTCTTGCTTCTAAGGAGCGTAACGCATCCAGTTCATCTTTTACCATATTTTTATTTGTAGAAGGAGGCCTACTTAATTTAGCCATGTCTTGCTCAACTAACTGACTAAAAGTGACAATGGTAGGATTTAAATTAGAAGGCAAAAACCTTGATTTCTTTTTAAAGGGGGTCACTTCTCTGGGGGTCTCTCTTGTATTAGAATCATAGTTTCTGCATACAGTGTGACTGTTGGATAAGACATTGGACCTAGAGAAAAATTGTTTAAGATGAAGCTGTCTAAAGACTTTAAATGAGTCCACTTTAAGAGAAAAAGAGTCAATGTGATTAGACGGGGCAAAAGAAAGTCCTTTGCGAAGCACTGCCTTCTCTGATTCCGTAAGGTCATAGTCCGAGATATTAATTCTCCTCAGTCTCCTCTGGAGGTTCCGCGGGGACCAGCGTGTTGGTGGAAGGGCTTCTCTTCTTCTTCCCCCTTGACGGATAACGGATAATCATTTGCACCTTCGAACCCATTTCAGGGAGTGCGTTCTCGAGACACCAGGCACTGTTTTATGCAGATGGGCGGCCAGAGCATGTTAAGAGTTTTTCTGTTAGAACGGTGTCGAGTTAGCGGCCACTAAGTTAATAACTAACGATTTTTGCAACGGAAGTGAATCAATCAAAACTAACTTTAGCTGGACAATAACTTTATCCTAATGCTGTTGTACAGCCTAAACAATCTGTTACGGTAATTTCTATTATCACTGTAAAGCTGCTTTTGAAACAATCCATACTGTTAAAAGCACTTTATAAATGAAGGTGACTTGACTATACTAATACAAACTTTTTTTGAGAGGGGAGTCTTTAACAAGGAAAAGAAACTGGGTCTCACATTTACTTGACTTTTCATATGTATTTGTAAGTGTGATGTTTTTATTACACTGATCACAATTTAAATTGACTTTCTCCAGAGTGAATGCACAGATGATTGTTAAAATTTCTCCTTTTTCTAAACTTCGTCACACTGAGGAAAACGGCATTTTCTTTTCAGAATGCGTTTGCAAATGCCGTTTCAGCTCTGTGTGATACGTGAAACTCTTTTCACACTGAAGACACTTGTAAGGCTTTTCTCCAGTGTGAACTCTCATGTGGATCTTAAGGTTTCCTTTAATCGTGAAGCTTTTTCCACACTGAGGACAGGTGAAAGGCTTTTCTCCAGTGTGAATTCTCATGTGATTCTCAAGGTTTGCTTTGTTTGTGAAACTCTTTCCACACTGATGACACATGTAAGGCTTCTCTACGATGTGAATTTTTACATGATTCTCAAGGTGATTCCTGTCTATGAAACTCCTTTCACACTGATGACATTTAAAATAGTCCCCTCCTGAGTGAATCCTCATGTGATGATTAAGGTTTTCTTTATATCTGAAACTTTTTCCACACTGACCACAAACAAACAGCTTCTCTCCCGTGTGAATTGTCATGTGAGTCTTAAGATTTCCTTTTACTGTGAAGCTTTTCCCACACTGTTGGCAGGTGTAAGGCTTCTCTCCAGTGTGAACTGTCATGTGGGCATTAAGGTCTCTTTTCTGTTTAAAACTATTTCCACACTGAGAACATGTGAATGGCTTCTCTCCTGTGTGAACTCTCGTGTGAATCTTAAGATTTCCTTGTAGTGAGAAGCTCTTTCCACACTGAGGGCATGCAAACGGTTTCTCTCCAGTGTGGACTTTCAAGTGGGCTTCAAGGCTGCCTTTTCGATTGAAACTCTTTCCACACTGAGGGCAGGTCAAAGGCTTCTCTCCAGTGTGAACTCTCATCTGGACTTTAAGGTTTCTAGTTCCTGTTTTATGAGTCTGTGAGTAACTAAAAGATTTTTTTCCATTCATGAAATCATGACATTTCTCATACTGATTTTTGTCTTCCATTTCATTTAGTTCTTGACTCTCCTCTTTCGCCATCAAGTCTAGGGTGAAAAGAAACAAAAACAATTTTAACACCAGTTTATTGGCACAAAGCAACAGACATTAAAACATTTAGACATGTAAACAACAAATCCAACAAGAACGCTAAATACTACACCCAACACCACTAAACAAATGAAAAATGTGTAACCTGTAATCTCAGAAATTCTTGACAATTATGTTATTTCTCTGAAAGAAGCAGTCAAGCAAAAGGAGGTGACAGTAAGTAACTAAGTGTTTTTGTATCTTTTTCTAATTTGATTTAAGTGCAGTTGTAGTTACTAGGAAACCGTGTTTGTTTACTGTGCTCACAAGCTGAAATCGCGTTGGTGAAGTCTCGTTTGTTTGCGTTTTTTCACGTCGTAAACAGTTTCGGTAGTGAGGCGTGGCCTAACCCAGCTTGCGCTATTTTTACAGCGAGTATTGTAGCACTCATTAGAAAGAAGCAGTCAAGCAGCAGGAGGTGACAGTAACTGTAAGTGTTTTTGTATAATTTTCTCATTTAATGTAAGTGCAGTTGTAGTTACTAGGAAATAGTGTTTGTTTATTGTGCTCACGAGCTGATATTGCGTTGGTAAAGTCTCATATGTTCGCGTTTTTTCACGTGTGTAATAGGAACCCAGCAATGGGCACCCCAAAAAATCTGGCCCAATTAAACAGAGGCAGAGTGAATACAAAACGTTTGAAGTATAAATTAATATTTATTAAAAAGTGCAAAGTCATGTAAAATCCTAACCCAAGTATATAACAGTAATGTAAAAATTAAACAAAAAAGGGAAAAATCTTTACCAAAAATTAGATTCAAAAGCAATAAAGCCAAATGCAAATAAAAAATAAAAATAAATCAACAAAATACCTGCAGCACTCAGGCCACACTCGTGGAGAGTGTGGCCTGAGTGCTGCAGGTATTTTGTTGATTTATTTTAATTTTTTATTTGCATTTGGCTTTATTGCTTTTGAATCTAATTTTTTGTTGGTTGCTGCAAACACAGACTCACCCCATTAAAGACAGACAAGCACATTTATACTGGTGGCCAGCACCATTGCCCCATGGGGAGGGACAAACTCCCATACAACGCTTTACACATTTTCCCATAAATATAGAGTCTAGAAGAAACATTTTGTCATATTGTTCAAAATAGATAATCTACTCTCTTATGCAACAGTTGATAACATTTACAATATATTGAACAGGAAATAACAGAAGCCACTCGGCCGCGTTGTCCCTGAAACACCCATGCTCAGTGGTAGATTCCAATCCTTAGCGGAATCAAATATTCCCACCACTGTTTCCCCGTAGGACCACTAAATGATGGGACAAACAATACTGCATGAAGACAACAGGTATTTCATTCACTCACTCGATTTTGATCGATACTCATAATAATAAACTCTTATGTCAGTAAATAATCTCTCTGTGTGTGTGTGTGTGTGTGTGTGTGTGTGTGTAAATGCATTTATTAACTCAAGTCCATATTAAATGTGCGGTCAATCCGTGAACGTCACACTCCCCCCTACCCATTTTCAAGCCAGCAGGTGAGAAAGAAAGTCCACTGTAGCATTACTCTTTCCTGGTATGTGCAGGACAATGAAACTATATGTTTGCATGGATAAGTACCATCGAATGGTTCGTGCATTTGAGTCTCTCATATGATCCATCCATTGCAGTGGCCGGCGATAAATTTCAAGGAGGAATTCTCGGCCAAGAAGGTAGTAAGTACCTGAATGTGTCCAGGGCCCATTTAACGGCCAAGCACTCCTTCTCAACTGTGGAGTATTTCACCTCTCTAGGATACAGCTTCCGACTTATGTAGGCCACTGGATGCCTATTCCCAACCTCCTCTTTTAACAGCACTGCCCCTACGCCCGTATTAGAAGCATCAGTCTGCTAAACAAAAAGTTTTCAAAATTGGGAGAAGTTCTTCAAAAAGACAGTATTGGATTATTACTGTAGCATCTGGACCAATCAGACACACAAATTATTCATTATTAAAATATATTATTAAATTATATATTCATTATAAATTACACATTCAAATGCCCTGCTAGAACACTAAGGGTCATAAAATCTCCATCCAAAGGGACAACTTCTTATTGGCTCATACACCTCCAGAGGGTGTGACATCTTCACACTTTAAAAATCACTGATCTAGTGTTGCACGATACACCGGTACTATAAAGGTAACACGATACCCAGCTATTAAAATCGGTATGATATGAAATTGTATTAGTACCAGCACTGACAGCTGAGTGACAGCACTCTAAATAATAAGAGCAGTATTTCTTTAATTTGCGTTATTATGTGAGTATTGGAGACCATAAGTCTGAGTGGATACCCATGACATGCGGAGTCCCTCAAGGCTCAATTCTTGCGCCACTCCTATTCAACCTGTACATGGTCCCAATGAGCCAAATAATGAGAAAGAACCCAATCGCTTCACCAAATGGCTGTTCGCCCAAGATGACCTACAGTTGTCAGTGTATAATATAAAAAGCAAGGGTGAAAGCACACAGCCCTGAGGAGAGCCTGTGTTTGATACGATGACAGATGACATATTACCATTTACATAGACCTGCTGCCTTCTATTTGTTAGAAAATTTAAAACTAATAATAAGATCTGCTCGGGTAACTTAAAATGTGAGGCTAATCGTTCGACTAGGATATGGGGCTGCATTTTGTTAAAAGCTGAACTAAAGTTAGCAAATAAAATTCTTACGTGTGATGCAGGTTTCTCAAGATGTTTATACACCCTGTCAAGAATGAAAAGCTTTGCATCCTCTACCCCAGGGGGCGTCGTTAGGCCCTTTTTAGGGGGGCTTCAGCCCCCCTAAACTTCTGCCTAGCCCCCCTAAAAATGTGTGATTAATGTAGGCTACACAAATTCGTGTTCGCTTCAGTCTTGTTATAATCAGATTCAGCGCATTCTTCATCTTCAATCCGCAGCGGCGCCGAGCAGAGAGCACGTCAGAAACAGAGGACAGGGTGTGTGTGTGTGTGTGTGTGTGTGTGTTCATCTCAGCCTCATTGGTCTGTCACTGCTCGTCAATGTCAGAATATTTGAGATGACCAATCAAATCAAAGTAGGCGGGCTTTATGTTCACAGACGCTGCTGAGCGCGAATTTTAACAGTGCGACTCGACGCGTACGGTCAAGTGTGAGATAAGATGTAAGTAGCTAAACTTAACATTTCATATTTGACATTTTTTTTAGGTCATAAATGTTAAACAAATGACAAAAAATAATCAGGCAAACTAATATAGGTTTGTCTAATTTCGCCATTTTGAACTGAAAATAGGCCTATGTAACGTGTAATGTAATAATTAGTTTACTGTCATTGTGAGGGGACAAGAAACATTAACAAAGCCGTTTTCATCATGTTAGGCACAAGATTAATAATGAATGTGTACATATTGAGAATATAATACAAATTGTAGCCTTTAGTAAATTAAAAAAGCTCAGCTTTAGGAGGGGAAGAGAAAGGGATGAAGAGACTGAGAAAGAAAGAGTGATGGAGATGAGGAGAGAGCAGGTATTGACAAATAATCTACTGCCCACTGACATGGTTTTAAAGTTATTTCTTATCCTTTTTTTTTTTGGTCTTAAAAACGTCTTGAAATGCACATCAGAGAAATAAAAAATTTGAACCCCCTATCAACCTAAAATTTAGGACCTCTTTCAGGGCCTGAATTTGGTTTTGGAAAATAGGGGGGAAATCTCCCTTTAGGTCATTCTTATGGGGGGGATTTTTTAATTTGAGGGGGGAGTTTTTTTAGACAATTTTTTAAAAAATGGGTTTAGCTAAATGTTTGTTCACTCATTGTATTTGTGTTTTTACAATGGAATGGATTTTTTTAGTTTACACAACAAAAGGAAGCTTGATTTCAATCTTTGAATTAAATTGAAAAAAGTAGCACAAATAAATACATGAAATAAAGAGAAAAGTTTAGGTCTAACACTAGTATTCAGAAATACTACAGAAACGGAAAAAAGTAATCAAATGTAAAATAACCAAATAGTCTTTTAGTCCTGTATAATTTGAATACATAAGCTATTAATCCTGATTCCTTACAATTAATGCTATCTTTTGTTAGGCTACTCTCACTTTAAGAGCTAGTGCACGGATTCATTAAGGGGCCGTTCACATGTTGCGTGTAAAGCGCAGTCCGCGCCACTTTCTCCTCTTTTAAAAAGGGCTCCCTGTTGCGAAGCAATCATGAGCCATGTTCTCCATGAAGACGAAGACGTTTCAGCAAAAGATGAGCGCGCAAAAGACGTAACGTGAACGGCCCATACTGTTTTCATTATAGTGTCACATGCATTTTCTTTTTGTATTATTTTTTTTAAGACATAACCGATTGTTTGAGAGGATACTCCCCAAGACCGGAATTTAGACAATGTTGTGTGCTTTTGACCGTTAAAGCGCTATAATTCGCGAAAAAGAACTCAGTTTTGTTACTCACGAGCTGTTTGTTATGTGGTTTAAAATCACTTGAATGTTCAAATAGGTAAGACTTAAAAAGACGCACAAATTATAAACATTTGTGACGATGCAATGGCCCGATTGTGCAAGTGACATTTCCATCAAATGTCCCGACTCCTGAAACGCGAGAGTCTAGAGTCGCCGCCTGCAGCTGCAGCGCGATTGGCTTGCCTTGTGCAACCTATTTTAAGAGACAGAGAAGACGCGGCATTGGCAGAATCACTCACGCTGTTTGTGAAATTGCGTCTCGCAGAAAGTTTTAAAATGACTGATTTGATCTTATAATCTGTAAGGTTAAATTTACTCATCGGCCTACATGCTAGATTGAATGAATGTTTGCGGGACTTTCCCGCATTATAAACGCAAGACCTGCGGGAATGATTAAAATGATGCGCAATACCCGCAATCCCGCACCGAAATTCGAGCCCTGTCTTTGATTATAAAGCCCTGTTTACGGCCCTGTATTAGGCATAAGATCAATAATGAATGTGTAGCTACATATTGTGAATGTATATGATAAACTTAATTACCTAGCTTTAGTAGCTTTCAGTAAATAAACGCGTCTGAGAAAATGATTCATAGGCAAAAATCAACCTATTAGTTGACCCTATGTTTACTTTCTTCACTGGCAGACAAAAGTGAAAAGCCTATATCAGTCAAAGCTCAGCTTTAGGAGGGGAAGAGACAGGGCAAGATAAAAACAAAGAGAAAAAGAGTGTGATGCTGATGAGGAGAGAAAAATAATCAGCTGCCCACTGACGGTTTTAAAGCTGTTATCCAAATTTTTTGGCCTTCAAAACATCTTAAAATATGTAGATCAGAGAAATCACAATATCAAAATTTTCTCGGGGAAACCCAGAACCCCCCTATCTGCCCTACCTCACATTTGGGACCACAGTGATTATAAAACCCTGCCTTTGCATGGTAATGAAACTGGTTAATAATGAGCATTAGATCCTTAACTAAAGTGTAACCTTTTTTTATAATTAAAAAAAAAATCATACCCTAATTGGGGGCTTAGCCCCCCTAAAATGAAAATCCTAGTGACGCCCCTGCGCTACCCCCTTGCCCGCTTGATATGTGAATTGTAGTGGATCTAATTTGTATACAGTTAGGAGGATGATTATGTCCTTTACGATTTTTTCAAAGCATTTCATTACCAGGGAAGTCAGTGCAATTGGTCTAAATTCATTGAGGTCTTTAGGAGATTTTGTTTTAGGGATAGGTAATACTATTGATGTTTTCCATATGTCAGGTATATCCCCACTATCAGCACATTTTTGAAAGATAACTGCTCGGCGCAATAGTGCAGTGTACGCCCACAGATGGCATCAGGACCAGCAGCCTTTCCTTTTTTTGTATTTTTAAGTAGTGTTATGACTTTTGTCTGTTGTATTTTTATCCCTCTCTAAGGCGTTAACGTCTCTCTCAATGTGACTATACTATCTGAAAAAGACCTATCAAACCTGCAGAAAAATTTATTAAAAGTATCTGGCAAATCGCCGTCGTCTATGCCCTTCAATTTTATCTGTTGCCTTGTTCTGCCTACAGGCTGATGAATGGCTGCCATAGTTTTAATACCTTGCCAAGGTGCCTTTAAATCCCCACTGTTATATTGATTTTCAGTTTTGTTCTTATACTGGATTTTTGTCTTCCTTATTTCATTTTTAACTTCTCTTGAGACAGCTTTTTTCTCTACCAGGTCCCCTAGATAGAATGTCTTTTTTTTTCTATTGATAACACTTTTCAATTCCTTCGTTACCCAAGGCTTATTATTAGGATAAATGACCACTTTTTTAGATGGAATAACCATGTCAACACAATATTTGACATAAGCAGAAATTGTTTCCGTAAGTTCATTAATGTCACTACAAGTGTCATAAAAACAACTCCAATCAGTACATTCCAGACACCCCTGTAGAGAGGAAATACTGTCTTCTGTCCAGAGTTTGATGATTTTCTCCTCACGCTCTAGGCGTCTGAAAGCGGGCTTGTACACAGGCATCAGATAAATACTATTGTGGTAGGAGGAACCAAGTGGCGGCATAGCCAAGGATTTATAGGCCCCATTTACTGAGCCATAACAGAGATCTAAGGTGGTGTTCCTCTGCGTTGTGGAGCAAGTTATATACTGTTCATATGATCTAAAGCTTTTGTTTAAGATACAGTGGTTAAAATCTCCTATAAAAAACTTGGGGGCCTCTGGGCAAATAGAATCCAATCTATGAGTGACGTCCGCGATCACTTGCGTTGCAGTTGAAGCATTGGCTGAATATACACAAGCGTATAAAACAGCTGTTGGGACTCTTGTGGTAAATAGAACGGCCGAAGAGACACAGTCAGCAATTCTATGTTCGAAGTGCATATTTTTTCTCTCACTACCACAGTGTTACAATACCTTTTATTTACGTGGAGGCACACTCCTCCTCCCCGACGTTTCCCAGTTGTCTTCAGGTCTCTATCCAGACGAATTGGGCTACCGAACCCACTCAAGATTAAGTCCTCGTCCCGGTCTGACTCCCTCAGCCATGTTTCCGAGAAGGCGAGAAGACAAGTGTCTCTTATGCCGGGTTTGCACTTAATCCAAGCTTCCAGCTCGTCTGTCTTGTGTCTTAGTGACTGGATGTTTGACAACAAGATTGAAGGGAGTGGGGGTAGCCTACGGCGGTTGTCGAGCCTGAGGTTTTTAAGTCTCCGATGCAGGCCGCCTCTCCTCCCTCTTTTCCGATGTTTGCTCCGTGCATGCAATCTGCACAACTCAGCCAGAATATCTGGTATAATACCGGCAGACGATGTTCGTAGGGAGATCAGAAACTCTCGGCTATGGATAACTTTCCCCAGTACTCCATACTCTGAACCGTAGCAGGTGGAGAGTTCCAGCAGTAGTGTTATCACAATAAATAAAGCGAACAGTTGATCGAAAGTCTTTAAAAAACGCATCTCTGTATCACTGGTGCTTTCCACTCACGCATAAACATCCACAATAGACACTTGATAAAGTAAAACAGACACTGGAACAAACAAACACTGGATGGGCAAGCTGCTGGGTCGCACACGCACTGGAGCGCCCCGGAAGTTACATTAATATACAATTAAACAACTATATTGTGATCCAACCCTAATCGAACACACCTGAACATGCTAATCAAGGGCTTCAGGACTACTAGAAAGCTACAAGCAAACATATACAATGAAGATGGACCAAGAATCGATCCTTGTGAAATCACCCAAGAAATATAACTTTAACCCAGTCTGACCCAGGAGAACTGGTTAATTACAAACAGATCTCAAATCTACCATTCATCTATAAAATATTTGACAAATAGTGTCCTCTCAACTGTGTTCAGAATTTTGAATATTGTCAGCTTCCATGTGCATCACACGAAAATGTGACAAACATTTAAAACAGCATTTATTACATTTCCTTCTCAATCGAAGAAAGTTTTTCAGTCTTATTTCCGATAATTAAGTGCTAGAAATAAACGATTTTCATTATTTTTAATTCATAAGTAGGGTTTGATGTTACACAAAATAATTGTTTTGGCAATTTATTATTTTTTACTAATTTAATGTGTGACATGTCATTAACTTTGTCATGAGTTAATTTATAAAATAATGAGCATAAATATAGATAGAGATGCATGATGCAGAATTACTGAAGAACTACTTTGAGAGTGAAACCAACCTGTTTGCTCCTCAGTATCTTCATTTTTGACTCTGAATGTTTCTTCAATCTTCACGTCTTCACTCTCCTCTTTAATAAACGCCATCTTTATAATAGTGTGTCACGTGGATCTCAGTCGCTTCACCAGGAGTTTTTCTGTGTGTTTGGACACTCTGTCCTGTTTAAGAGGAGAATAATTAACAGAAAGAAAAACACTCTAAACTAAATCTCTGAGTGCGTCTCAATCAGATTTAGTTCAGTAGTTCAGTTCACTGGTAAGAGAGTCAGTCAGAGAGAGAGAGTTAATGGACTTAAATGATCTGATTTGACTAAAAACACATAACTAGCACTACATATTAACAAAGGAACACAGACTATACAGACAATTAATATTTAGGCATTTGTAAATTATATGTAATGGATTAGACTGTGATGAAAACATAAGTTGATTTGTAGAAGTTGTCATTCCACATGTTTGTGTTGTTGTTCTTGTCGCATTTACACTGGTGAACTGCAGGAGTCGTCAGCGTGATCGAGCGCTTACAAACTCTGAATCATTTGATAAATTTGAATCTGAACCGGTTTCAAAAAGATCCGTTTCTCTATCATTACTTGCCAGAGAGCAAATAGCGTGTTTATGATGAACTGATTCACAATATAGGGAGCGAAATGACACGCACTTTTTGTGTTATACAAGTTTACTCACAAAAAAAAAAAATATTTTTACAATCTACTCATTAAAAACTATGCTCATTACTGCTATTAGATAGAATAAAATATTATTTTAAATAATAATAAACTTATTTCAAAGTTCTCATTATAATTGTTTGAACGGGTTGTATTGATTTAAACACGTTAGATAATTAAAAACACAAACCTTTCTTCAGCAGAATCACAGATGCAGGAGCGGCGCAGCCTTATGACGTCATGTCGCCACACCAAAATAAAAGTCCCATACACACGAAATTCACATACAGAAAACACATTCAAAGGATTAATTAAAAGGATCAATCACAGATTCCCAAAGCTACCAATACCACTGAGATTTTTTCAAAAGCTTCTGGCTTATGTCTAAATTATGCCAACTACAGAGCATTTGTGATATTCTCAATCATGAATAAAGTCAAGTATCTTGATCTTCATTTTTCAAATGATTGGAAAGAACTTAGAAGTATTTCAAACTAATTATGAATTTGTAGGTAAAATTAAAATTATTAATATATCCATCTTATTCCGTCTCCACAGAATATAAGGGCAATAAATAACATCAAATTTCAACTTTGCTAAAGTGCATTATATTAAAATGCCGGTGACTGTAAAGGATTACACTGATGATGGGTTTAAAAGTTTCATTTTTGACTGTCTGAGTGGAAAACTTAAATTAATATTTCATATGGGGGGGGGGGGGGGGGGATCATCTTGTTAGTGCCGAGAATTTTCACGTGAATAAACACATATATCCGACTGTTTCATGGTCCAGTGGCAGAACTTTTGCCAAGCGTGTCAGAGGTTTTGGGTTCTTTGATGACCTGTTGTCCCGCTTCGGAGCAAGGATCACCCTCCAGGACACCACCTACAGACGCTCTATCCCAGCTGCCGAGCGCCTGTCCATCTGTCTTCGGTTAGTAAATGTATATGAAATTTTAAATACAGTCTATTAAATATATGATAATATTCGCTATGGTATCAATGTTTCTCAAACTGTGGTACGGATACCACGGCGCTCTTTCTAGTGATACTCAGGAGGTCTTTGTATTTTAAGTCCCGATTTAGTTTAATTTAGAAATGATTTTTATTCAGAACCACTTTAGTTCTGGTTTAGACCCTGTATTGTCCTAATCAATTGTCCTTCAATAAAGTGGTACTAATAACATAAAAATTATAATATTCTCTTGGCAGACGTGATACTGTCATGTCTCTATCTGTAAGCAATATGTATTCCTTGATTATTGGTTATTGCCACACTAGTGATTTTAAAAACCATATACCCTTTTTGAGATTCAAAACTTTGTAAAATTGCTTGCAAACAAACAAATATGGTACATTTAAGTAAAACAGACTGGTTATTGTATATAGTTGAATATGTAACTACGAGTGTACTTATAATAATATTTATCACAATGTTTTCTAGGTTTCTTGCCACTGGGGACTCATTCAGGACCATAGCGTCCAGCTACAGGGTTGGTGTCTCCACCACAGAACGGTTCTATGGAAAAACCACACCCAACATAAAATTCACCGATTCTTAAGACCCAATAGCCTTTAGCATAATTCGAATAGCCTTGATTTGATCACAGCTAAATCAACTAAGGCGAACCCACACCCAATCTAAACCTACCCATTCTACACCTAATAACTCCAAACCTAAACTCAATAGCCCTAGTAAAACTTTAATAAATTAACAAACTTGGTCAAACCGACTAAGGAGAATACACCCACACAACACAAAAACCACCCATAATAGACCTAACAGTCCCAAACTGAATCCAAATAACCCTATATAAACTTAATCAAGCAACCACGGCTAACACACCCACTTAGGATAAATAAAGTAACCCTAAACCAAAAACGGTTCGGAACCCCTAGAAAATCCCATCTAGAAACATCAGCACCTTGAACCAAAAGGCCTTACACTAAGACAGGCTATAGGAAAAGTGTCACCCACAGGTAAGAGTTGAATCAAACATGCGTAGGCCCGTGCACTTCCTTGGTCTCCCTATTCCAAACCTTCTTAAGCAAATGTTTAAGTAAGGGGGGAGTCATTGTAACTTCCTCAAAACCTAACCTTAGCCAGAGCCGTCGGACCTGACCTACCTTATTCACACCAACGGTTTATGGAAGGCCTTATTTATTTATTTATTTATTAGTTGATTCATTCACTTATCCATGTATTTGATTACGATCCTCATGGGTTGGAACTTAATTCACGGACCAGGAGAAAGTTAAGATTTGAAACTTCACACTAAAGTACAAAAAATACAAATTAAATATATTTTCTTACCGCATAGTTAATAACCTAAAATAATCAATAATATAATAGACATAGCACAAGAAGAAGATACTATATATGAAACAATTAGGACCAATATATCACATTACCTTCCCTTTCTCGTCCTCTCTTCCCCACGGGGAGCGAGTGGATGAGACTCGGGAGTGAACCGAAAGCCCAGACAGGCATATGAATGTGGGCGACCCAGACAGGTCTGACACTTTCAGGTTCATTAAGGAGTGATAACATAACTTAACAAATTGACAGTTTATAACAATACTAGATATATTCTAACACGTTTCTTATTTTGTCTTGTCTCTTTCGCTTCTTCTCCTAGAAAACAGTTAAAAAAACACACACAAAAAATAAATAAAATAAAACATGACAACGGATCTGGAATTAAAACAACTCACCAGGAATTTATATACTTACCTAAAAACGTTACATAAAAACCATCATCTAGAAGATCTGATAACAATACAAACAGACATTATGACTATATCCAGAAACTATTGGACAAAGGCTTGACAAATAGCTATAAAATGGGGGAAACAGAACTTAAAAACCCTACAGGAACATACTATAGAACAAGCCACAGAAACAATCACAGCATTTATGACGGTCGGCAACCAAAAGTAAACCTTCCCAATTCACCGATGTGAAAATTGTGGCCGATACGATAACCGATATTAATATTGCTGTTATGGTCGATACCGATATTTACCGATGTTGATATCAATGTATAGAAAACACATTTTTATGATAATCAAATTAAGAGCTATTTTCCAAAACACTTTTTTTTTTTTTTTTACTTTTGTAATTTATTTTCAGAAATGACTGATATTGGGCACCTCTACCTGTGTGCAAAATATGTAATCAGAATTCAGAAGAAAAAATATTTTTTTTTAATAAAGGATACAAGTGTGTCCTGAATTCACACTATGAATAAGCCAACCCTGAGTATTCTCAATAAACATCTAACTCACTTGAGACCAAGTCATTGTATTCTGTGAACATAGTAGGGCAGTACTGTACTTTAAAGTTTGAACTGTTGTAAAAAGGCAAAAGACCTTAAAGGGTTAGTTCACCCAAAAATGAAAATTAAGTCATTAATTACTCACCCCCATGCTGTACCAACCCCGTAAGACCTTCGTTCATCTTCGGAACACAAATTAAGATATTTTTGATTAAATCTGAGAGGTGGATCACTCCTCCATAGGCTGCCTAAGGGAATGAAACTTGACGGCCCAGAAAGTCATTAAAGAAAATGTTTAAATATTCCATGTGCCTACAGTGGCTCAACTATAAGTTTATCAAGCGACGAGACTACTTTTTTTCCCCGCACAAAAAGTATTCTCGTCGCTTGATAAACTTATAGTTGAGCCACTGTAGTCACATGGAATATTTAAACCTTTCTGGGCCGTCAAGTTTCATTCCCTTAGGCAGCCTATGGAGGAGTGATCCACCTCTCAGATTTAATCAAAAATATCTTAATTTGTGTTCCGAAGATGAACGAAGGTCTTACGGGGTTGGTACAGCATGGGGGTGAGTAATTAATGACTTAATTTTCATTTTTGGGTGAACTAACCCTTTAACTTCTATTTTATAGCACAATATAGCATTTTTTATAGCATTTTATAACACTTAAAATGTAAGCAATATTAACCCTATTAGACTCACTATGATAAAAATGGCTTCACATGTATAAACAAGAAGTTGAAGTAGTGAGAATAGTTGGAATGTCCTGTATGAACAAAATGACAGAGTATGTTTTTATGTTTCCACTGTTCGATCTCGCCCACGCCTCTTTCTCTCACACGCGCCACACACACGCACACACACGCACACACAACTTATTCCAGCATTGCAATCTTGACATCGCAGCCTGTTCATAATAGTCACAGTCACAGAGCTTCAGAGCTAAGGCTGGGCTACAGATTAGGTGTCCCTAAAGAACTGTATCTAGTAGTTCCGCATTGTAATAGATTTGCTTTCTCGTCGGTTGTTTGACATGGATTTTAACCAGGGTTCAACAAAAGGTAGGCTTTAAATTACTACATTCCTGCTGCTGGTGTATAATGGGTGTGTCGTTGCGGCTCAAACCAACCAACTCGCGTAGTTTTCAGTCAGTGGACTGTCATTGGCAGGCGAGAGCTAGCATGTTATTTCAGTTGTAGCCTAACGTTACATGTAGCCTTGTATTACGGGCTGTGAATTAAGATATCCTACAAGCCTGCTCTAATGCAGCGCTTGTTGCTGGATAAGTTGTTGATTATGGCTCGAAACGTGTTTGTCTAGTTTGTGAAGTAGCATCGCTAGCTAAAGGCTACCACTAGCTATTACTGCATTTTAAAGATTATCTTTTTTATGCACCCGTGTCGTGTGTCATTCTTACCTTGATCTTGGTGTTTACGTTTCAAAGCCATTTCCACCATCATTTTCCCCCGAGAGTATGCCATTATTCAATAATCTAACAAAAGTAATCACTATGAAACATGTAACTTACGTGTGTGTCTGAGGTGATTTAATTGCTACATCATAACATGATGTAGCAATTAAGCTGGAAATCAATTACTCGTTACAGTATCCTGCAACACTGAGGGTAACTGTGGATGGTAAGGTCACCACTCTCCGTTCCCCCGAGGAGGCGAGGGCTTCCTTCGTGATACTCCCATGGGACCTCCGTAATACTGCCTGACTTTCATTCTTTTTCTTTTTTCTTTTTTTTCTTCTGTTAGTCCTACTGACATTATTTTTTCAGTTTGTATCAGATCTTAAGCAGCTGAATTGCTATATTGATCTAACTTTTTTTTTTTATTGTTTTCTCATGGTCTGATGTGGGCAGCAGGCCACTTGTGGCTGAATCAACGTGACCTCTATCTGCCGTAAATCATATAAATTGCCGTAATCTCACAACAAGTACACCACCTTAGTAGTGGCTGATAGTAGGTCGTTATGAACTATCACCTTTTTTTTTTTTTTTTTTCTTAAGCTGCCCGGACTTAAACTTTTTGAAATGCTTATTATTTTAGACTTGTATATGGTAGTAATTTACTAATGATGCAAATTTTTCTTTCCTTTTTTTTCTTCTCTTTTTTCCCAGAGGGAGGGGTGGGATGTTCGAGGTTTTGAACATTAGTATGAATTTAGTTCATTATTTACATTCTCCAGTCCATCTAACAAAATGCTAAAAAGCAGACTGAGCTTGGCTAATTTTTATTTTTGTTTAGATTATGTTTTTATGTAGAAATGTGTATGTATATGTGTATGAGTGTGTAAGCTCTCTTTTCTACCTTTTTACTGCTAGTCCTTATTACTGCTATGCTTCGTCTGAAGGACTGTTTGTTTACTGTCATGTCAAAACTGTACTATTAACTTCAGTAAAGGTATGTATATCATTCATCTGAATATTAGAAGTTTACTACCCAAGTTTGACCTTTTAAGAGCCTGGCTCACCTATAATAAACCTAATGTAATCACACTTTCTGAGACCTGGCTCAATAGTACGATATCAGATGATGATATAAAACTTGACAATTATGTTTTATACAGAGCTGATCGTGATTCTAGAGGGGGAGGAGTGGCTACATATATTTCCTCAACTCTAGTCTCAGAACTTGCTACACCAAAGGATAATCCCTTGTATTTTGAATCTCTATTTGTTAAAATAATTTTCCATAAAAATAAACAAATAATAATAGGTAATATTTATAGACCCCCCAAAGCTCCGGTTGAATCCACTAAATGTATTATATCAACTATTAATTCCCTTGATGATCACATTGAAATGATAACTCTGGGTGATTTCAATAATAACTGGTTAGCTGGCTCATGTAGGCACGATCGTAATTTATTTAGTAGTTCAAATTTAACACAACTTATAACAGAACCCACCAGATCGGATTCCAAATCATCATCCTTGTTAGACTGGATCCTAGTCTCACATCCAGATAGGATTATTTCATCTGGAGTATTGTCTGACTCATTTAGTGACCATTCTATGATCTACTGTGTCTGGAAAATAAACATACCTCGACTACCTCCAAAATTAATCATGGTTAGACAATCAAAAAATAGTAATTCTGAACACTTTACACAAGACATGACTAACATTAACTGGGATAGATTTCAGCTAATCCCATTTGTCGAAGATGCATGGAACTATTTTTATTTAGAAGTTACCAAAATTATTGATAAACATGCTCCTTGGAAAATAATTAAAGTTAAGGGAAGACATCTGCCTTGGATAAATGGTGATTTAATACATCTTTTCAAAGAGAGAGATAGAGCTTGGAGAAAATACCGGTCAACAAGGGATTCTACAGAATGGGATACTTATAAGAAATTGAGGAATAGATGTACAACAAAAACGCGAAATGCAAAAGCAAATTATTTTAAGGACTGCCTAGCAACAAATTATAACTATCCCAATGTATTCTGGGACAGAATTAATAATTTAACCAGTTTTTCATCTAAAAAACAAACTAATTTCATACGAATAAATAATGAAATTATTAATGATTCCTTTGAAATTGCTGACGCATTTAATCAATACTTTACCAAAGGTAGTCATATATTCTCTGATTTTTCTGATCTCAACTTTAATTCTAATACTCCTAATCATATTTGTGAAAACTCCTTCTCCTTTGGATTCATCAGTCCTATAGAAGTTCAGCAAGTTATTGACAGTTTAGACTCAGATAGCAGTGCAGGCCCAGATGGGTTGGAAATCAAGTTCCTGAAAATGGCCTCACATGTCCTTGTCAGGATACAGGCACAGAGGCGGAGGTAAGTGAAAGCAAACGTGAGTTTATTTACAGTGGTAATGTGCATAGACAGAGTTCAGGTGCAGGTGCGGCGACGATCACTTCGTGCAGAGGACCCCAGGTGAGCAGATCCTTCTTCAGTTAGTTTGGCGTGGGCAGACACTGTTCGTTGATACGTATTCTTTTCTATTTCAGATTCAGGAGTGGACAAGGAGATCTCGGCGGAAACGTGGAACACTTGGATGAATCTCCAGGACTCGGGGAACAGGGGACCAGGCAGGATTTCTGGAAATAGCAGGACAAGGAGACAGAGGTGAGTAATTTCAGAGGTGAGTATAGTTACGTGACGGTTCTTCAGGTTGGCTTGGAAACTTTGGGTGACAGAGGGTAATGGTCTATTCCTGTTGGAGGCTTGACCAAGACTGAAGTGTGCGTGAGAGTTTTATAGAGCTGGGTGATGAGGTAATTGATTGTAACCAGGTGCAGGTGAATATTCAGGGGAAAGTGATTGCAGGTGAGGATTCCAAAGAGGATTCTGGGGACTGTAGTGCAAAATATAACTGGTGAACTGTGACAGTACCCCCCCCCTCTCCGAAGGCGCGTCCTCGCGCCGCATAACATCCAAAGGGGTGGGAGGGTGGGCGCCCTGGAGGCTGACGAGGGCGTGGTTGCACAGGACAGGAAGCCTCCAGGGCGGAGCTGGCAGCTCGTGGGACCAGGATGGAAACGGCTGCGGATTGTGGCCACGGCGGAGCAGGCTGTGGGCGTGGCCGTGATGGAGCAGGCTGTGAGCGTGGCCACGGCAGAGCTGTGGGACCCTCTGGCGTCCAGGGCGGAGCTGTGGGACCCTCTGGCTTCCAGGGCGGAGCTGTAGGACCCTCGGGCGTCCAGGGCAGAGCTGTGGGACCCTCGGGCGTCCAGGGCGGAGCTGTGGGACCCTCGGGCGTCCAGGGCGGAGCTGTGGGACCCTCGGGCGTCCAGGGCGGTGAGGACCCTTCGGGTGGCCATGGCGGTGAGGACCCTTCGGGTGGCCATGGCGGAGATATTTCTTCAGGTGGCCATGGCGGTGAGGACCCTTCGGGTGGCCATGGCGGAGATATTTCTTCAGGTGGCCATGGCGGTGAGGACCCTTCGGGTGTGCGCCCCCCCAAAATTTTACTGGGGAAATTGACAGAAAAGGGGGGATCCGGCAGCAAAGAGGGTCTAGGGCTGGGCAGGACCGGCGCAGGATCAGTGGGCTCTGGTGCATCTGGTGCAGGATCAGCCGGCTCTGGCGCATCATGGGACTCGGAACTGGACGGAACCAGCGCATCATGGGACTCGGAACTGGACGGAACCAGCACATCATGGGACTCGGAACTGGACGGAACCAGCACATCATGGGACTCGGAACTGGACGGGGCCAGCACATCAGGGAGCTTGGGGCTGGACTCATTGGTCAGAACTGATGTTTGTGTAGCCCACACATACAGGATCGCTGCAGACATTACAATCAGCGCAGTGTCCTCTTGGATGAACTCACATACGGTGTGCTCAGTCTCTGGCGGGCAGGTGACGGGCTCAGGCTCTTGCTCGAAGACTGGCTCTGGTTCTTGCTCGAAGACTGGCTCTGGCTCTTGCTCGAAGACTGGCTCTGGCTCTTGCTCGAAGACTGGCTCTTGCTCGAAGACTGGCTCTGGCTCTGCAGGCGTGACATGGAAATCTGGGCTGGGCTTGACCAGCGGCGAAGGAAACTCAGGACTGGACAGGACCAGTGGCAAAGGAGTCTCGGGGCTGGCTGTGCATGCGACTGGCTCTGGATCAGCTGGGCAGGCGACTGGCTTGACTGGGAAGGCACAATGCGCGGGTTTAGCAAAAGTAGCACACTTGAGGGCCCCACGGACAGACGTAATGGCTGGATCAAACATTTTCAAAGCCAGATAAGCGCTATTTGACACCAGTTTCCGTGACCTATGCCAGGTGATCTCAGCTACGGGACCGGAGCGGTGATGGACCGTTTCTTTCCCAGGCCTGGTTGGACTGACTGGATGCCTGGGTTTGGCTGCCGTGATGTGGCGTGCAGGCTTGGGATGACTAACGTGGAATGCAGGCTCGGCGGGGCTGACGTGGATTTTGGGCTGAATGTGGAGATCGTGCTGGATATCTCCCACGGTGAATGAGGACCCACACACCCACAGCGTGTGGTCTATGAATTCGACCAAAGGGAGGTGGAGATCTCCCAACAGCAGTTTCTGGGCGAGAATATCGTCCAGCCCACTCCAGAACTCACATGTGAGAGTTTCCTCATTCCAATTCAGGTCCTGGAAAAGATGGAGATAAATCCCTGCGTAGTCTTCTAGAAACCGGCCATCTTGTGGAACACAGAGTTCGTAATTCATCTTATGTCGGTTAGGGTCAAGCCTTCTGTCAGGATACAGGCACAGAGGCGGAGGTAAGTGAAAGCAAAAGTGAGTTTATTTACAGTGGTAAGGTGCATAGACAGAGTTCAGGTGCAGGTGCGACGACGATCACTTCGTGCAGAGGACCCCAGGTGAGCAGATCCTTCTTCAGTTAGTTTGGCGTGGGCAGACACTGTTCGTTGATACGTATTCTTTTCTATTTCAGATTCAGAAGTGGACAAGGAGATCTCGGCGGAAACATGGAACGCTTGGTTGAATCTCCAGGACTCAGGGAACAGGGGACCAGGCAGGATTTCTGGGAATAGCAGGACAAGGAGACAGAGGTGAGTAATTTCAGAGGTGAGTATAGTTACGTGACGGTTCTTCAGGTTGGCTTGGAAACTTCGGGTGACAGAGGGTAATGGTCTATTCCTGTTGGAGGCTTGACCAAGACTGAAGTGTGCTTTTTTTAGAGCTGGGTGATGAGGTAATTGATTGTAACCAGGTGCAGGTGAATATTCAGGGGAAAGTGATTGCAGGTGAGGATTCCAAAGAGGATTCTGGGGACTGTAGTGCAAAATATAACTGGTGAACTGTGACAGTCCTGGCTTATCATTTGTCTGATTTATTTAATTTATCATTGACAACATGTACTACCCCACTATCTTGGAAACATACTAGAGTCACTCCATGGTATAAAAACGGTGATCAACATGACATTAATAATTATAGACCAATTTCAATAATTAATAGCGTGGTGAAAATATTTGAAAAAATAATTTTCTTTCAATTATCAAAATATTTTAATGATTCCAATATTATATCTCCTTTTCAGTCCGGCTTCCGACCAAATTTCTCTACAACAAGTGCTCTTCTAAAAATTACTAACGATATTACATCTTCTTTTGATTCTAATAAATTAACTGGTGCCTTATTTATTGATTTAACCAAAGCTTTTGATTTAGTAGACCATTATCTTCTTTTAGATAAACTGTATGATATTGGCCTTTCAAGATCTTCTTTACTTTGGTTTAATTCATACTTACACCATAGACAACCATGTGTTTTGTATCAGGGAAGTTGTTCGGATTTTAAAACTATTGATAGAGGAGTACCTCAGGGCTCATCTCTTGGACCGCTATTGTTTTCTATTTGTTTTAATTGTCAAATTCAGTTATATGCGGATGATACTGTTATTTACTTTTCTAGCTCGGATATTTCTTATATTCAGCGATCAATCCAGTCTGATTTTGACGTAGTTCAAAATTGGTTTACGTATAACAAACTTTTGCTAAATAAAAAGAAGTCTTATTATATGTAGTTTAATACAAAACAAATCTCACTACCAACTTACGACTTAATTAATTTTATAGATGGAACTCCAGTGTTAAAAGTTGATGAGTTTAAATATTTAGGTCTTCTGCTTGATTCTCAATTGTCATTTAGATCACATATTGACTTAGTTATTAAGAAAATATCATATCGACTTAGAATACTTTATTTCTCAATGAATTGCTTTACCTGCCTGGTTAGAAAAAGAATTATTACTCAGTTAATACTTCCAATCCTTGACTATGCCGATATAATTTACCAAAAAAACTCTGATACAAATCTTCGTCCTCTTAATGTTGTTTATAATAATCTTTGTAGATTTGTACTGAGGTGTCCATACAAAACGCACCATTGCCAAATGTATGAATTATTAAATTGGCTATCTTTAAAGTCAAGAAGGCATTATCACTGGTTTCAGTTTATTTTTAAATGTTATCACTTAAATTATCCTTTGTATCTAAAACAATATCTAATTCCATTTCGCTCTTCACATAATTTAAGGCACACCGATCAATTATTTTTTTACGTTCCTAAACTTAATAAAGAAGTAGGTCGTCGGGCATTCAAATTTAAAGCTCCTTCAGATTGGAATAATTTACCAAGTGTAATTAGATCCAGTACCTCGTTTAATTTCTTTAGGCCATTACTACATGATCATTTGCAGAATATATGCTCATGCTTTTGAGTATACCCATCTCCACTTATCACGTGAACTTCATTATTCTCTATGGTACTGAACCTACATGTTATGTGTGATAACAATATACTTGTTGTATCAATGTACTTAGAGGGCTTGTATGTGAGGAGATAGTAATGGAGAGCTAAATGTTGGTATGAATGTGAAGTATTATGTGTTATACAATGTAACCCGTTGTCTGTATTCAAGTTTGTTCCTAGGACCCCCTCGAAAACGAGATGATACATCTCAAGGGGCTATCCTTCAAATAAATTTCTATGAATAACCCCGTAACTCCAGCGCGGCAATACTTTGATGGTCGGTCAGAACAAGGCAGAGTGCCGTAACTTGCCGCCTCCAGCACCTGCTTCAGCACATTATGTGATGTGTAATGTATGCGCTCGTGCAAAAACAAACATCCCCGCCCCCACACTCACATCTAAACCTACACACACGTCAAATACACAAGAATGATTATCGGCCTGTTCACATCGGCCCTATTTTGACATCGGAACGATACCGATGTGTAAAAAATTGACCATATCGGCCGATATTATATCGGCGGCCGATATATCGTGCATCACTAAAAAAATCCCCATCAGCGACTGATCAATTTGGAGACCCCCACCCCAACAACTACCAAACAAACTATGGGATTTCTTTGACGAAAATGAAAAACAAATTAAAAAGTTAACTTCCCACCCTCAATCACCAAAACCTAACTTATCTCCTCAAGAAATAGAAGCCTTAGATTGACCAACAGAAAAAAATGTAGTCCTTAAACCAGCAGATAAGGGTAACACAGTAGTGGTTATGGATTACGGCCAACGACAATTACAGGACACAAACTTTTACATTAAAATTCCAAAACCAACTTATTCAGAATCCATTCCTCGAATCAAACAAATGGTTGAAAAAATAGGAAGGGAAGGCTTCTTACAACCCAAACAAACAAAATACTTATTAGGGGAACACAATCCTAGACCCAGGAGATTCTACCTATTACCCAAAATCCACAAACCCAGGGAGGAATGGCCAACTCCATACATGCTCCCAGGATAGTATCAGACTGCGGGAGCGAATCCTATAGGATTGCAGAATACATCGAGCATTACCTAAAACCACTATCAATCAAACACGATAACTACATTAGGGACACATATGACTTCATCAACAAAATCAGGACGATACAAATCCCACCAGAAGCCATTCTCTTCACAATGGACATAGTCAGTCTATACACAAATATCGAGACTCAATTAGGACTCCAAGCAGTTAGAGAAATCTTTGAAAAAAATAAAGATATCACAAGATCAGACGAGTCTATTCTCCAACTATTGGAAATTAGCTTAACATGCAATGATTTCGAATTCGCAGGGGAATATTACCTCCAGACAAATGGTACAGCAATGGGTAAAAAATTTGCCCCTTCATACGCCAACATATACATGGCACATTGGGAAGAAACGGTCTTTCCTAAATGCAACACACTACCATTCAAATACTACAGGTTTCTTGACGATATTTGGGCAGCATGGGAACACGGTATGGACAGTCTCGAAGAATTCATACAAAACTTAAACAATCATCATAGACTAATCAAAGTTAAAACCACGGTAAACGCCAATATGGTAAACTTCCTGGATACCACCATCTTTAAAGGTCCGGACTTTGATTCTACACATAAACTAGACTCAAAAGTTTATTTCAAGGAAACAGACACACACGCACTACTTCCCCATAAAAGTTTCCACCCAAAACATACCTTTGAGGGAATTGTCACAGCACAACTCTTCAGGTTCTCTAGAATTTGCTCAAGAGAAGAAGACTTCCAGGGAGCCAAACAAATCCTGTTTAAATCCCTCCGTAGCAGGGGATATACCAAATTAAAACTCAAAAAAATATATAACAAATATCAGGACAAACAAACAAACTGGGGAGAATGACAAATCCCGGATGAACAAATTGTAGTCCTGGCCATTTTTACCTACACACCAACCACAAGAAAACTAAACAAAAAAATCAAAGATAATTTTGCACAAATATTCAACACCACACAAAACATCACCATTTTGGCAGCATACAAAAGAAACCCCAATCTCAGAGATATCCTAGTTAAAAGCCGCCTTCCTACAAAAAAACCTATACACTTAATCCATAGACCCAATACGGTTAAGCAAACAGGGAAACACAGAGCCTACTTAGTACCGAATATACCTCTCAACAACACTAATTGTGTATACTTGATAACATGCAACAAATGTAAAAAAAAGTACGTCGGACAAACTAAAAATTTGATTAGGAGCAGACTAGGGCTGGGCGCTATGGCCAAAAAAAATTATCACGATAATTTTTTTATATTAGTCGATATCGATAATTATCACTATAAATGTCAAATCTTTATTTCTTTCAAGTTTAAAGGCATATTTTTGCTCCTAAGTGAAAGTTGTAGAAACCAGAGCGTTAGGTTAATTGTGGTTTTAAACTACTATTTATTGTCAGAACATATCATGACAAACACTTGCCAAACAGGTGAACATTTCACAAATCTGAGGTAGAACATTCAAACATTTGTCATTTTTCCTTAAAATAAATACAGCATATTCATTTTTCATTGATTCTAGCACCCAACAACACAACAAGATGACATTTAATAATAATAATAATCATTTAAGCTCCTTATTATGTAGCCGAATCTGTGCTGGTTTGTATTGGCCGCCTGCAGTTTTCTCTTTTTTTTTGCCTCCAGCTAGCGCCGTGAATGTAACTGACGTCGGCTCGAAATTGGTCTATTGGATGTTGCGGTGGTTCGTGACGTAAGCAACCACCAGTTAACCACACCCTTGCCTAAAGAAAGACGCGTCTCAGGTGCACGCCCCCCTCCACTGGGCTCTGGCCACTTTTCCAGCATTTTTCAAATAGTGAAAAATGGCATTTTCCATGCCAGTGGGTGGAGTCAGGCTCTGACCATGGGTTTAGTTACCCTTTAAGATCTGTCGCTGATGACAGGATCTTACGCATTTAATTTTCTCATTTACTCTTGACTTTCATTTCACAAACGGGATTTTGAAAAGTGGGGAGACATGTCCCCCCTGTCCCCATAGGAAATATAACGCAAAGTATTGCCGGAAAAAGGCTATGCTCAGGAATGGCTATTATTACAGATCCCTAAGATCTCCTCTGAATTGGGTAGATCGGCTTTTAGTTTTTTTGCCCCTCACATTTGGAATGAATTACAATGTACTATTAAACTAGATGATCTGGTGCCTTTATGGCATTTTTGACATTTGCTTAAAGGGATAGTTCACCCAAAAATGAAAATTCTGTCAGTATTTACTCACCCTCATGTTGTTCAACCCCGTAAGACCTTCGTTCATTTTCGGAACACAAATTAAGATATTTTTGATTAAATCTGAGAGCTGGATCACTCCTCCATACTCTTCTAAGGGATTCAACTTGCCGGCCTCGATAAGTTATTTAAGACATCGTTAAAATACAACCCCAAATCAGAAAAAGTTGGGACATTTTGTAAAATGCAGTAAAATCAAGAATCTGTGATTTGTTAATTCTATTTCAACTTTTTTTAACTGACAAAAGTACAAAGAAAAGTTTTCCAATGTTTTCACTGACCAACATAATTGTATTTTGTAAATATGAACATAAATTGACATAATCTGAGAGCTGAGAATTTGTTCCTACCAAAAGTATCCTGCTTTGTCTAGTCTGTCAGTGTCCTCTAAGCTCCGCGATTTTTCTCTGCGTGAGAAAATGTATGTGTGGCGAGAGCGTTTGAAAAGTGTCGATTGCGTGAGTCTCAAGCTGAAAGCGTGAGAGTTGGCAGCTCTGCTTTTAGAAGGGGGATAACTCGTCGGCAGCGTTTCTCCTTCCACCATACTTCTTCTCCATGTGAGGATTGTTTACATTAGACTAGAGTGCGCACTGCGCCGCATGCACACAGTGCTTATACATGTGGGGATTGTTTACATCAGAGTGCGCACGTGTTTTGCGCAGCATATACGCAGTGTTTTTTAAAGCGGTTGATGGAAAATAAGCTAATGCACGTTCTAAAAATCTAAATTCGGATCTATTATTTGTCACGGTATTTTGAAGTGCCCGCAATAGCTGGGTTTCAGTCACGTGATTATGATGACGATTATGATGACGCGGGAAGGCGGGGCGATTTCAGATGGAGGGCAGCAAGTAAACATGGAGAATACGTCTATGGAGGAAACCGTTGCGGAGAGACCGTATTGAGTCTAATTTACCTTGATCATTTAATGTCCCATTTCCACTGATCCCCTGAAGGACAACCTAATGCTATATAAACACAGACACAAAAAACACGTTGGCTAGCTAACATACCGTCGCTGCAGACACGGCATTAACAGACTCGGCTCCTCCCAAACCGCAGACGTAACGTTACGTTAAAAATCCACTTTTTACGGCGTTGTTCTGTGAGCTTTTTACATTTCTCACCTTTATGAATGACAATCTTTGGTACTCTATAAAAACCCTTTCCCTTTTCTCGATTAGAAAGATTGGAGAAGCCGTAAACTACACAAAACATTGATGGCAGATCCTCAGCTATTTCACTTCCTGCCCTCCATCTGAATTTTCGCGCTCTCGCGATGCAGCAGCGTGACGTCATGTGAAACCAACCTATTAGTGATGTGACGTTCGGCACCGAGGCTTCGAAGCTTGTATCAAAAAAACAAAACATCTCACATGAACCACTGTACCGGAGCTTGATTCGTCTTGCCATAACCATGTGATTAGTGACGTCCGAAGCTTCGTTTTGACACACAGCCACGTGACTGCTTCATATTCTGATTCATAAATAGCGCGAACCTTGTGCAGGTTTCGAGTGTCATGCGCTTCGGTAGTGAACTGAGGCCGAAACAGACGGTGAGCTCTTTTGAATTTTCAGCATGGAACCAGCCAAGCGTTTTCAGGTCGTATCCACAAATACAGTAAGCTTATTATTATTATTATTTTGTCATAAGAATATGATTTTAAAATGAATTATGATTTACAAATTTATATAAAATAAATATAATAATTATGTAAATCGATATTTACATGTAATGTTATGCATATTCGATGTACAATAAACAATATATTATGTTAAATAATAGGCCTACATTCTATATGAAAAAAAAGTACTCAAGTTAATGTGACCTCCTTCTGTAGGTTGAGTACCTTACTGTATATGTTCTCAACAGCTTTCTTATAATAACAACTGTCACAACCTGGCTCGAGGGTTATGGCAAAAGAGGGAACGAGGCAGCACTAAGGATGGCTGGCGCGAAACAGACGTTCCGAAGCTTTGCGAGATCCCGAAGCAAAGATGATTCGAAACACTGATCCGAAGCGTGATTCAAAACACCCACGTCACGTGACAACGGCTAAATGAAGCGTCTAAGTGTTTCATCAGGTGGAGTGCTCCGCCAAATCAGGGTTTCATTGATTGGTCGGTTCGGGAATAAATCACACAATCACACAGTATAAAAGTTTTGTCAACGCATTTTCATATCGTGGGTTTTTGTGAGAGGAGTTTGGTTTTGAGATAGTGGATTTTTGGTGATATAGTGACATTTATAGTGCGATTTGTTTAGTTATATTTAGGATTTAATTTACATTTACACATTGACTTAGAGACACACAGAGTACATATAGTGACACATTAATAGATGCATTGATAGAAATATATATATATATATATAGATTAATAGATAGATACATATATTACAGACACATATAGATTATTAGATAGATAGGCAACATATAAAATAGATAGATAGATAGATAGATAGATAGATAGATAGATAGATAGATAGATAGATAGATAGATAGATAGATAGATAGAAATGGAGGCTCCACAGAAGAGATGCCGTACATCTGTGGTGTGGGAGCATTTCCATTTGGAAACCCCAAATAAAGTGAGATGTGTGTATTGTGATCGGCAGCTAGCCTACTGCAACAATACATCATCCATGATGCGCCATTTGAGGAGCATTCATCCTGCCATTCTGCAGGGTGCAGAGGATGGTAGTGTTCCCCCTGTACCAAGGCCTGCTACTGACACTGCTGGGCCATCTAAGCAAGGTATGCATTGTTTTATGATTTGTTACTAATTGCCGTTTTCTTTTAATTCAGAACCACAAATGTCAACATCAGGCCCATCATCATCAACACCAGTTGAAACACAAGACAGTTTATGGGAACATTTTGACAATCGTATCCGTGAGACCCAGATGATACACAATCCTACAGCTGATGCCACAGTGGAAGTGAAAAAATACCTCAGCGATGCGTTTTTGCCCAGAACTCATGATCCTCTAACTTACTGGAAAGAGAGAGCAGTAATCTTTCCTCATTTGTATGTCCTAGCTAAAAAATATCTTTGTATGCCAGCAACAAGTGTCCCTTGTGAGAGAATTTTTTCAAAGGCTGGAGAAATTATCTGTAAAAAAAGAAGTAGGCTGAGTCCTTCAACAGCAGAGAAATTAATATTTTTGAAAAAAAATCTATAAGAAAGGGAGACATTGTGGCTTGATTTATTTTTATTAATATTCATTTTTCATGACCAAAATCACATTATGCAATGTGAAGAGACTACAGGTTACAAGCTTCATATATTACAAAAATACAATAATAAAAAAAAAAAACCAACACATTTTTTTATTAGCTCTTTGTAAAGGTTGTTTCAGATCAACACCTGCAAGTGACCACTAGGTGTCACCGTGGAGACGGGTTTCGGATTGATTCGAAGCCTCGAAACAAAATGGCACATTTGCTTCGACTGTTTCATTGCTTCACGAAGCCTCGATCTGCCCATCACTACCAAAAAGATTCCTCTTAATAGGGTTTCTTGCATACGGCTCAGTTGAGCAAACACTCAAAGCCATGCCAATACCTCTCTAAACACTCTTACTTGTCTCTCTTAAAAGAATAGCCCTTCCCAAAGAAATCTCCATAGCTCCCCCTTGAGGCGGGGAGTAGAATTACAGCACAAGAAATGGAACATTATTTCAGAACTGTTACAAGCTTATAGGAAATGGAGTGCGAGTGAGAGTCAATATTCGGGCGAGGGCACTCTCTCCTGGACAGATAGAGAGTTGCGGAGTCCGGGATTGTGACAGTAACTAAAATAAGTTGAAGTTGGGGAAAGTTACCTTTAAAAGTAATATGTTACTCCCTAAAAAAGTAACTAACTGCAATGCTCGATTACTTTTTATGGAAAGTAATGTGTTATGTTATTTTGCGTACCTTTTTTTCAGCTGGGCTGAGCTGAGCTTGCTTGCTTGTTTTTTTAATAACTGTAAACTTTGCTTTGAAACAATAAAGTGCTATAAAAATAAAGGTGATTTGACTTAACTTGACATAACAAAAAAAAGGTCTATTTTTTTTCCACAAGTAAAGGCCCTTTCACATCAAAAGTAAAATGAATAAGCCAAACACCTGTACAGTAGAGGGTGCAGCTCAAACAAACCTTTCGGCTGTGCTGCTCATTCTGGATCACAGAAGAATACAACGCAGGCGGTGAAAGTTCAACACTCTTACTTAAGCAATAAAAACAAAAACATGAAATGCAAAAGCGATGTTTATCTAAAGTCATCTTTGCTTCTTCGTATGGCTGAACTGGATCATCTAAGGTCAGCATCAAAGACATTGGTTAATAAACTGAGATTAAATACATAAAGTATATTTGTGTTATTTAACATTTAGGTTCGTGTAATATTCTGAGTTAGCGTTCGCTGTTTTGATTCATTTTGAGGAACACACATTGAACACAACACCTCTGCACTCACTCCTGATTTCTCTCAACATGAGGACAGGAGAGCTGTCAGTCAATAAATGGGAAAACAAAGTAACTTGTTACTTGTTTGAAAAAGTAACTCAGATATTTTATTGTAAATTAAAAAGTTTTGTTATTTTACTAGTTACTTGAAAAAGCAATCTGATTAAGTAACTCATGTTACACTGCTAATTACTAAAATAAAAATAATGCCAAATAACAAAAGCAAGAAATTACTAAAACTTAAACTAAAAATATAAAACTAAATGATAATTCAAAATATTAATACTTTAGTATAGACTATAAATAATACTAAAATAACACTGGCATCAACTGAGACACAAATGTCCTTCCAAATACGAGCACTTCTGTTCTTAAATTTCAGTTCATGAATATATAAATGATACCTACATTTCTCTATAAATGTAGGCCTGATAGAAGAAAAAGTGCTGTCTGCATGTTGCCACAATATATATATATATATTTGATGTTAACTGTCGATAATTTTTTTCATTATCTGCCTGTGTCAGTTGTAGTCAGGCCAGACATTACCCAACAACCAGGCATAATTATAGGTGTGATTCCTATGAGACTAATTAAAAAATAAGCAGAATTTAATCAAAGGGACTTTTGTTTTGGTCATGAAGATTTATGACATCTTAAACATCACTTAGGAATCTTACAATCATATTTATTGTAGTCACTAACTTCAGAATTAATATCATAAAAAAAAGAGAAAAACATAAGATGCGCGATATTTTATTGTATTTTAAAATATTTGAAGTAGGTCCCGGTAACAATTAACAGATGTTTGTGACTTTTAATCAGATTCACCTTTATTCATCTTGACTCTTTGACCAAGACACAATCGCTTTTTGCTATGAAGGAGCTTGTCAACAGGATGTAAATGGCAGGTGTGGATGCAGGATTTGTGTAACACTTGATTAAGAGTAGAAGAGGAGCTGTTGTTCGAGCACTGACTGTGATTTATGTCTATGTACGTCAGTTTGTGCAGATAGGAAAAGGTAAAGGGGGTTTATTCTCATATGAATTGCAGTGTATATCATTTCAAACATTCTCCTATCTTTGACACGCACATCCTGTTGTTGATTGCCAATCAGTTGCACGAGGTGCAGTGAGTGTGTGTACTGTATGTATGAGTGTTTGTGACTTTTTTTTGTCCTGGCCACTAGCCACTGGTGTGTATCCTGTCAGGAAACACATTGACTAAGTTACATGACAGATTTACACACACTTCACTTACTAAGGCTATGTTTACAGGGAAACGATCTGAAGAGTAAACGCAAAAGTGGCGTTGCGTTATCACTTTTTATTCTGCGTTTAGACGAGCGTTATGGGGGGAAATCCGCGTGCATATGGTGACGCAAAAGTGTTTGAAATTCGATGTAGTATGCACTCCAGGCGGCTAGGTGGCAATGTGAAGCACTGCCACACAACAACACCAATATCTGAGAATATTTTGTACAACTGCTGAAAAGACTCTTGTACGTTTATCAGAGCTGCTAGGGCAACTTGAAGGTCCGACGTGTGGAACTAATCCGACATGTTGGTTGTTGTTTTCCTGTACTGACGCATGCCTGTGACGTAAACGCGTATGCGACGAGAGCCACCGTGAGCAGATTAGCGTTTTTACCCTTTATGGTGCGTTCACACCGGACGCGAATAGAGCGTCTAGCGCGAGTGATTTCAATGTCAAGTCAATGCAAAGACGCGTTTCGCGCGTAAAAAATTCCTGCGGCGCGAATGAGGCGTAGAGCGCGGCGCGGTAGACGCGAATTCGCCTCATTCGCGCGTTAAGTTCACGCGAACGATCCGCTTAGTGCTTTTTGTGCATTCACGCGTTTGACGCGAATTCGCGTCTGCCGCCCGAGTTGAAAAATCTGAACTTCTGCGTCAAATTCGCGCCGCGTTAACCAATCAGGAGCCAGCTTGCTGCTGTCACGTGGTGAAGTAAATATTTTACCACATAAAAACTTGATTTTAATATATGAGACATTAATTTTGTATGCTATTTATTCCATATCTACTCAAGATTATATGAAACATTATTATTATTATTCTAATGTAAAGAGAACCAACATACTTTAGTGCAAGAACATAGTTCGTGTCTGTGTTGTGTGAGGGAAAAAAAACACAAGGCAGTTTAATCACTTTTGTAGTAGGCTAGCTCCATTTATCATCAAAACAAAAATAAATGACAGATTAGGTGGGTGAGGGCGAGGGCGAGGGTGATCCTCGCTCCGATGCGGGACCGCAGGTCATTGAACTGGGCGCGGGACAGGCGCAGCTCCTGGAGTAAATGGTGAAACTCGCCGAACTGGGTTCGCCTCCGAAGGGTCTGGTGGACCCAAATACGGCGATGATGATCCCTGCGCCGCTGTTCTGCTCTCCAGAGCAAATACAGAGCGGTGACTCTCTCGATAAATGACCCATCAACAACAGATATCTTGTAAAAAAGATGGCCGCCAACGGGATTCAAAACTTTTGCGTGTCAGTTTCACTCTTGTCGCGCGAATTAACACAAAGTGGTCAAGCATCAAACTAGACGCGGTAGACGAGAATTTGATGTGCTATTCGCGTCCGGTGTGAACGCACAGTTAGACGGGAACGCGACGGTGGAGCGTTTTTAAGATTTCCACTCTGGAGGGTGGTTTCACTTTTTTGCGTTTTTAAGCCCCCAAAACGCCGTCGCCGTGTAAACGAAAGGCACATCTGATAAAATATTTTTACGTTTTCACCCGGAATCGTTCTCGTGTAAACAGGGCCTAAAATGCGCGCACACACACACACACACAAAAAATGTCATAATCAATTTCCATACAGACCGTATGCGCTAAATGTAATATACCGGTATGCATGTATGTAGCCACATAGACAAAATATACTTTGATAAACCTTTATCATATTGAAATTCACAAATCAGAATATCAAAAACAGAATTCTAATAAAATAACTGATAGTTTAAATCAATATAATACAATTTTAATTATGGCTTAGGAAAGCTAAAACTAATTTATGGTTAAAATGTTTGTTGTGTTTATGTGTGAAAGAGAGAGCAAGTTATTTTTAAAAGGGAAAGGATACAAACCTCAAAAAATACAACCCTGAATAAGGATTAACCCTTTCAAAATACATTTTACATCCAGAAGACTACAGTTTTCATCCAGTGGATTGTATCTTATAGAGTAAATCAGTGGTTCTCAAACATTTTAGCCAGCGACCCCTAAACTAACATCGACGAGAACTCGCGACCCACTACCTACCACAGCATACACAAACAATAAACAAAAAAAGTTGTTTTAAGTTCACATCCACTATGGAAGCTTGTTTCCACCACAGAATAAAAAATTACAAAGGTAATTGCGACTTTATATCATGCAATTCTGACTTTATAAATCGCACTGCAAGTTTATATTTTACAATTATGAGAAAACAAGTCAGAATAGCGAGATGTAAACTCGCAATTTTTAGATAAAAAAAATCGCAATTATCTTTTCAAATGTTTTCTTATGTGGCGGAAACAAGCTTCCATAACTTCCACAATATTTACTGTATATAAATTTAGGCTTACCTTTTCAGTGGGATGGGTGCACTTGTTTTTCGGTGCACAAAAGATTAATCTGTGGCCTGATGTTGGATAGGGCTACTCGCAGATCATCCTCAACATCAAGACGTGATCTGTATTTATTTTTCATATATGTAACAGCGGAAAAAGTCTGCTCGCACAAATATGTGGATCCAAACGGAAGCAGTACATCCATTGCCAAACCGGATAACTCTCTGTATTCTTCTGCTACTGCGATCCATAATTCAGGCAGTGTGGAACTGGAAAATAAAGTTTTTAATGTTCGATCATTGGACAGCTCCAGCAAAGTATCTTCCAGTTTTGTGGGGGAGATTAGTCCTAGTTTCAGTGAATGGTTGCCGTATCCAGTCATACAGTTCTGGTTGCGTCTCTTTTGAAAAATACTTAGGGAATTGTTCCAAAAGGCAGTGGAGATTACCAAAATGTTTGATAGTTTTGATAACCAAGTTTTGATAACCAATCTGGATCTGTCAGGTGGTGCGCGAATTCAGATTTAGATTCTTTCACATAAAAATCGCTAGTTAATACCACTAACAAGGCTCAAAATAGCCCCACACTAACACGGAAGCATAAATGAGGGTCTCTACCTGCAAATCGAAGCATAACCATGTTAGTGTGGGGCTATTTTGAGCCTTGTTAGTGGTATTAACTAGCGATTTTTATTCGTACTTATTCGATGCCCCATACACTAACGTTATAAACTAATCTGTGGTTAAACTAAAACTAACGTTAAAACTGGGTACATTCGATTATCATGAAAACGCATCCCAGAGAACGGTCGACTCGGTACCCATGTGTTATTTAGCCCTAGGTTAATTTTTGGCAGGAATTGTCCTTTAATTTGTGTTCCAAAGATGAACGAAAGTCTTACGGGGTTGGAACATGAGGGAGAATAATTACTGACATAATTTTTATTTTTGGGTGAACTATCCCTTTAACATCTTTGAACAAATTGACAGAGCCATGCCATGACAGAGTTGCATCTTCACATTATTATTATTTTCACTGCAATTTCTTTTTGTAAGCTGTAATGCGATTATAAATGTAAAACTTTGCTTCTGGTTCAGCTTTTAAACATTTGTCACGGTCGCTCTTTGCTGGTACAGTGAGCGATGTGATGAATCGCTTCATGTAACTTTCCACCACCTGTACCTCTGTCTGCTGCCAGGGTGTCTTCTTCTGGGTACTTTTACCTAAAACTGGACAGAAAAAACTATTGAAATGATAAAGTGTGTCTGCTGGAATTCCAATCCGAAGTTCTGAACAGATCAATAACCGCAGGAAATCCAAACATTCGCCTATCAGTCATTGACCTTAAATATGGCTTATCACTACAACATGCGAGTAGTAGCAACTTTACAAGTCACTCACTCTAATGTTAACCTGATAAATGTGTGTTATTATTAGACTCATATCTGTGTGTGTGTGGAGAGACGCTTTACTGCAGGACATACAGGCGCGATCATTTAACTTACAATACTCTTTCATTTTATTCATAAAGATAAGAGTAATGCAAACTATAAAGGGTCAACTTTTATTTCTTTAAACTCACAATAACTACAAAATTTTTTGCTTTTGTAAAATAATGAAAACAATCAGGATGTGCTTTCTGCTGTCTGTCTCAGTGAACTTGAGCGTCACAGAAATGAGCCGAAAATCAGCGTATGCCTCACACACATGAGAAATATATCTATAGAAAGCTTGAAATGTCTGCTTTTAAATTAACCAATTCAAGTAGAAAATAAATATTCTCAGATTATGTAATCTGTATGAAACGTGCATATAGGCCCGTCACTGCGGAGATGACGAGTCAGCATTGTCGACTTAATCTCTGCAGCCGAAAACATTATCAATAAATTATTACAATATTTAGACAGTCTCCTTCTGTTTTTTCAAGACACACTCATAATCATTATGTTTGCCGGTGCGCTGTGGAGCTTTATGTGTGCGCTTGAGCACTGATTAGGCTATGTATTATATAGGCAATTAAAGGGTCATTATTAGTAATACTTACTAGTATTTATGTTAGCATCTGTATTGCATGAGAAATTATTTGCACTCTACCTATAAATAGAATTACACTGTCAATCAAACAGTCACTTGGCCTGAAATGATCATTTGGGAAAAGGAAAATATATTAGGATCAATGTCTTGGCTGCAAGTTATCTTTATGCATCCATCCACTCAAACTGCACCAGGGGTTAGTTGTTACAGCTACAGTTCCTACAAGTGCCACAAACACCTAGTAGATTCTAGCATTAACCAAGTAACCCCATAAACGACTACAGGTTAGATAAGATAAGCCTTTATTGTCTCGTATTGGAGAAATTCGTCTTGGGCATTTGAAAGAACAATGAACGATTGTGGGTGGGTTCCTGAACATCATGATCTTGAAATTCATGTGTAGAGGAACAATTTAGGGCTGACAGAAACAGTTCTGCGGCAAAGTGTTCAAATCGCTAAAGTCTTGGTGGAAAGTCTCAAAAAGGGAAACAGCAAAAAACAAAATCATTAAGAGCATTTAGTGCAAAAGCATTTAGTGATCTGGTCTGAGATCTGGGTGTTAAAGTGCTCCTAAAAGGTCTAATTTAGTCTTAGAATTTGAATTTAGTCTAATTTAGTCTTAGAAGAGTTCACCTTTGGAAGAAGGCCACACAGCACTGGCTCTTAGGCATCTCTTCATCTGAGGGTGGTCTGAGTCTCTTGGGTTGTGGCGACATGTCATTCCTCTCGGGAGGAGGAAGTGCCACCTCTGCCGATGGTTCTATGGAAAATAATCAAAGTTCAACGTTTTCAGAAAGATATACACATTAAATGTACTATAGAAGGCTGACAATACACAAGTAATGTTTTATTTGTCACACTTATGCACTAATTATTTAAAATCATTAAAGTACAATAAACCCTAAACCTGTGCAATTGTTCATTATTGCATGTATAATTGAACTACATCTTTCCAGCCGACATTTAATCAAACATAAGCTCAAGTAAACTGAGTATTTAACCATTTTATTTCATGTCTTAACAATCATCTGACATGGTTTGTTTTGTGCCATGACACAACCAACACGAGAAAGAGCGGATCAGCTAGCATTTTACGACAAATTTACACGTTTCTCTTATGAAATATCATTTTTATGGTAGTAAACTCTGCAAAAAATATTCACTCCAGAATTAATGTTTAGTGTAAGACATGTTGAAGAATAGCTTGGAGGGATTTGATTCATTACACAATGAGACGTTTCGTCAAAAAAGCGTTTGTTCAGCAAACTGAAGCATCTTCTTTAATGTTGGCTAGGATGTTAGAACAATGTTTTTGCCTGTCAGGTCTTTACAAGTTACGTGACTGAAAACTATGAATAACTGCAAAATGTAGTAGTGCATTTTGACAGTAATACAAACAGTAGATGAACAGTGTCCCTCTTGTATGCTCCTGTCTTCCTCATCACAGTCAATAACTTTTTCTGTGGATGTTCAAAGTACAGCTTAACAATGGTATATAATGGATCGTAAACACATGGTATATGAATATGAAACAGAAAATCAAACAAAAGTCAAATAAAATACAACACCATCAGGATCTATCCCAATGTCATCCATGTTCTTGCCATGGAACTCAGCTAATCTTCCTTGCTCAAGAGCCATTAGAACTTTGCTGATCTTGGCAAGTTGCAGGGTCTTTTCAGGGAGCCGACAGAACTCACGATGGATTCTTATGTTGTGTCCAAGAAAGTTTGCCAGCTGGTCCATATTCAGCACTGTTGAAAGGGTTGCTGCATGCTTTCGCAGTCTTGTAGATATCAGTGACTTTGCGCCACACGCCTTTGCAAAGCCACGGAGACAGTCTGACCCTTGAAAATGTGTCATGGCTTCTGGTCTTGCAACATATAGGGATTGTATTTCAGAACCCCACAAGCCTCTCTCTGCTTAACAAGGAGGAATGCACATAGCATTTTTGGAGTCAGAAGAATTGGAACTGGTCGACCACGCTTTTCCCTTGTGATAACCCTTGTGAAGTGTGTCAGGGTTCTGTCACTTCTGTCTAGTCTATTTCTTGGTTTTGTGACAGCGCCCTGACACCCCTGTTTTGTCTTGTGTTTGTGTGCCTTGTTTCATGTGCTTTCATGTCTTGTTTTGTGTTAGCACATGGCTTGTGATTTGTTTTACTGACCATGTGCTTGTGTTTTTGTCATGTTTGGTGTGAGCACATGGCTTTTCATGTATGTTTCCTTGTGCCATGTGCTCTCCTGTTGATTGTCTAACCCCGCCCATTTTGTTACCTGATTATTGATTTTTTTGCCCCACCTGTCCTCCCTCGTTACCCCCTTTTGTTTGCTTCCCTATTTATTCTCCTTGTGTTTTCAGTCCTGTGTAAGTATATAATATTTGGTAATAAGAAAACTGAATGTGGTGGTTTATTTTTGTATGAACAAGCAATTGAGAGGGTTTAAGAGTTCAAATTTTTGGGTGTACATTTGGATGAGAAGCTAACATGGAAAAAGCAGATAGATAATGTAGTAAATAAGTGTGAAAAAGTAATAAATGTAATGCGTTCCCTCTCGGGCAGGACATGGGGTGCAGGCAGAGATACTCAACTAATGATCTACAGGGCAATGATAAGATCTAGACTGGATTATGGTTGTGTGTGTTATGGGACAGCCGCTGATACACATTTAAAAAGGCTGGAAGTAATACAAGCGAAGGCGCTGAGACTATGTTGTGGGGCCCTTCGTACAACTCCAGTCCCAGCTTTGCTGGTAGAGATGGGGGAAATGCCATTATTAATTCAACGGGAGAAATTGGCAATGCAGTATATTGTTAAATTATGGGCACATAAAGGAGAACACCCTACAAAAACAGTTATAATTAATGCGTGGGAGTGGGGATCAGGAAAAAAGAGGAAGGAATGTTTTATGTTTAACATCAGTAAAAAAATGGAGGAGTTGGGACTGAAGGAGGTAGGGGTGGCCCTGCAAGTGTACTGGTCAGTTGTACCACCGTGGTTGATGTCCACACCAGAAATAGATCTCAGTATAATGGAAAACATCAAACATCATGAAGGCACAGAATATCCCGATATGGTAAAGCAAAGACTAGAAAATCAGTGGGGAACTTATCTTCAGATTTATACAGATGGATCCCAAGATCCACAAACTGGGAAGTCGGGTTTTGCTTTTTATATCCCACAATATGAATATGTAAAGCTTAAGCGACTGTCTGAGGGGGTATTGGTGTATACAACAGAAATTCTAGCTATTATATGGGCACTAAAGTGGGTAGAGGAAGTTCAACCAAGGAGAGTAGTATTATGCTCAGATTCGGCTTCAGTGTTAAAAACTCTGAGAGGAAGTAATTTGGGAGCTCGGCCAGATCTGTTTATGGAGCTGATGGTTCTGTTGTATAGAATCGAACAGGCTGGAGGGTCAGTGGGGTTTCTCTGGGTGCCTGCACATGTTAGGGTAGAGGGGAATGAGGTGGCAGACAAGGCAGCAAAAATTACTTTAAAAAGAGACATTGATTTAGCAGTTTGTATTGGGGTTGCTGAATGTAGATCTGTCATTAAAGGAAATACTATAGTAGTATGGCAGAGGCAGTGGGAAAAGGAAACAAAGGGCCGTCATTACTATGCAATACAAAACAAAGTAAAGACAGAGCAATGTTATTTGGGTAAATCTAGAAGACAATCTGTAATTATGACAAGACTAAGGCTGGGACACTGTGGACTTGCATGGGATTTAGCGAAGATGGGCAAACATGAGGATGGACTCTGTAGAACCTGCAATCAACAACAGACTGTTAATCATGTGTTTATGGTATGTCAACAGTATAAAGGGCAAAGAGAACAACTTTACTCTGTGGTATCAGGAGATGGAATACAGGCAGTGACACTGAGAGATATTTTGAATCCTCATGAGAACCAATCGAGGATAGTGGAAGCAGTCATGGATTTTATATCTGCAACAGGATTAGCCCTCTGAGAATGATGGTGTCATAAAATGACTCTCTCTCTCTCCGTCGTGCGCGCACAATACTGTTTGAAGCACAGTCTGTTCTGTCTCGCATGCGAGCTCTTGCTCGCTTGCTCTAGATTCCAGGAGATTTTAACTAATTTGCGGGCATCAGGGAGCCGTTATCAATATGCGGGAGACTCCCGGAACGTCTGCTGATTGCGAGGGGATAATTGAAGATGCCGAAGACAAAACGCTCCAAGGTTTGGCTGCATTTCACGTGTAAAATTACGCGTCAGAATGCCCTCTGGGTGTGCCGATTGTCTGAAGCACATATAGAATCACGCCAATCCATTAGCTGATGGCGCTGGCGCCGCCTCGGCGCTCACGTCGTCTTATTATATTGGCACGCGCATCATCTGCTCCTCAGATTTCTCTGCCGAAAAAGGAAGCTTGTCGGCAGCGCGAGGAGCTTGGCAGCGAACGCAGCGTCTCGTTCCCTATTCAGAGAACATAGGTTACACCAGTATCCAGAGACGTTCTCTTTCATAGGTTCATTCAACGCTGCGTAGCTAAGACGCAGTGAGAATGAAATACCAAACTCGCCAAGCGCTGCCGTTCTAGTGCAACGACCAGATAACTTACATGACTGGTTCAAGCAGACAAAACATGGGAACCTGTAGCCATGTCGAGATTAGATTACCCTGGTAGTAATCTCTATTAATCTCCAGTATTATTACATTGTTTGATACAATATTGTTTTATTTGATATTATGTAATGTGAATTTTTATTTTATATTGGTTTATTTAATATTACCATATATGTTACTTGTATTTATATTGTTTAAAGATTTAAGTTAATATTGTGTCCAGTTTGGCCCTGTAAATAAAAGGGTATTAGTTTTTGACAAAGTGTGTGTGGTTTCGTTTTCTTAAAAGGTTAGTTCACCCAAAAATGAAAATTCTGTCAGTAATTACTCACCCTCATGTTGTTCAACCCCGTAAGACCTTCGTATCCTAATTCGTGTTCCGAAGATGAACGAAGGTCTTACGGGGTTGAACAACATGAGGGTGAGTAATTACTGACAGAATTTTCATTTTTGGGTGAACTATCCCTTTAAAGTACCGTTTCAAGAACCGTTTAAGCACCGGAACCGTTTAAAAAATACCGAGAAGGTACTGGTATCGGATAAAACCCAACCGATACCCAACCCTAAAGTTGACTGACTCTGAGTTAAGCGCGTGCACCACAACTATAAAAAGCCATTATCAATGGAGCGCAGATATTATGAGTCACCATGGTAACAGCGCCAGACAAAAAGAGTCTGCATATTTCTCACCAGCAGTACGCAAACTTTTTTTTTTTAAGCAACAGGGCAGCAGCGGCGATCGAGAGAGTTAGTTTGGGAGAAAATAGTTGCTCGAGTCAATGCGTAAGTTTACATTTTAATTACTGTTATACAGTGTTGGGTGTAATTACCAAGTAATCTAAATACTGTATATTACAGAAGAATTAAGAGTAATCCTTTTAATTGAATTAAAGTAAAATATGATGTCACTGCATTAAATACTGCATAGACTATAGAACAATTCTGTATAAAACAATAGTGGATTTAACATAACATTTTTAAAAGGTATATTTTTAAAGTAACCTTCTCTCTCTACACACTTTGGTCAATTCAAGAATAATTCATGCAATTGTTAATTTGAAAGCATTAAAAGTGCAGTTTATTGTCTCTTTTGTCTCATATTGTGGTCACGATATTGTGACAATGCAGTTCTTCATCACCATGAAAGTTTATTTTCTGCATTCGATTTAATGCCATATCAGTTTAAACTTATGATATATGGTTTATCAGTTTATATGGTATATCAGTTTAAACTTGTATATATATTCTGAACGCACACTTCTGAAGCACAGAAAGCTGGATGTCAGAAGACGCTTCCCGGACGAAAACGGAGAAAGCAACAAGATAAAAACAAAGCCCAGTAGAGCTCGACGAGATCTCAGACACCAACTACTAACTACCCGAGCTCTGCTGGTGGAAGACCATGGTGGAGGAGTTCCAATTTAATGTTACACACATGTTAATTCGCTGGATGAACAAAATGCCTCCAAAGAAGAACGAGGAGATCGAAGAGATAAAGAAATCGCTTGATTTTCTGACTGAGGAGATCTCGACTGTCTCTAAGCAGCAGAAAACGATCATTGACTTGATGAGCGAAATTAAAGAACTGAAAAAACAAAATGAGGAGAAGGACAAGCGGATCTCCAGCCTGGAGTGTCGCGTGGCCGTCATGGAGCAGCATTCCCGCATGAACGACATTGCTGTCAGCGGATTGGAGACCAGGCCCCGTTCTTACGCCGGGACGGTGACAACGACAGGTAGTGGGGAGCTCATCGAGGCAGACATGGACTCCGTGGAGCAACAGGTGACTGCTTTTTTTCACAGCAAAGGCTTATCAATATCTAAAACCGATATTGAGGCTTGTCATCGTTTACCCCGGAAAAACAAGAACGACAAACCTGCAATATTGATTCGTTTTACGAACAGAAAAAACAAAAATGCTTTGCTCAGGCAAGGGAAAAAACTTAGAGGGACTGATGTTTATGTGAACGAGCACCTGACGAAAAAAATGCAGACATAGCCAGAAGGGCACGCTTCCTAAGGAAGCAGAGGAAAATCCAGTCAACCTGGACAACTAACTGCAAGGTGTTCATTAAACTTAACGGGTCACCTGAGGAAACAAGAGTACTGTCTGTTAGATTTATTGAGGAGCTGGACAAGTACCAGTGAATCATGAACATGTAATTTAGTAAGGGGAGTAATTTGAATCAATGTGTGGGACTGATTTGAATTATAATGGCTATGGACTCTTTTGAAGAGCTTGACTGTTTAAACTTAACAACAGCTGGAAATGAGAGTGACAATGATGAGAGGGATGGTTGGAACTTAAAAACTTTCAAATTCACTGATCATAATCTTCATGGTTTTGAACAAGATCTTGACCCTGAAAACAATTTTCTTAACAACATAAACAATAACTGTTGTTATTACTCTGATGATCAATTCAACATGAACATAAAATCTGATTATGGATTGTCAATTATTCATTTTAATAGCAGAAGCATGTATGCAATTTTTTTTTACATCAAAGAATACTTGAGTCATTTAAACAACCCATTCCAGGTGATAGCCATATCTGAGACCTGGCTTACTACCGAGAAGGGTGTTGATTATGAGTAGAATGGATATCTATTGAATTATGTTAATAGAGAGAAAAAAAAAGGACGTGGAGTGGCATTGTATGTAGATAGAAGATTAAAATTTAAAATAATGAAAAATATGACCTCTAACATTGATGATGTGATGGAGATAATAACGGTCGAAATTAATTTGGAAAAAAAGAAAAATGTAATTGTAAGCTGTGTATACAGAGCCCCTGGTTCAAATATCGAAATGTTCATGAATAGTATGGAAAGTCTATTTACTAAGAATGATCAAAAAGCGGTGTTCATTTGTGGGGATTTTAATATAGATCTCTTAAATTCCAATAAGCATAAACTGACAGATGAATTTATCGATTTAATGTTTAGCATGGGTCTTTTCCCACTTATAACTAAACCAAGAATTTCATCACACTGTGCAACTCTAATAGACAACATATTCACAAACCGAATGGAGTGGTTTGTTACTAAATGACATAAGTGATCATTTGCCTGTTTTTGTGATGTGTGTTTGTGATCATGTGAAGTATAAGGAAGTTAATGAGGTTAGTTACAGGAGAATCAGAACTGTTGAATCAATAAATGCACTTAGAAGTGTATTACTTGCATATAATTGGAAAAAATTGTATGATGAGACCGATACCAATAATGCATACGCAACATTTCTGTCCACTTTTAAATCATTATATGATGAACACTGTCCTTAAAAACAATTTACCATAAACCACAAATTTAAAGAGAGACCATGGATGACAAAAGGATTAAAAATGCTTGCAAAAAAAAGAACACCTTGTATAAAGACTTTATAAAACACAGAACTAAAGAAGCTGAGAATAAATACAAAAGATATAAAAATAAATTGACCAGTATCATGAGGATAAGTAAGAAAGATTATTATAATAAAATATTAAATTATAATAAAAATGATATCAAGGGTATATGGAAAGTGCTAAATAATATTATAAGGAATGTATCAATGAATAAAAAATACCCTCTGTATTTTATAGATAATGAGAGGACTTTAAGTAACATGGAAGATGCGGTCAATGGGTTTAACAATTTCTTTGTAAGTGTGGGAGCAAAGCTGGCCGATGTTATTAAAAATCCACAGGTTGAAGGTGAGGTGAAGGCAGTTGATTATTTATACAGTAACCCTAACTCTTATGTTTTTGAAACCAGCTGAGGAAATTGAGATTATTGGAATTGTTAACAATTGTAAGAATAAAAAATCAACAGACGTGAATGATATTGACATGCTTTTAATTAAGGATGTCATTGGTGCAATTGTTAAACCGTTTGTATGTAATTAAGAAAAAAGTAAAAGTAAAAGTAAGAAAAATTGTATGTAATTAGATTGGATAATTTTATTGAGAAGCATGAATTATTGGTTGATAGTCAGTATGGATTTAGGTCAAACAGATCTACATCAATGGCATTAATGGAGTTAATTGAAGACATTACCAGTGCTATAGATAACAAACAATATGAAGTGGGAGTATTTATTGATTTAAAAAAAGCTTTCGATACAATCGATCATCGTTTGTTAATCAATAAACTGGAAAAGTATGGTATCAGAGGAGTTGCATTAGATTGGATGAAAAGCTACACAAGTAACAGACTACAATTTGTGCAAATGGGGGAGTATAGATCTGAGTGCTTGGGTATCACCTGACCTGTGGAGTACCACAGGGGTCAATATTGGGTCCAAAATTATTTATTATGTACATAAATGACATATGTAGGGTGACTGACCTCTTCAAATTTGTGATTTTTGCTGATGATACCAATATTTTTTGTTCAGGGGAAAATCTGAAGCAACTTTTGGAGGTGGTCACATCAGAAATTAATAAGTTAAAAAATATGGTTTGACTTAAATAAATTATCGTTAAATTTAGATAAAACCAAATTTATGTTGTTTGGTAATCGTAAAACCGACACACAAGTAAAAGTTATGATTAATAATGTTAAAATAGAAAGAGTGTATGAAAATAAAATTTTGGGTGTGATTCTTGACCATACAATTTGTTGGAAACCCCATATCAAATATGTGACCCTGCCTGTGAAAACCCAGCTAAAGTCATTTTTTGGTGATTCACTGTTTTCTACATAAAATCATTCTACATAATGTAAAGAACATTCTGTGAAAATATAACCTTGATATCTTTAATATTGACTGAGTAAGGCCATGTCAAAGATTTGCTGAGTTTCGGGCTCAGAAAATCATGTTTTTGAGAAATTCCAATTTAAAAAAAGCTTATTTTTAAAACTGCAACACATTTGATCCATAATTATCCTCCATATGTGCCATATACCACATTAAAGCAGAGATTCTCCCCTTTTTAGTGATATATGACACATTTATGGGAAAATTCTTAAAGTTTTGTAAAACGGCCTATTTATTATGATGCGCATGTCCAAAAAGCTAAAAGCATAAAAACATTGAAACGAATGGGGGTACCAGAAGAGCTTGATTGTAGCAACAATTACCATGTCAATGCAGTTGAATGATTTGTATAACTTTATTAGTAAAATGAAACATCAGTGAAAATATAATATCAGACTAATAGCTTGGGGTTCAATCATCAAAACTGGCTTGTCTTCATCATCATGTTGGTCACTGCCTGAAAAAACAAGGAGAATTGTTTCAATTCAAAGCAAGAGACTTAAATGGAGACCTAAACATGCAGGGGGAGGGGGGTTATCCATTTTAAATCCACATTTAAAATGATGCTAATGAAGCATTTTATATGAAGATATCAGACTGGATCTGATTAATTGAGGGGAGGGCATAGGGACAAGAAACAGGAATGGCTATATGGCCATGGCTTCAATTCAGAGTGTAATCAAACAAATAAACATCATGTCATAAACGTAATTAATTTAAACTGACTCAATCAACAAATGTAATAAACGTTTAAATCCACTATTTTTGCATCACAGGATGAATTCTGTGTTAGCATTACATTGGCTGAACACTGACAGTATGTTACATATTCAGCATAAAAAAAAATAATGACAAAAACTTACCGTTAAATTCCTCGTCAGTTTCGTCAAAGAATATGTGTCCTGTCCATCATCATCATCATCATCCTCCAGAAAATAATCAGCTATAAAACCGGTTAAATCATAATTTGGGGCAATTCCACCGAGATTAATATCTAACAAGCTGTTAGCAATCAGCTATTTTACGTTCCTGCTCATGCTTCGGTGCTGCCATGTCAGATGTCAAAACAACGCAGTAAATTACCATCCAGCAAACAAATTATATTATTGACACTTAGCAGGCCTAAAATGTCCTTAAAATAAGATTAATATTATTGGCAGAATACTGAGCTACAAAACAAATAAGCTGTTCTTAAATGTTTGTCGATGACACGAAACAATCTCCTCAGACATCTGAACCCGTCGCATTTTTTTTCATTGTGTTGACCTTGAGCCACTCGTGCGGATTGATATTAAGGTCTGTTTACTCTTTCTTATAGAAAATAAGTAGAAAAGAAGTTCCTGAACTGAATGATATAAGAATCAGCAGGTGTTGTTGCGCCGAAAAATAAACCCAGAGACGATTGAAATGTTTAGGAAGCCCACGTCCGGTATTTTTTTTTGCGCAAAAGTATAACGTAGCGTCAATAAAATCATTAATTTTAGTATTTATCATGTTATAAATGAAAATTTGAGTATTGCATCTCAAAACCCTTGGTATAATATATCATTTACAGCAATAAACACACATAACCTATTTTTGTCATTTTTATGGCTATGACTACTTTGACGCTCTTTTACTCATAATTAGATTCTGCGACTTTAGCCGGGGGTTCACAGGCGGGGTCACATATGTTAGAACAAAAGTAGCGCAGAGTATTGGAGTAATGGGGAAAGCAAGGCATTTATTGAGTAAAAAAAGCACTTTTTATTTTGTATTGTTCACTTGTTGCCTTATTTAAATTATTGTGTTGAAGTATGGGGCAACACCTACAAAACCACCTTACAAACATTAAGCACGATACAAAAAAGAGCAATTAGGATAGTAAATAAGGTAGGATATCATGAGCATACTAATTTACTATATTTAAAATTGCACACTCTAAAGTTTAATGATCTCGTTAAATTTAAGACAGCTCAATTCATTTATAAAGCAATAACAGTTGCCTGGAAACATACAACAGTTATTTACAGACAGGGTTGGGGGTTATAACTTGAGAGGGGATTTAAATTTGAGTCAACATAGGATTCGGACAAAACTCAAAAGTATGTGTATCTCGATTTGTTGGGTGCTTTTGTGGAATGGTCTGAGCAGTTCGATCAAACAAAGTGTTAATACGTTGCAATTTAAAAAAAGGTACAAAAGTTTTATTTTTGATAAGTACAGAAGTGAAGAGGGTGAATGATAATTCATTATGTTGTAATGTTGTTTGATAATGGTTTTTTGTTTATGCTTTTTTTTCTTTCTTTCTTTATCTTAATATTAAGATAAAGCATTATTTTAATTTAGTAGTTTTTTTGTATTATTTAAAACGTTATGTGTGATTTACCTTGGTCGATTGTGAATTAGTTTGGGTAGTTACTGGGGTAGGTCTTGATAAGCCTAGGGCTTCTACCTAGCCCTTTTCGAATGTCACGGTGTGGGTGTTTTGTTTTGTTCCTTGTTCTTGTCTGTCATGTGTTTCTTTGTCTTTACATGTTTTGCTGTTCCCCGTTCTGTTGATTAGTTTCCCCAGGTGTTTCTGATTAGCCACGCCCCCTTGTTATCTTGTTAAGCTTGTTTGTCTGTGTATTTATACCCTTGTTCTTCAGTTGGTGTTTGTCGATCGTTGTTTGATGTTGCTGGTAACTGTTCCGTGTTCCTGTCCTGAGTCCATTGGATTACCTGTTTGTATTATTAAAGTGCTTGCTATTGGATTCACTCTCTGCTTCGTCCTTGCTGCTGCGTAACAGAACGATCGACCCAATGAATCCAGCAGCACAGATCTCACCTGATCTTCCCAGCATGAGCCGGGAGTTCGCCGGTCAGATCGCGGCCTTGGCCCTGGATAGCTGCGATCTGTTCCAGTATACCTGGGGGTTTGCCCCTCTCGCTGCCTCCTGCTCTCTCGGTGACGAGGCGGTTAAGCTGTGTTACCGGCTAGGGGCTAAGGAGGTCGATCCGAGGGAGCTCCCCGATCTCTCGGGTCTGAACTGGAGAGAGGCACTCGGCCGATGTCAGGAGAGCTTCCTTCCGCGGTACGCCAGGTCATCGCCTGATCTCTGCGTCCAGCCAGAGCTTCACGTCCGCCACGTCCAGCCAGAGCTTCACGTCCGCCACGTCCAGCCAGAGCTTCACGTCCGCCACGTCCAGCCAGAGCTTCACGTCAGCCACGTCCAGCCAGAGCTTCACGTCAGCCACGTCCAGCCAGAGCTTCACGTCAGCCACGTCCAGCCAGAGCTTCACGTCGGCCACGTCCAGCCAGAGCTTCACGTCAGCCACGTCCAGCCAGACCCTTCACCGCTGGTCCCGTCCAGCCCAGAGCCCTCACCGCTGGTCCCGTCCAGCCCAGAGCCCTCACCGCTGGTCCCGTCCAGCCCAGAGCCCTCACCGCTGGTCCCGTCCAGCCCAGAGCCCTCACCGCTGGTCCCGTCCAGCCCAGAGCCCTCACCGCTGGTCCCGTCCAGCCCAGAGCCCTCACCGCTGGTCCCGTCCAGCCCAGAGCCCTCACCGCTGGTCCCGTCCAGCCCAGAGCCCTCACCGCTGGTCCCGTCCAGCCCAGCGCCCTCACCGCTGGTCCCGTCCAGCCCAGCGCCCTCACCGCTGGTCCCGTCCAGCCCAGCGCCCTCACCGCTGGTCCCGTCCAGCCCAGCGCCCTCACCGCTGGTCCCCTCCAGCCCAGCGCCCTCACCCCTGGTCCCGTCCAGTCCAGCGCCCTCACCGCTGGTCCCATCCAGTCCAGCGCCCTCACCGCTGGTACCGTCCAGTCCAGCGCCCTCACCGCTGGTCCCGTCCAGCCCAGAACCCTCTCGCTCTCCGAGACGGAGGAGGAAGAGGACTTCCCGCGTCCCGCAATGCCTGGAAGTCCTTCCTGTACTTCCTGTCAGCCCAGAGCCCTCGCCGCTGGTCCCGTCCGGTCCAGAGACTGTTCACGTCACATCTGCCCAGCGAGAGACTGTTCACGTCACGTCTGCCCAGTCAGAGCCTGTTCATGTCACTTCCTCCGAGCCAGTGTCTACGGACAAGATGGCCGAGTCAGAGACTGTTCACGTCACTTCTGCCAAGCCAGAGACGTTTCACATCACTTCTACAGAGCCAGTGTCTACGGACAAGATGGCCGATCCAGAGACTGTTCACGTCACTTCCTCCGAGCCCGTGTCTACGGACAAGATGGCCGAACCAGAGACTGTTCACATCACTTCTGCTGATCCAGAGACTGTTCACATCACTTCCTCCGAGCCAGTGTCTACGGACAAGATGGCAGAACCAGAGACTGTTCACGTCACTTCTGCTGATCCAGAGACTGTTCACGTCACTTCCTCCGAGCCAGTGTCTACGGACAAGATGGCCGAACCAGAGACTGTTCACGTCACTTCTGCTGATCCAGAGACCGTTCACGTCACTTCTACAGAGCCAGTGTCTACAGACAAGATGGCCGATCCAGAGACTGTTCACGTCACTTCCTCCAAGCCAGTGTGTGTGTTGCCTGTTCCCGAGCCAGTGTGTGTGTTGCCTGTTCCCCAACCAGTGAGTGTGTTGTTTGTCCCCGAGCCAGAGTCTGAGTGGTCTGTCCCCGAGCCGGAGCCAGTGTGTGTGTCGTCTGTTCCCGAGCCAGTGTGTGTGTCGCCTGTTCCCGAGCCAGTGTGTGTGTCGCCTGTTCCCGAGCCAGTGTGTGTGTCGCCTGTTCTCGAGCCAGTGTGTGTGTCGCCTGTTCCCGAGCCAGTGTGTGTGTTGTCTGTTCCCGAGCCAGAGTCTGTGTGGTCTGTCCCCGAGCCGGAGCCAGTGTGTGTGTTGCCTGTTCCCGAGCCAGTGTGTGTGTTGCCTGTTCCCCAACCAGTGAGTGTGTTGTTTGTCCCCGAGCCAGAGCCTGAGTGGTCTGTCCCCGAGCCGGAGCCAGTGTGTGTGTCGTCTGTTCCCGAGCCAGTGTGTGTGTCGCCTGTTCCCGAGCCAGTGTGTGTGTCGCCTGTTCCCGAGCCAGTGTGTGTGTCGCCTGTTCTCGAGCCAGTGTGTGTGTTGCCTGTTCCCGAGCCAGTGTGTGTGTCGCCTGTTCCCCAACTAGTGAGTGTGTTGTCTGTTCCCGAGCCAGAGTCTGTGTTGTCTGTTCCCGAGCCAGTGTGTGTGTCGTCTGTTCCCGAGCCAGTGTGTGTGTCGCCTGTTCCCGAGCCAGTGTGTGTGTGTCGCCTGTTCCCAAGCCAGTGTGTGTGTCGCCTGTTCCCGAGCCAGTGTGTGTGTCGCCTGTTCCCCAACCTGTGAGTGTGTTGTCTGTTCCCGAGCCAGAGTCTGTGTTGTTTGTTCCCGAGCCAGTGTGTGTGCCTGCTGTTCCCGAGCCGGTGTCTGCGGTTCCCGAGCCGGTGTCTGCGGTTCCCGAACCGGTGTCTGCAGTTCCCGAGCCGGGGTCGTCTCCGCCCTGGCCGCCCGAGGGGTCGTCTCCGCCCTGGCCGCCCGAGGGGTCGTCTCCGCCCTGGCCGCCCGAGGGGTCGTCTCCGCCCTGGCCGCCCGAGGGGTCGTCTCCGCCCTGGCCGCCCGAGGGGTCGTCTCCGCCCTGGCCGTCCGATGGACTGTCTTCTCCGCCCTGGCCGCCCGAGGGACTGTCTTCTCCGCCCTGGCCGCCCGAGGGGTCGTCTATGCCCTGGCCGCCCGTCTGGTCATCTCCGTTCTGGTCGCCTGCTCCTTCCTGGCCGCCTGCACGAACCTGGCCCTCCGTCCCTCCCCCAAGACCGCCTCCACCTCACCACCCTCCTGAACTTTAGTGTTTTTTTTGTTTTGTTTTGTTTTTTGTCTCAAGGGGCGTCGGGAGCTGCCCATGGGGGGGGGGGGGGGGGGCTATGTCACGGTGTGGGTGTTTTGTTTTGTTCCTTGTTCTTGTCTGTCATGTGTTTCTCTGTCTTTACATGTTTTGCTGTTCCCCGTTCTGTTGATTAGTTTCCCCAGGTGTTTCTGATTAGCCACGCCCCCTTGTTATCTTGTTAAGCTTGTTTGTCTGTGTATTTATACCCTTGTTCTTCAGTTGGTGTTTGTCGATCGTTGTTTGATGTTGCTGGTAGCTGTTCCGTGTTCCTGTCCTGAGTCCATTGGATTACCTGTTTGTATTATTAAAGTGCTTGCTATTGGATTCACTCTCTGCTTCGTCCTTGCTGCTGCGTAACAGAGAACAGGTTGATTATTATGATAAACTTTTATTTTTGTTGTTTTGTGTTTATTTATTTGTATGGATATTTCATACGTATTGCTGTTTTTATTTTATTTTTATTTTGTTATTATTATTTTATTAATTCGAAATAAAGATTTCATTCATTCATTCATTATTTTTGTATTGTTTAAGTGGTTGAGGTTGATATGGGATTTATAAAGTAATTAGTAATAAGTAGACCAATACTTTCTAGAGATAGTAATTATTACATTAATCTAATTACACTGTTGAAGATGTCATTTCTAGTTAGTAATTAATAACTATTTTAGAGTAACTTGCCCAACTGTTATAATATCAGAGGTGAAACTGAAAGAACAGTATGTTATTCAACCTAATTTTAATTGTCATGTAGGTGCAATCCTGCAGGCATTAAAAGAACATGGCAGCAGCTGAAAATGAAATATAAAAACATAATTCAATCAGGTAAGGCTTGAGCATATCATGGATGTAGGCTACCTGACTTTACAAACATTTGACATATTAAATAACTAAATAGCATCCAGTGTCTTGCAGTGCAGCAGCATTTTTGACATAGGTCTAATTAACACAATTAAATGTTCATTCTCATTTGACTTCTACTCAGCCAACAGAAAGAAGGAAGAGGCTCGCAAAGATGGAGATGGGAGATGGTGATGTAGAGGAGATGGAGATGCAGATGAGATGGAGATGCAGAGGAGATGGAGATGGAGATGAAGAGGAGATGGAAATAGAGATGCAGAGGAGATGCAGATGCAGAGGAGATGGAGATGCAGAGGAGATGGAGATGCAGAGGAGTAGGAGATGCAGAGGAGTTGGAGATGCAGAGGAGGTGGAGATGGAGATGCAGAGGAGATGGAGAGGAGATGGAGATGTAGAGGAGATGGAGATGCAGAGGAGATGGAGATGCAGAGGAGATGGAGATGTAGAGGAGATGGAGATGCAGAGGAGATGGAGATGCAGAGGAGATGGAGATGCAGAGGAGATGGAGATGCAGAGGAGATGGAGATGTAGAGGAGATGGAGATGCAGATGCAGAGGAGATGGAGATGCAGAGGAGATGGAGATGCAGAGGAGATGGAGATTTGTAGAGGAGATGGAGATGCAGAGGAGATGGAGATGCAGAGGAGATGGAGATGGAGATGCAGAGGAGATGGAGATGCAGAGGAGATGAAGATGGAGATGGAGAGGAGATGCAGAGGAGATGGAGATGCAGAGGAGATGGAGATGCAGAGGAGATGAAGATGTAGAGGAGATGGAGATGCAGAGGAGATGGAGGTGCAGAGGAGATGGAGATGGAGAGGAGATGGAGATGCAGAGGAGATGGAGAGGAGATGGAGATGCAGAGGAGATGAAAATGCAGAGGAGATGAAGATGAGATGTAGAGGAGAAGGAGATGCAGAGGAGATGGAGATGCAGAGGAGATGGATATGGAGATGCAGAGGAGATGGAGATGAAGATGCAGAGGAGATGGAGATTCAGAGGAGATGGAGATGGAGATGCAGAGGAGATGGAGATTCAATTCAATTCAAATTTATTTGTATAGCGCTTTTCACAATACATATTGTTTCAAAGCAGCTTTACAGAAAGTGCATTTCAGAAATGTACGTAAAAAATACAGTTAGTTAATCATCATGTATTAATTTAGGGCATAACATATCGCCGGCGTTGAGTCGTCTCTTCACAGGCGTCGAGTCGTCTCATCGCAGGTGTTGGGGACTCTGAAGTCTCCGTGAGAGGCTGGATACAGACTGTAGCTGAAGAACGCTATTTACCTCGGGACTAGCGTCCCGAGATAACAGCAGAAAAGCAGATGGGAAATAATTAGCGTAGCTGCTGTTCATAATATTAATGCATTCGATCTGATTCAACAGTAGTATAAGAGGCAAGCATTATGTGAATGCTTGGCTGAAGAGATGCGTCTTTAATCTAGTTTTGAACTGGGAGAGCGAGTCTGAGCAACGAACAGTATCAGGAAGGCTATTCCAGAGGTTAGGAGCTAAATGCGAGAACGCCCTCCCTCCTTTAGTGGATCTGGATATCCTAGGAATGACCAGAAGCCTCGAATTTAGGGATCTTAAAGAACGCGATGGATTGTAGGGCGATAGAAGGTCCATTAAATATACAGGAGCTAGACCATTTAGGGCTTTATAGGTCAGTAATAGTACTTTGTAATTGATACGGAACTTAATAGGTAACCAGTGCACAGATGATAAAATTGGTGTTATATGATCATATTTTCTTGACCTAGTAAGAACTCTAGCAGCTGCATTTTGCACTAACTGTAGCTTGTTTATTGAGGATGTAGGACAACCAGCTAATAAAGCGTTACAGTAATCTAGTCTTGAGGTCATGAATGCATGAACTAACTTTTCTGCATCAGAAACAGATAGCATGTTACGTAGCTTAGCAATATTTCTAAGGTGGAAAAAGGCTGTTCTTGTAACATATGAAATATGATTTTCGAAAGACAAGTTGCGGTCTAGTATAACACCCAGGTCTTTTACTGTAGTGGATAAAGTAACTGGACATCCTTCTAAATTAAAGTTGTATTGTACGAGGTTTTGTGGGTAGTTTTTTGGACCAATAAGTAATACCTCCGTTTTATCTGAATTTAATAGCAGGAAATTACACGTCATCCAGCATTTTATATCTTTAAGACACTCTGTCAATTTAGATAAGTTAGTGTTTTCATCTGGTCTTGATGAAATATATAATTGAGTGTCATCAGCATAACAGTGGAAATTAATTCCATGTTTTCTTATAATATTACCCAGTGGCAGCATATATATTGAGAATAGCAGAGGGCCTAACACCGATCCTTGCGGCACTCCATAGTCTACTGACGTTATCTTCGATTTTTCACCATTTAAACAGACAAAATGGTAACGGTCTGATAAGTACGATCTAAACCAGCTTAATGCCTGTCCCTGAACACCAGTGTAGTTTTGTAGTCGATCCAAGAGTATTTTATGATCTATAGTGTCGAACGCAGCGCTAAGATCGAGTAGAACTAGTATTGAGATACAGCCTTGGTCAGAAGCTAAAAGTAAATCATTTGTAATTTTAACTAGCGCAGTTTCTGTGCTATGATGCGGTCTGAATCCTGACTGAAATTTTTCATAGATATCATTTTCTTGCAAGAAAGAGCACAATTGAGCGGACACAATTTTTTCTAGTATTTTAGATATAAATGGAAGATTTGAAATGGGTCTGTAATTTGCTAAGTTATTTTAATCTAATTGCGGTTTCTTAATAATAGGTTTTATTACTGCCAGCTTAAATATTTTTGGAACATGACCTAAAGATAAAGACGAGTTAATAATATTGATAAGAGGCTCTTCCACTACAGGTAACACTTCTTTCAGTAGTTTAGTGGGTATTGGATCTAATAAACATGTTGTTGGTTTCGCTGCAAAGATAAGTTTATTTAGCTCTTCCTGTCCTATAGTTGTAAAGCGGTGTAGTTGTTCTTGAGGGGCGATAATTGTGGCTGAATCATAAGACACCATAGAGGATTGTACATTTACAATTGTATTTCGGATGCTTTCTATTTTCTCATTGAAGTAATTCATAAAATCATTACAACTATACTGTAACAGAATATTTTGCTCTGGTGATGTCTGTTTATTTGTTAGTCTAGCCACGGTGTTAAATAAAAACCTTGGATTATTTTGGTTATTTTCTATTAGTTTGCGGAGATGCTCAGCCCTGGCTGCTTTTAGAGCCTTTTTATAACGTGACATACTGTCTTTCCACGCGATTCTAAAGACCTCTAAATTAGTTTGTTTCCATTTACGCTCTAAGTTACGAGTTTCTCTCTTGATAACATGTGTAGTACTATTGTACCATGGTGCTTTAGTTTTCTCTCTAACCTTTTTTAATCTAATTGGTGCAATTAGATGCAGAGGAGATGGAGATGTAGAGGAGATGGAGATGTAGAGGAGATGGAGATGCAGAGGAGGTGGAGATGCAGAGGAGATGGAGATGTAGAGGAGATGGAGATGCAGAGGAGATGGAGATGCAGAGGAGATGGAGATGCAGAGGAGATGGAGATGTAGAGGAGATGGAGATGCAGAGGAGATGGAGATGCAGAGGAGATGGAGATGTAGAGGAGATGGAGATGCAGAGGAGATGGAGATGCAAAGGAGATGGAGATGGAGATGCAGAGGAGATGGAGATGCAGAGGAGATGAAGATGGAGATGGAGAGGAGATGCAGAGGAGATGGAGATGCAGAGGAGATGGAGATGCAGAGGAGATGAAGATGTAGAGGAGATGGAGATGCAGAGGAGATGGAGGTGCAGAGGAGATGGAGATGTAGAGGAGATGGAGATGTAGAGGAGATGGAGATGCAGAGGAGATGGAGATGCAGAGGAGATGGAGAAGCAGAGGAGATGGAGATGCAGAGGAGATGGAGATGCAGAGGAGATGGAGATGCAGAGGAGATGGAGATGCAGAGGAGATGGAGATGCAGAGGAGATGGAGATGTAGAGGAGATGGAGATGCAGAGGAGATGGAGATGCAGAGGAGATGGAGATGCAGAGGAGATGGAGATGGAGATGCAGAGGAGATGAAGATGCAGAGGAGATGGAGATGTAGAGGAGATGGAGATGTAGAGGAGATGGAGATGTAGAGGAGATGGAGATGCAGAGGAGATGAAGATGCAGAGGAGATGAAAATGCAGAGGAGATGGAGATGCAGAGGAGATGAAGATGCAGAGGAGATGGAGATGCAGAGGAGATGGAGATGTAGAGGAGATGGAGATGCAGAGGAGATGGAGATGCAGAGGAGATGAAGATGGAGATGCAGAGGAGATGAAGATGCAGAGGAGATGGAGATGTAGAGGAGATGTAGAGGAGATGGAGATGTAGAGGAGATGGAGATGCAGAGGAGATGAAGATGCAGAGGAGATGGAGATGCAGAGGAGATGAAGATGCAGAGGAGATGGAGATGCAGAGGAGATGGAGATGTAGAGGAGATGGAGATGCAGAGGAGATGGAGATGCAGAGGAGATGAAGATGCAGAGGAGATGGAGATGCAGAGGAGATGGAGATGTAGAGGAGATGGAGATGTAGAGGAGATGGAGATGTAGAGGAGATGAAGATGCAGAGGAGATGAAGATGCAGAGGAGATGGAGATGCAGAGGAGATGGAGATGCAGAGGAGATGGAGATATAGAGGAGATGGAGATGCAGAGGAGATGGAGATGCAGAGGAGATGGAGATGTAGAGGAGATGGAGATGCAGAGGAGATGGAGATGCAGAGGAGATGGAGATGCAGAGGAGATGGAGATGCAGAGGAGATGGAGATGCAGAGGAGATGGAGATGAAGATGCAGAGGAGATGGAGATGCAGAGGAGATGGAGATGCAGAGGAGATGGAGATGCAGAGGAGATGGAGATGCAGAGGAGATGGAGATGTAGAGGAGATGGAGATGCAGAGGAGATGGAGATGCAGAGGAGGTGGAGATGCAGAGGAGATGGAGATGGAGATGCAGAGGAGATGGAGATGCAGAGGAGATGGAGATGCAGAGGAGATGTAGAGGAGATGGAGATGCAGAGGAGATGGAGATGCAGAGGAGATGGAGATGCAGAGGAGATGGAGATGCAGAGGAGATGGAGATGCAGAGGAGATGAAGATGGAGATGGAGAGGAGATGCAGAGGAGATGGAGATGCAGAGGAGATGGAGATGCAGAGGAGATGAAGATGGAGAGGATATGCAGAGGAGATGGAGATGCAGAGGAGATGGAGATGCAGAGGAGATGAAGATGTAGAGGAGATGGAGATGCAGAGGAGATGGAGATGGAGATGCAGAGGAGATGAAAATGCAGAGGAGATGAAGATGAGATGTAGAGGAGAAGGAGATGCAGAGGAGATGGAGATGCAGAGGAGATGGAGATGCAGAGGAGATGGAGATGCAGAGGAGATGGAGATGCAGAGGAGATGAAGATGAGATGTAGAGGAGAAGGAGATGCAGAGGAGAAGGAGATGCAGAGGAGATGGAGATGCAGAGGAGATGGAGATGCAGAGGAGATGGAGATGCAGAGGAGATGAAGATGAGATGTAGAGGAGAAGGAGATGCAGAGGAGATGAAGATGCAGAGGAGATGGAGATGCAGAGGAGATGGAGATGGAGATGCAGAGGAGATGAAGATGCAGAGGAGATGGAGATGTAGAGGAGATGGAGATGTAGAGGAGATGGAGATGCAGAGGAGATGAGGAAGCAGAGGAGATGAAGATGCAGAGGAGATGGAGATGCAGAGGAGATGAAGATGCAGAGGAGATGAAGATGAGATGTAGAGGAGAAGGAGATGCAGAGGAGATGGAGATGCAGAGGAGATGGATATAGAGATGCAGAGGAGATGGAGATGAAGATGCAGAGGAGATGGAGATGCAGAGGAGATGAAGATGCAGAGGAGATGGAGATGCAGAGGAGATGGAGATGCAGAGGAGATGGAGATGCAGAGGAGATGGAGATGCAGAGGAGAGGAAGATGTAGAGGAGATGGAGATGCAGAGGAGATGTAGAGGAGATGGAGATGCAGAGGAGATGGAGATGCAGAGGAGATGGAGATGCAGAGGAGATGGAGATGCAGAGGAGATGGAGATGCAGAGGAGATGAAGATGCAGAGGAGATGAAGATGAGATGTAGAGGAGAAGGAGATGCAGAGGAGATGGAGATGCAGAGGAGATGGATATGGAGATGCAGAGGAGATGGAGATGAAGATGCAGAGGAGATGGAGATGCAGAGGAGATGGAGATGCAGAGGAGATGAAGATGCAGAGGAGATGGAGATGCAGAGGAGATGTAGAGGAGATGGAGATGTAGAGGAGATGAAGATGCAGAGGAGATGGAGATGTAGAGAAGATGGAGATGCAGAGGAGATGGAGATGTAGAGGAGATGGGGATGTAGAGGAGATGGAGATGCAGAGGAGATGGAGATGTAGAGGCGATGGAGATGCAGAGGAGATGGAGATGCAGAGGAGATGGAGATGCAGAGGAGATGGAGATGCAGAGGAGATGGAGATGCAGAGGAGATGGAGATGCAGAGGAGATGCAGATGAAGATGCAGAGGAGATGGAGATGCAGAGGAGATGGAGATGCAGAGGAGATGAAGATGCAGAGGAGATGAAGATGCAGAGGAGATGAAGATGAGATGTAGAGGAGATGGAGATGCAGAGGAGATGGAGATGTAGAGGAGATGGAGATGCAGAGGAGATGGAGATGCAGAGGAGATGGAGATGCAGAGGAGATGGAGATGAAGATGCAGAGGAGATGGAGATGAAGATGCAGAGGAGATGGAGATGCAGAGGAGATGGAGATGTAGAGGAGATGCAGATGCAGAGGAGATGGAGATGCAGAGGAGATGGAGATGCAGATGGAGATGCAGAGGAGATGGAGATGCAGAGGAGATGGAGATGCAGAGGAGATGGAGATGGAGATGCAGAGGAGATGGAGATGGAGATGCAGAGGAGATGGAGATGGCCCTGAGCCTGAATGCTGGAAGGCCAATGGCTGAGGGAATTCCTGGAGGGACTTCATCAGAGCCAGTCACTCCCGAAGATTCAAGGGCCTTCATAAAATGTAAGAGGTCTACATATGTGTTATTTTTTATATAGGCTGTTTTTGATATTTCCATATATTTTACTTTGGGTTGGGTTTTTTGTTGCTCCCAACAGATTCTGATGGTAATATCTGTCTTTTGGAGCCTCCTGTCCCAACAGAACCCCAGACAGTTGTAAGTAGCCTACTCAATACACCAGAAATTATGACAAATATTATTATAAAATGAGCTCAACCAAATGCTCATCTTCACAGGACGATGGGGATGAAGAAACAGTTTCTGCTGCCACAGAGAGGCCTACAGAGGAAATGTTAATATTATGTGTCTACACATCAAACAATCTATACATTCACATTTCTTCACATTATTTATGTGGAGTAGCCTATAGAATCGAAGTTTATACGGAATCTAAGTATAAACGGATATTCTTATCTCTCCCCCGTCCCCAGAGTGTGGAAGAACATTCTGATTTAGTTCTGCTTTAGTCCTCAGTTGTAAGTCGCTTTGGATAAAAGCGTCTGCTAAATGACTAAATGTAAATGTAGAACAGCAGGAGGAAGGTCCATCAGTTCAGTGATTTTCAGTTAATGCCACAGTTTAATTCTGTAGAATTTGTTTAGAACTACATGATGTAACTCTAATCTACTGTATTTTCAGTTGCCAGTTAAGAAGTTATATAAACTTCATCTTATTAAAAAAATTGGGGGGAAAAACTGCAATGAATAAATGTACCGAAAGAATGAATGAGGTGTTTAAACACCACTTCCTCTTTAAAAAAGGGGAGGAGACCGAAATAAACTCTGGGTTTACGGAAGTAAACCTGCTCCCGACCAGGTTAGGTTCACAGAGTAAGTTACCATGGTAACTGACTCTGAGTATAAGTTACCTCTCTTTCAGAAACGGGCTTGACTTACCCTGCTTTCTCAGGTTTGACTTACCTCCCATTCTGAAACAAAAAAACCCAATGGATCTAGCTTAGATTATTGCCCAGCGGTTTGGTCGATTGCATAAAGACAAAATGTAAGAATAAGAATGTCCTGGTGAAAGATTGTCTCTGCTTTGTTTTATAAGAAATATTTCTGTGTCTAGAATTCCTAATTTCCTGTTCTCCCAATTTTTGTATAGTAGTGCTAGTCATGATTTTAACACCAGGCATGCATAAAAGGGATGTTTTTTTTTATTTCCTGTTTCGAAAACCACTGCAAAACAACGGACTGTAATGTGTAGAATAATGAAAATATGGAAGGATTTACCATTAATATTACACATATTTTAACAAGAAAAATGAGTTTTAAAAAATATTTTAAGGAACATTTTATAGCACTATATATAGTATTTCTTGATTTTGATATTTTGAATGAATGTTAGGTTCATTGACTTAACTTTTTATTGTTTTTGATTAAATGTAGTATTTGTATTTAATTGTTGGGACCCCAGGAAGAGAAGCCTCTGCCTATGTAGTGGCTAATGGGGATCTAAATAAACAAATAAACTTACAGCCAATACAGGAAATTTATTTAGGAAAAATTGGTTTTTAAAGTTTTTCTGACAGTTATAGCACCTTGTCTTGCCTGATCTCCACCGCTTTTATTAGTAGTCTTCAAAGTGCCAATATATATGTCAAATTTGTTGTAAATATCTCATTTCGTTTTGAAGTTTAGACACTTATATTTATGAGAGCATAAAAATTATCCATTGGTGACATTGATTTGATTTTTTTTTCAATTCCTATCATAGTTTTGACATTTGTGACATTTGGGCATTATTGTTCAGCTATTTACCTATGTTTTCAAATTGCCTGTGTTTTTTGTTTTGTCTCGATCGGACTAACGGTTTCAAAGATAAAAGCAATTTGTTTAAGGTCTAGATGACACTGTTATAAGTGTCATAAGGCAACACCATAAGGCAAAACCTGGCATGTTTGGTATCGTTGGACTCAGCAAGGATTCAGGAGTGTAAGGAAAAAACGCTTGTTTGAAAATTCTCAGGCCCCTTCAGGGCATTGTGCCGATGTTTTTTGAGATGCGCCAATGTTTTCATAGACTATCAAGGTACCCTGGACAAAACCATTGCATGCCAATTTTCATTAGACTAACGGTTGGGTGCGGTTGTAACCATTTTCATGATTTTTTTCCCCTGTTCTAGCGCCACCAAGTGGCCAATCGTCACTTTTTTTTTTCATGTGACCTCATACTGAGCTTATGAACATGTGTTCCAAGTTTAGCGAAAATATCTCTTTCCGTTCACAAGTTATAGCCAATTTAGTAAAAGTGGCTCTGGTGCCATCAAACATTTTGGTTCCCCTTAGCGATCGACAATTGAAATTTTGAATTTTTTTGATGATTATTGACAGTCAGACTCCAGAGAATATTTCTGCAGTGGTTTGGTCCCGATAAGGCCAAAAACCTATGACTAGTTCGCAAAAGTAGGTTTTTCAAAAAAACGCAATTTACTTGAAATTGGCGCATGAAGGGCGAGCCAATCCGAGGCATGTATCTGGTCCGCCTTGATCCAAGGATTCCAACGATGTAAGACACTTGAGCCTACGCCCAACGATTGAGTAGTTATGAGCCATTTCGTACTTTTGGTCGCTGTAGCGCCCCCGTCAGGCCGATCGAGGCGTGCCTTGGTGACGTTGTAGGTGGTGTGAGTACTACCAGCCCCCAAAGTTTCAAGTCTCTACGACTTACGGTTCGGTCTGCCCGATCAATTTTAGTTGGAGAATGTTGCATCATGGGAAAATTAACAATAACAATAGGGTTTCAGCACTATGTGCTTGAACCCCTAATAAAAATGGACTCTGTTGTACTCCAAATGTGTTCCTCAGGAGAGATCTGCACACCAACCCCAACTGCATACAGGGGAAACATTATTGTGCAAAAGTAGAGACTGGATTAAAAAAATAAAAATGTAAAATTATTATCTACAGGAACACAAGGGCATGAAAGAACAACATTTTTTTTAAATCCCTGAGGAACAACACAGTAGTAGACAGATGTTGCGTCATATGTTTGTTTGTTTCTTTCTGCAGCAACAAGTACTGTACATCAACAGACTCATCTGAACAGAAATCAAGAAATGGGTCATAAAACCGTGTGAAAAAACAGTTTTGCAAATTGCTGAAAAAGTGGGCTGCAGAGTGGAGGGGAAAAGAGGACTTCTGATCCAGTAAATAATATTTTGTTTTGAGTTAAATGCATTTGTTACTACACCAATAGTGTCACTATATAAACAGGTTGTGTAAGTAATGGATGTCAAATGACAAAAGAAGTCAATGACATGGCATTATTGTAAAATTATATATAAAATAAGTTCGATTTTTTTTTTTTATTATTATAATTTCATTTTTCCCCACAAATTTATACATGTGTAAATGGCCAGAGATAGACTGGCCATCCATCTAGGTTTTGGAGATTGGATGGATGTGAAAATGGTTTAGCTCCTACGGTTATTTACCAGTAGTAAACAAGTAGCTACTATTGTTGTGATGAATGCACACAGAAGGTGTTGGACTTACAGTACCTAGTGGTGGATAACCTCACTTTGCAACATTGAGGCTTTCAGTGCACAAAGCAATTTCCAATTGACTACATGCATCAGACCTGCCTAGGTATTTAAAAAGAAAACAACATTAGTGTCACTAAGGGTATCACTAAAAGAGATGTACATTTATTAGGGGACACTGACAAGTGAAAAGAACTGACCTGTGCTAGTTTGCTCTTTATACACTGGCAGCACAGTGACCAATATAACCCACACCCAGTTGTACGTTAGAAACAAAAAGGGGCAAGTGTCTGCTGGGCAAAACACAAGTCCTTAGAGCAGGGATCACCAACCCTGCTCCTGGAGAGCTACTGTCCTGCAGACTTCAGTTCCAACCCTGTTCCAACACACATGCATGTAATTATCAAGTAACCCTGAACAGCTTGATTAGCTGGTCCAGGTGTGTTTGATTGGGGTTGGAGCTAAAATCTGCAGGACAGTAGCTCTCCAGGAGCAGGGTTGGTGACCCCTGCCTTAGAGTTTGTCTTTAGATTTATCTTAGAAATTCATATTAACATAATTCCCTACATTTGGTAAGCTCTGTACTGTGATGTTGTGTACTGTAATGTCAACAATTGTGAGTAACATATTACTATTCTTTCTTTAATTTATTAGATTTCATCATCCTCCACAGTTTTTCCTGACATCTTTTTTTCAAGGTAAGTATTTTTCTTTGCTTAAAGGGACAGTTCACCCAAAAATGTTAAATTGCTGTTAATTTAAAAAACTGTCTCATGACTCATATTATCTTCATAAGACCTCAATGTATTGTCAAGAGCCACAGGTATTAATTTTGTTTTGCCTGTATATGTTTTTTTAACTCTCAAAGGGATGGTAGCCATTGGCTTGCATTTTATGAACCAAGGACCACGGTTTCAGCTAAAAATCTCCTTTAATGTTGTTGTAAGGGCCACCCATTGGCCCAACGACTGAATCCAACGGTGTGGGCGAAGGTATAATGCGTGTGTGTCTTTTCAGCGCTTCGGTGAAGTTCACCTTATTTATTAGAATTTAGTTTCAATATTACTTTAGCTCTGTTAATCTGACTCCAATTTCAAATGATAATCAAATTTAGATTGTGTTTCTTATTAGAAAATAATCATAAAATATTGATTATGATTTACTTTAGATCTTTGATTATTCTGGGAGTCCCATACTTTAAATTATTCATTCATTAAGGACCCGGTAACGCTTTGAGACTTCACGTCGTGAATGTGCGCTCATGATCACAAACTAGCCAGTTCTGAAATAGTCAGAGGATGCAGTGCAAACTATTTTACCCTTAAGATGCCACTCACTGCTGACTCTTAACAAAACACGGGTGAACCGGGCAGTCGCCCGGGGCGGCGTTTTTTCATGTCACATGGGGGCGGCACGAGCAGTTAAAAAAAAATCCTCTGTGCCACGAAGCGCTTTTCTATTATCTATCATTTCACTCTGTGGGGAATTGGCAAACTGGCGCCCCTGCTTGCTGAGAAGGTGCCGTTTGTGACGCCGGTTTCACACTGCACGCGTTAGCAGTGCGTATTTTTTTCGGCGCCCATGTTAACAGATTAGAGCATTCACACACCGCACGCAGAGGCGGCGCGTAGCAGGAGCACTGTATCAGCAATACTCTACTGCAATTAGTGGGCTAAAGTCAGTCACACCACCTCGACTTTCTTCCAAAATAACGCACATTTCATTCATTATATTATTAGTACAGGCCTATAGTTCCTGCAAATTTTTGTTTTTCTGAATTGTGTGAAATGGCTAATAAAAATAAGTAATAAAAACGATTATGTGGGTCACCTCACCAAGGTGAATTGGTTTAATCTTGACTTCTGGCCGTGACTCTTGACGTGAGTGACAGTGTTGGGGGGGGGGGGGGTGATGGGCAATTTGTTGATTGTCGAGTGCCAAATAAACAGAGATGGACAGGAAAAAGGTCAAAGCCATCAGGTGCACAATTTAAAAAAGAAAAGAAGAGGAGGAGAAACGAGCAAAGATAAAGGTATGCAACTATGTTCTCGCTGTGGTATGATTACGGTATCCATGTTTTCATGAATGAAGGGCTAATGTTAATTGTGGGTAACTCGTCTCTTACGTTTCTTAGCCTTTTTGCTATGATGCTTGTTATGCTTATACAACAATAATTAGGTTTTAAATCAAACACGAGATCTAATTTCACCATAATATTGTGCTTTGCAACAAAACTGTTAAGGTCCAGTTATTATTTATTTCCATCAGTTGGGTTTACGTTACGCCCTGTAATTAGCCAACGGAGTTTTCAAATCTGTAGGTAGTTTCAAGTCATGTACACTTTTCTTGACCTCAATTACAGTGGTACAATGACATTTTAATGACAAATTAAATTTGTACCTCTGTAGTTGAGGTCAAGAAAAATATTTATGACACAGGTATAATTGCCTCATGATGACAGCCGATGTTCTGTTCTTAGCGCAATAGTGTAATAATTAACTTAGATTCTCTTTAGTGTGTTTTCACAGTATTTGTGCTATAGAATATTTATTCTATATTTTATTTGTATATTATTCTTAATGTTTTATATTATTGTTGCTCTCCGCTCTTGTTAAATTTTTATACATCTGATTGTATATATTTTTGGCACATTTATGTATATAGTGTATATTTAAGTTCTGATAACTTACACTGTCATAGTTTGTGCAGAATTGTGTTCATTGTCTTTTGGCAATGTTGGGTGTAATGAAAGATTTGTGCAATTGAGAAATATAATTTTCTCTTTAACTTAGGTGAAGGTGGTCTCGCCCAGGGTGTAATTCATTGTACAAATCAACATTAGGACCGACACAAACATTCACACAATTGAGTGTGACTCTCTTTCCCTATACCAGCTCTTTTTCTAAAGGTTACACCTGTACTCTATATTATTTCTTAACCATATCGTACCCTTTTAACTCCTCTCTCTGCAGCTGTTATACCTTTCAGGCAATGAAAATTTAAAGAATTTGTATTTTCTTTCCAGGAGATTTTCACATCTAAACCAGTGGAGTTCTCCACATGTTCCTCTACTGTACCATGAAATCAAGATTTGAGTTTTTTTTTTACCCAAGTCTTTAGGTCAGATTTATTTAAACGGCATATTAGAGTGAAACCGCAATCCCATAAAAGTCCAACAATGCGCATATTAAAGAACCGACACAGCCAACTCGTTTTCATATCGGAAAAACCCCAATGTGGTTCAGCAAACAATATGTTGGGATAACGTCTTCCTCTGGCATTCCAAATAAATGAACACGAGTGGAGAAAATATCTCTCTTCTACCACGCACTCCCGGTTTCTCTGCGGATCCTTTTTTAGCAACTATCGCAGCATGTCAAGAGCAAAATGGGTTCAGAGTTTTTGGGTGTTAAATAAAGGCGCAATTATCATTAAATTGACTTCCACAAACCTTAGTAAATCATGTTGCAGAATATATTTAAATACATTGTGCATCTGAAAGGTGAACTCACTACAAATGCATACGCAATAAGCTCAGCCACAAAAATAACTGCAATTGTTTTTACAATTTCATCAAGTTTTTTTTAATGCCAAAAGAGGGCTTTCACTGGCACAAGCTGTTAGTAAATCTGGCCCTTAGTCTGTTAGCTCTGAAACATCTATTTGCTAGTGTGCTCTTAAAAGTGTACTAACGTATTTCAGCAGTAGGCTACATACTTAAAAGAGTCATGAAATGGAAAATCCAAATGTCTTTGATATTTGGGCAACACATAAGAGGTTATTCTAAAGACAGATAATAGATATCTCACAAGTTTAAAATATTTTGTTTTCCACTCTTTTGAAACACCAGGATTTGACATCTGTCCATCAATCACAACATTATTTATATTTGTGAAACTTAATGGCAATTTCTGAGTGAAAATGGTTTCAAAGTAAATCCTACACCATTTTTTTCCTGCTCTTGTATCAGTTTTATAATTTAGATATTTTTAATTAGCCTACACATTTGCATAAAAAATAAGTAATAATTAATTGTCTCTTATTGGCCTGAACCCTCCATGAAACACACAAAACAAGCCCTACAAATGAATAAATGAACTCGTATTATATGCAGAGACACTTTAATAGTCTTTGGATGATTTGTAGATCACATTTAATAGATTACACTTTCAAGAACACTTAGTGTGGTGTAAAAGTCCAGAAAGTAGATTGGGATTCTTTTAGCTTGTTAAATAGTTACGCTTACTGTCCTTTAAATAGTTATTAGATGTTATCAGGACATAAATTAAAATGTAGCCTAATACAAAAACAACAGGCAAATACAATATCATAAAATAATAATGAAGAACTCTTAACTCTTTCCCCGCCATTGACAGAATTTTCCGTCTTTCTGTGTTTTCACTGTTATACAGTAGGGGGCGCTATTACGCATATTCTGAAAAAGTACTGTATTAATCCCCTTATTAAAACACAAGCAAAGAAGAAACAGAAACAAGTGGTAGCATATGTAAGCAGATGCATATGAAAATTAATGTGATCATCAACATTAAACAGCATATAAATCAAACCGGTCTAACGTTAAATGTGGGACCCAGGACGGGCTACTGGACTGTGAATCTTTAGGGGTGTTGATAGACTTGATCTACTCCATCTGTGTTTTGATCATCGCTCTGCATCGTTTGCTCAAAATGTTGCTTTTTTTTTTTTTTTCATTAAACTTGATTAAAAAAACAATGCATAAGGCTCTGTTCTTTCCTTTGAAATATTGCATGTTCAGATATTTATACAACAAAATATTCTGGGGGCGATGAAACGTTTGTGAAAATTATCAAAAATGCTGGCACTGGCTGGCAACTTTTTCAAAAACGCTGGCGGGGAAAGAGTTAATAAAATGTCATCACAAAATGTAACCATATAAATATCCACCAAAACAAAACAGAAAACAAGCAAAATCCAAGAACATTGTTACAGCATGCAATAATATTTGATCTTAAATGTCTTAAAAGTAAAAAAATATTTTGCTATATTTAAAATGTAAACATTCACTGCGTCAATCTGTTTCATGTTTGACTGTGAAAAAAACTCAATTACAGATGTTCAATTAGTTTGTTTGGTCAACTAATACAGTGAAATATAAAAAAATAATCGCTGAAAATCACTGAAAAATTAAAAGAACATTTTACAAAGTGATGAATTTTTGAGAAATGTATTTCGAGATCCTCCAATGATAAGTTTTTATAAAAAAGTTCAACCCTAGGGGATAAATTAGTTCATAGCTATTGAACGCTCGAGGAAGCTCCTGGTTAGGGGCTCAACCGTAGGGTGGCTTTCATTGTGATAATGTTGTACAAGAGAAAACATTTCTAGATGTACAGACAACATTCTATTAAACATTTTATTAATTGTCAAACTGATCCTTTAATTTGTAGACTGGAATGTCCTCAATGTAAAGTATTTTATATTGGAAGAACAAAAAGACTGTTATTAGATCGATTGGCTGAACATAAATATGCCATCAGGAGGGGCAATGAAGAATATCCTATGGCAACACATTTTAAATGACAGTAACGCTTCTATCCTGAGCGTGTTGATCATGTGAACAGTACTATTAGGAAAGGGAATAGAGAACTTAAACTAAATCAGAGGGAGACATTTTGGATTTATAAATTAAAAGCCAATATATATCCAGGATTGAACGAAGACTTGGATTTTACTCCTTTCTTGTGATGTCTTTTTTTGGTGGGGATTTATGAAGTGGTGTTTCTGAGTTTGACAATGTACTGGTGAATGTTTAATGCTGTAAAGAAAAGTTGATCACATGATCTGATGTCTTAATGAATGAAACTGCTTGCACCTGTGCCTGAGATTGTTGAGTTGCTCTCCATGAGGAAGGCATGGGCTGAAACACGTTGGAGTGTTTTTAGATTTTTTTTGTATGTAGCCATCTGATAATAAAGGCTTTTTAATTTGAAAGAGTTCCATGGTCATCCTAAAGTTTTCTTTGATGGACTACTAAAACTCTAGACCAGGGGTGTCCAAACTCAGTCCTGGAGGGCCACTGTCCTGCAGAGTTTAGCTCCAACCCCAATTAAACACACCTGAAACAGCTAATCAAGGTCTTGATTAGCTGTTGAAGGTCATTAGGCATGCTAAAAACTTACAAGCAGGTGTGTTGAGGCAAGTTGGAACTAAACTCTGCAGGACAGTGGCCCTCCAGGACCGAGTTTGGACACCCCTGATCTAGACCATAGAGCATCTTGACTGGATACTTCTCCTTTAGATGCGCTCTCTTCTATTGGACTTTATATAAAAAATATCCTTTTGAACATTAGGCATATTTGATGTACTGTAACATTATTTGCCAAGATTACGTAATCAGTCAATGTAAAGTGTTTTTTGTTTTTGTTGTTTTTAACCAATAAGGCATAAAATGTCTTCGGGTTGTTCCCACTGAAGCTTTTAAGCCATGTCGCTTTCTTCTAAAAAATGTTATAGCTCTGTAAAATCAGATTCTATGATACTATCACCTTGACCTTTAAAAAAATAACTACATTTACCGACAATAAAACTATTATTTGATTAATCTATGAATGTAACATGATGACATAGCTGACCTTTCAGTGTACAGTAAGTTCAAGGACATTCTGTGCCCTGTTCTCTTACTCCAGTCATTCCCACAATCACACGGGAAACGAGGACAGGTCATTTGGGAGTACTAAAGTCGAAAGAGCAGGATGAACCATGAAAAGGCCAGGATGACCACTTTAAAATGAAAACCAAAACAATGAGGGTAGTTTTTTGACAAGTCATCACCCCTCCTTTAATAGTCTCTCTGTGTCTTCTTGCTGAATGTGTCCGTGAGAGAGAGAGACAGAAGAGAAGGCTCTTTTCATTTCTCAAGGGAGGATGAAACAACAGCTGATGACAAAAAGAGGAATGTGACAACATCAGTACATGCTGGAAATTAAAATATCTTCTAATTGTCAAGCAATGGCAAATGTATCCACTAAAGCTGTGGTTCTCAACTGGTTTGATTGGACTTTCTTTTTTTCTTTTTTACATCAACAACATCCTTCATTTTAAAAGCTGATAAATATATTTGCATGAGTAGTTACAATTAATTGTATTTTACACATTGCATAATTTCCAGACAGAAGTTTATAGCATTTTACCAGTAATGTTCCAGAATAAAAGCTTGAGAGTTTAAAATGTTTGAAAGTGAGGAATTTAAGACATAAATATTAGTATTATAACTTTGTGTGAAATTATTATGTTTTTATTTTACAGTACAATTGTAATTTACAACAGCAATATATTTCATTAATTTTTACAATTAATGTTGTTACTAATAATTACATTTCAAATCGCAATATATGACAACATATTATAGTATTATAAAATATATTAGTATTATAACTGTGAAATAAAAATGTATTTTTTTATTTACAGTACAATTGTAATTATTATTAGAATTAAAACTAATAACAATAATAGTTTTGCTTACATTAATTTGGAATAATTTAAGAATTTAAAACAATCCAAATAAAACACTTGGGGTAATAAAAAAAGATTAAATATTTTATCATTGTAATGTCATGTGACCATTAACCGATATCAGAATCAGAAAGAGCTTTATTGCCAAGTGTGCTTGCACACACAAGGAATTTGTAAACATGAAAAGCGTAAACATGAGTATGTGTTGTTAAATTATTGAAATATTACCTTCAAATCTCTCTTGGGGTACTTAAAGTAAATTATTTTAAGAGTAAGTTGTTGGACTGACAAAAACGTTTCGAAGCGCCTTATTTAAATGATAATTTATTTATTTTTTTACATGCTATCCTTGATGCCATTATTTTTAAATAATGACTCACCAGTTGAGAAACACAGTTAAAATGTATGTGCTGCGACACAAGCCGTTGTACCTTTGCGTGTGGGGTGTGCTTTAGTGCCCTTCGTGATACTGCTTTGAGACATAGCTTCCATAAGCCACTGAAGAGAAGATGTACAGAACTCGATCTGCATATAGATGAGCATATTCCTCCTTGAACAACAGCTTCTACAGTCTATAAACAGTGCAATACAGATATCACATCATATGTCTTTACCTCTGATTCTACTGTTCGCAGTCTGTGGTCAATAACTCGGATCTCGCCACCCTGTTTGACGACACCATCCACCCTGAAACATGCACAAAACATCAACTTTCCACATTTATCTGAGGTAAAACGGTTTACAATCACATCTGTCCCATTGGAAAAGAAGTAGCGACAATGTTTTCTTCCATATTTCGACATACACCTGAGCAGAGGTGGAAAGTCCAGGGGTCAGAAAGTAAAAGTCCTGCCATATGTTTATTCCACTCATAAACTCAGTCAGCTGATCTCACTAATTAGTAATTAATTCTCCTGGCTGAAAAACTGTGCTAATTAGCAAATCCAGGTGATTGGAACAAAAGACTGAGGAGGACTTTTACTTTCTGAACCTGGACTTACACCTCTGCACCTGAGTGAAATGGATTATCAAAAAAGAAAAAAATGTAAGGCCGGGAGTTGGTTCGATTCATCCGCTGTTGACTGGATGTTGAGATGTGAGCGTGGCACTCAAAAGTGTATGCAGCTGAGTGTGAGCTTTACTATTGCACCGGAAGGTCCAGTTATGACATTTTGATGAAACATTATGAGGTCAAAACCTTTATCCTCTGGGGTCCTTCATTTAACAGTCACACTCAGGACCTTCGGGACCAAATGGTCCGGAAGGGTGGGATTCATATTTATTAAAAGAAAATCATAATTTTTTTTACTTGTTTTTTATAATATTTTTTCTTTTCTTTTTTGGTGTTTTGAGAATTTTATGATTTTATAATTAATATTTATGCAATAAATATGACCCATTTTCCCCCCATTGAATATAATAGAAAATTATTTAAAAAAAATAATTTTTTTTTATTTTTTTTAAAGCTGTATTTCATTTTAGAGTCAAGCCAAGACCTCATGAAAGCAATTTTTTAAATGAGATGGATGCCATCTGGTGGACAAACTGAGCATTTTAAAAATGCAAAACACATATGTAATCTGAATTTATTAGTTTGTTTATGTATAAAAGTGTGTTTGTGTGTGTGTGTGTGTGTGGATGTGTCTGTTTTGCACTCTTGATGTTTTATAGATTCACCCCTTCACTGTTGTGTGCTTTTTTTCTGGATCGTGGCTGATTTGTAGATTGTACGCACAAAAAAACTCGGTATTTTCACATTTTTGCCAATTTGCCATTCATTTCCTATGCCGGACCATTTGGACCCGAAGGTCCTGAGTGTGACCATTTTTTTTTACAACCACTTAGACTATTCAAATCCTGTCCCCAATTTTTTTGGGTGTTCATATACCAAGTACCAACAAAGTCAGACCATTCCGATGAAGCTATGATTTTACACAATTTTTTTTTTAAATGTTTCCGGACCATTTGGTCCGAAGGACCCCAGAGGGTTAAAAAAAAGAAACATCCATGGATGAATTGTTTACAAATAAGATGCGGTCATTTACGTTGCTTGATGAAATTTTGTGGGTGAAATCCAGTCATTATAATAGGAATATGTGTGATCTGAAAATTCATGTGAGGGCACATTGAACTGCGGGGTTGACCAACAGAAAGCTTCAGTGTGAACAGAGCTTCATAGATCGCTTCACTACTGACAATGAACAATGATTTTTGATCAGCAAAATTTCACCTATGTCACAGCATCTTAAGATCTATAACATATTTTCTTGATATTTTCCACCCCCTCTTTATCCACTTCGTTAAATACGTGTGAGAAAGTTGTGAGAGTATGTCTATATAACGGTAAAATGTGATTTTTCATGCAGATTGACTCACTTAGCACTAATGCGTTTCAGCCTCTCAGAGTCGGTCCCTTTTTGTTTTTTGCTCTCGAAAGCCAGGAAGTTCTCCTTCTGCAAGGTCTCCCATTTCACCAGCTTGTTAGCCTCTCTACCCTTCAATTGAAGGGCTATTAAAAAGAGACAAATTCATAAAAAAGTTTCCATGCGTCCAGCACCTCTGCTAGCCATTTTGGTGCCCTAAGCATAATTCCTTTATGATGCCCCCCACCCCACCCCCATTTTCTTTTTTGGTTCGGACCAAAAGAACCAAGAGAACTGAACTACAAGTGTGAACACCCTAACATACCAAATTTACCCAAAATATTTTCTATAATTTACCAAAATGGTGGATTTTGGTGGATGGCACTTTGCGGAGGCATCTTTTGATAAAGAGGTTGATGTGGGATAGGATGATGAAGGGTGGAGCGAGATTTGGACGAGAATGATACTCCACTATTAGATTATAGCGCTGAAACTTCCAGTATGTGTCACTGCGCTCCTGAACCTTAGAGAATGTATAGCTGCACAAACAGACACAAGGAAAAGAGAGATACATGGATGGATGATTTGATGCCCACATACACCAGATGGATGAACAGAAAAAGAATACCTGAATGTGGCAATGAGCAGGTTGATAAGAAGGATGTTGGTGACCAGTAGGAAGATGACCAGCAAAATGACCACAAGCCAGTTGTGGCTGGTGTCTCTACATGGCTCTTTCCCTTCATCAATCAATGTGATATTATCTGTGCAGTCCCAATCCCAATACGTGCCAGCTTAACACACACAAATATACAATATATTCAGTGGATGCTAACAAAAACTTGCAAAATATTATTAATTGTAAAGTGAAGTGTAAATTCGAATTGAGCATACTGTCTATTTCTTCCACAGGAATATGTCCAAATATATGCATATATGGTCTGTACAATACTCTACGAAACGCTCGAGTAGGGCTTGGATCGTATGCATATAGTAGAGCTTGATTGGCCACTCCATACGCACTCAGCCACACCACCAGAAAGAAGAAGAAGAAGAACGCATCCTTTATCTGTGGTTCAAAAACATTCATACAAAATAGAAAGAGGAGTGATATACACGTTGATAGAATGGTCTCCGGCATTTTTCAAGTACTGAAATGTTTTATTTTATTCCTTAATTTTTTTGTTTCATTTTCTTTTACATCTGGAATATGTTCGACACACAGTGGGATTTTAGTATGTAAAGAAGTCAATAAAGACATTTTTTGAACATAATGAATGACCAATTAACCCATTTTCAACTCTATAGATAGAATCTGTGATATGATGTTGATTACCACAGAACATATTTTCAACTTGTCCCTCAATTCCTAATATCAAACAAAAATCATGGTCACACTTTATATTAAGGTACACATATTCACTATTTACTTGCATATTACTAACATGCATACTACTAGCACATTATTAAATGAAAACTCAGTTAATGGTCTATTAGTTATAGAATATGGTCATGCTGGATAAGGCATTAATATGTGCTCTATAAGTATGAATGAACAGCTAATATGCTAGTATATACGCATGCTAATAAGCAACAAGTTAATAGTGAATATGTGTACCTTAATATTAAAGTGTTTCCAAAAATTTTAACAGAGCTGTAAAGTTTTAAAAGTCTAAATCGTCCTTCAAATTGAACACTTCATTTTCACAAAACTTAGAACTACAACGTTTTTCTGTTTGTCTCACCATTTTGACAAGTATGATGATTTTGGGACCCATCTGTTTGTGAAGAGCAAAAATGTGAATGAGTCGGAGCGTGAAGACCATGTAGTCAATACACAGAATAACACGTCCCATGCTGTATGATGATTTGAACATCCTGAGACAGACACATAGGCACACATATACAGATGATTACTGAAAAATGTAGTAGAATGCACACAGGTATGAAGAATATTTAGTAAACGATAACTGCTAAATTGTGACACCATAGCCTGCAATACTTGAAAAGACTTAATGTATAATGTATCATCAAATATAAAGGGGAAAAAAATATATATATATATATAATAAACTTTTAAAATAACCTTTCTATTTTAATATATAGTAACATGTAATTTATTTCTGTGATCAAAGCTTCTGTGTCACATGACCCTTCAGAAATTATGACAAAAATGTGACCCTGGACCACAAAAACAGTCACAAGGGTCAATTTTTTGAAATTGAGATTTATACATCAATTTAAATTTACAAAATATTTTCATGGAACATGATCTTTACTTAATATCCTATTGATTTTTGGCATAAAAAAAACAATAATTTTGACCCATATGTATTGATGGCTATTGCCACAAATACACAAATATACCTGTGCTACTTGTGACTAGTTTTGTGGTACAGGGTCACATATGCTGGTTTTCTGCTCAAGAAAAAATTCTTATTTTTAGCAATGTTAAAAACGTTTTTGCTGTTTAATATTTTTTATGAAAACTTGCACGACTGTCAAATAAATAAATAATAATAATACTTGCGACTTTTTATCTCACAATTCTGACTTTTTTTCTCACAATTGTGAGATATAAAGTCAGAATGGCATAAAATAAAGTCGCAATTGCGTGTTATAAAGTCAGAATTGCGAGATATAAAGTCGCAATTGCGTGTTATAAAGTCAGAATTGCGTGATATAAAGTCGCAATTGCGTGTTATAAAGTCAGAATTGCGAGTTATAAAGTCAGAATTGCGTGATATAAAGTCGCAATTGCGAGTTATAAAGTCCAATTCTATGGGGGGAAAAAAGACTGACTTTTTTCCGCTCAGAATAGTTTATATCTCACAATTCTGACTTTATAACACGCAATTGCGACTTTATATCTCACAATTCTGACTTTATAACATGCAATTGCGACTTTATTTCATGCAATTATGACTTTATATTAGTGGTCGACCGATATGGGTTTTTTGATGGCCGATGCCGATATCTTAGAGAGCAGGGTGGTCGATGGCCGATATAAAGCCGATATTTATATTTATATATCAAACATATATATATATACACACACACATATACATAATATATATTTGGGGACATCATTTACGCATATGGAAGTGAGAGATTTGGTGTGGAAAAAAGGAAGGAAAAAGTACAAACTACTCCTGCTGTATCTAGACGGCAGCAGAAAATTGAAGGGTTAGTTAGAGAAAGGAGACAGCTGAGGAAGCAATGGAAAAAAGCAGAACAAAGTCAGAAGGAGGGACTCAATCTCTTACAAAGGGCCATAAAAGATAAGCTTGCAACATTACGCAGAGCTGAGCGCCTACGGAAACGCTACAAAAAGAAAATGGTAAATGGACTGCATTTATATAGCGCTTTAACAGACCCAATGGCCACCAAAGCGCTTTACAATTTGCCTCACATTCACACACTCATTCATACACTGACGGCGGTGTCAGCCATGCAAGGCGCCATCCAGCTCGTCAGGAGCAGCTGGGGTTAGGTGTCTTGCTCAAGGACACCTCGACACTTGGTCAGGTGGAACCGGGGATCGAACCACCAACCTTTCGGTTTGTAGACAACCTACATGAACCACTGAGCCAATGCCGCCCAGTGAGCTCAAAAAAGAAGGAGCATGCGAGGGCTAATTTCTATAAAGACCCATTCAAATTCGTAAAGAAGTTATTCACCAGTGAGAAGAATGGCACTTTAAAAGTATCTAGGGTTGAGCTAGAGAGATATTTGGAGGAAATGCATACAGATGCAAAAAGGCATGAGCCTATGTCAATTCCATCAGACATACCACCTATCAATCCACCAGAATACCAAGTGGAAAGAGATAGAGCAGGTTGTGAGAAAGGCAAGGGCTTCATCATCTCCAGGGCCTAATGGAGTTCCGTACAGAGTGTACAAGAGTGCTTCAGGAGTTCTACGAATTCTGTGGAAATTGATAAAGGTGGCATGGGAAAAGCAGGTTGTACCTAGAGCATGGCGCCGAGCAGGTGGAGTCTTTATACCTAAAGAAAAAGATGCTACAAGCATCAGTCAGTTTCGTCCTATTTCACTATTAAACGTCGAAGGTAAGATTTTCTTCAGCATTATTGCGGAGCAGCAACTGGCTGTGGTTGAGACGGAAAGATTCTAGCTGGCTGTGTACAGGCCGCCATGCTACGGTTTCGTAGAATTCTTGAAAACTTGAAGAGTCTGTTGGTTTATTTGTATAGGTTGTATAGTATTTACAGTCATTACGTTCCTGTGTATATTGCGTGAATGACGGGTGGTTGGGCAGATATTGTGTTTTGCGGTAGGTGGTATGCCATACGGAACCGTTGCCACTGAAACTGCATATTAACGCACCAGTGAGGCTCGACAGCCTTAGTCAAACGGGTTGGCGCGTATGGTTGGGTTGCGGAGAAATTGTGAGAGTGTGGTTAGGTCTCAGCAGCAGGAGGGATGTAGAGGTCAGTAAGCTGGGCTGAGTTGAGTGGGGGACGGAGGGGGGTGACTCTGGGACGCCAGCGTCACTGTCGAGCCCTCTTGAGGTGTCGTGGGCTAGTCGACGAAACACTGAGGACGGAAGGTGCCCACTTGAAGACCCTAGAGATGTCCCCTACTCGGCTCAATCCAGACGGTTGTCATGGGGGGACCGCACTGTGGTTTTAGCCGTTGTGTGTGCTGACGCGTGTTAACACTAGACAGAAGGAGATTTACATCACCATATGGAAAGAAGCGTAAATGGATGGAGAAGCATAGGTTACTGTAAAGCTATGTCTTAGTTGGTGCTTATCTTGGCGAAAGCCGAGTACAAATCAGCATGAAGTTTTAACATCTACTCTCGTGTAATGGAAATCATATATATACACACACACACTTTATGTTTATATAAATCAATATTTAATAAATTAGATACATTTAATAAATATTTAAAAATATTTAAAATAAACATGCTTAGGCCCTATACTTTAGATGGCAACTTATTGAATCTGCAATCCTATTACAGTATTTTTCACAAATAAAGTAATTGTTTTAAAATATATGAATATGTGAATAAAAAGGAAGTAAACACAGTAACAGGGCACTCAGTAATCTGGTAATTTCATGCGCACTGATAATCATATTTTTTTTTACTTTGACTTTTGACAAGGTAACGCTAATTTTACATACAGCACACAGTGAAAACGACATGAATATGACACAGTGGGCCACTGGATATAGCACAGCATATTTTAAAATGAATGATTTAAAGTTTTTCGATCGCATCTCCTGTGAATCTGATCTTCTGTTCGCATTTACTCACTTCGCACGGACCGTCACTCGCAGGAACACGTTTATGCAGGCTACAAATGCACACTTCACAAGATATCACAGCTGGATTCGATTAAATCTGCAAGGTTTGTGAAATTAAATGTTTATTAGATATTCAGAGATTTGTTTAAATTATGTAGATGCGCATTTGCTGAATGTTGACGGTAAATGAGAAAGTATTTTAGCCTGATTGTTTGCCTTTTCGGTTACAAATAATATAAAAGCAAACGCATTACTTTTTCGCATACCATTTACTTTCTTTGATTTCCAGTTCTGTAGCCACCGGTTCTGTCTAACAAACTATTAGATATGACTGACAGAGAGACGGAGAATGTGAGTGAGCGCTGTGTGATCAGATTCAGGCGCTGCCGTTCTCTTCTCAGGTGCTGGTGTTCTCAGCGCCGCCCATCAAAATAAAAGTCTGCAGCGCCGTCAAAATAAAAGTCCCGCATCCAACACATCGGCCAATCAGAAAAACTTATCGGCCGATGCCGATATTTTAAAAAAGCCAAATATCGGCCGATATATTGGCCGTGGCGACATATCGGTCGACCACTACTTTATATCTCACAATTCTGACTTTATAACACGCAATTGTGACTTTATATCTAACAATTCGGACTTTATAACACGCAATTGCGACTTTATATCACGCAATTCTGACTTTATAACACGCAATTGCGACTTTATATCTCACAATTCTGACTTTATAACACGCAATTGCGACTTTATATCACGCAATTCTGACTTTATAACACGCAATTGTGACATTATATCACGCAATTCTGACTTTATAACACGCAATTGCGACTTTATATCACGCAATTCTGACTTTATAACACGCAATTGCGACTTTATATCACGCAATTCTGACTTTATAACACGCAATTGCGACTTTATATCTCACAATTCTGACTTTATAACACGCAATTGTGACATTATATCACGCAATTCTGACTTTATAACACGCAATTGCGACTTTATATCTCACAATTATGACTTTATAACACGCAATTGCGACTTTATATCACGCAATTCTGACTTTATATCTCACAATTCTGACTTTATAACACGCTATTGCGACTTTATATCTCGCAATTCTGACTTTACAACACGCAATTGCGACTTTATTTCACGCAATTCTGACTTTATATCTCGCAATTCTGACTTTATAACACGCAATTGCGACTTTATTTCACGCAATTCTGACTTTATATCTCGCAATTCTGAGAAATAAAGTCAGAATTGTGAGATAAAAAGTCGCAATTACCTTTTTTATTTTCCATTCTGTGGCGGAAACAAGCTTCCATAGTCAAGGGCCATTACCTGCAGCACAAACCAGCAATGAAGAGGGAGATGGCAAGAACATCACACTTATTCCACACATCCTGAATATACAGCATCAAACTCTGAGCATATGTCTTACTGCCCACAATGAACGCCTGGGAATGAAAGACAGGAGAATGGAGAATAACTGGATGGATTAATCATACTCAACTGAAAAACTCTTTCTCATTTCTTTGTATTACTTGCAGTGTTGGGGGAAGTTACTTTTAAAAGTAATGTTATATTATATAATATTGTAGTATATAATATTGTATTATATTATATTATACAGGTAGTTCTCAAAAAATTAGCATATTGTGATAAAGTTCATTATTTTCCATAATGTAATGATAAAAATTAAACTTTCATATATTTTAGATTCATTGCACACCAACTGAAATATTTCAGGTCTTTTATTGTTTTAATACGGATGATTTTGGCATACAGCTCATGAAAACCCAAAATTCCTATCTCAAAAAATTAGCATATTTCATCCGACCAATAAAAGAAGTGTTTTAATACAAAAAAAGTCAACCTTCAAATAATTATGTTCAGTTATGCACTCAATACTTGGTTGGGAATCCTTTTGCAGAAATGACTGCTTCAATGCGGCGTGGCATGGAGGCAATCAGCCTGTGGCACTGCTGAGGTGTTATGGAGGCCCAGGATGCTTCGATAGCGGCCTTAAGCTCATCCAGAGTGTTGGGTCTTGCGTCTCTCAACTTTCTCTTCACAATATCCCACAGATTCTCTATGGGGTTCAGGTCAGGAGAGTTGGCAGGCCAATTGAGCACAGTAACACCATGGTCAGTAAACCATTTACCAGTGGTTTTGGCACTGTGAGCAGGTGCCAGGTCGTGCTGAAAAATGAAATCAGATGGAAGCATGAAGTGCTCCAAAATCTCCTGATAGCTAGCTGCATTGACCCTGCCCTTGATAAAACACAGTGGACCAACACCAGCAGCTGACATGGCACCCCAGACCATCACTGACTGTGGGTACTTGACACTGGACTTCAGGCATTTTGGCATTTCCTTCTCCCCAGTCTTCCTCCAGACTCTGGCACCTTGATTTCCGAATGACATGCAAAATTTGCTTTCATCCGAAAAAAGTACTTTGGACCACTGAGCAACAGTCCAGTGCTGCTTCTCTGTAGCCCAGGTCAGGCGCTTCTGCCGCTGTTTCTGGTTCAAAAGTGGCTTGACCTGGGGAATGCGGCACCTGTAGCTCATTTCCTGCACACGCCTGTGCACGGTGGCTCTGGATGTTTCTACTCCAGACTCAGTCCACTGCTTCCGCAGGTCCCCCAAGGTCTGGAATCGGTCCTTCTCCACAATCTTCCTCAGGGTCCGGTCACCTCTTCTCGTTGTGCAGCGTTTTTTGCCACACTTTTTCCTTCCCACAGACTTCCCACTGAGGTGCCTTGATACAGCACTCTGGGAACAGCCTATTTGTTCAGAAATTTCTTTCTGTGTCTTACCCTCTTGCTTGAGGGTGTCAATGATGGCCTTCTGGACAGCAGTCAGGTCGGCAGTCTTACCCATGATTGCGGTTTTAAGTAATGAAACAGGCTGGGAGTTTTTAAAAGCCTCAGGAATCTTTTGCAGGTGTTTAGAGTTAGTTAGTTGATTCAGATGATTAGGTTAATAGCTCGTTTAGAGAACCTTTTCATGATATGCTAATTTTTTTAGATAGGAATTTTGGGTTTTCATGAGCTGTATGCCAAAATCATCAGTATTAAAACAATAAAAGACCTGAAATATTTCAGTTGGTGTGCAATGAATCTAAAATATATGAAAGTTTAATTTTTATCATTACATTATGGAAAATAATGAACTTTATCACAATATGCTATTTTTTTTTAGAAGGACCTGTATTATGCAATATTGAGTTAATCCCTAAATAAGTTACTAATTGACTTAGTTACTTATGAAAAGTAATGCTTTTAATTATTAAAACATTTTTATTAAAATATATTACTATTGTGTTACTTTTCTCACCTGAGCTGGGCTCGCTTGTTTGTTTTTAAACAACAACAAAAAAGGTTCTATTTTTAGCAAAAGTAAAGGCCCTTTCACACCAGAAGTCAAATGAATAGCTTCAGGCTGAAGGAAATGCACATTCACGCCTGTACAGTAGAGGGCGCCGCTCAAACAAACCTTTCAGCTGTGCTGCCCATTCTGCATCGCAGAACAATAGGTTTGTAAATAACAAAGAAACACAAATGTGATGTTTATCTTAAGTCATTTTTTGCTGATTTGTATAGTGAAATTGGATCATCAAAGGTCAGTAGCAAAGATATTGGTTAATAAAATGATATTAAATACATAAATTATATTTGTGTTATTTAACATTTAATTATTGCAGGTTTGCGTTTTCTGAGTTTGCATTTCCCTGTTTTATTAATTTAGAAGAATACAGTATGTGAGTATATCTGTAGTCTAGAACTACAACAACATGTACTATGAAACTGAAAAACTATAGTATCATGTTTACACTGCGCACAAAAAGCCTCTGCACTTGCCCAACATGTAGACAAGAGAGCTGTCACTCAATAAATGGGAAAACAAAAGTAACTTGAATTATTTATTTGAAAAAATCACTTTTTTGTAAATTTAAAAGTAATGCATTATTTACTAGTTACTTGAAAGAAGTAACCTGATTACGTAACTGGCATTAGTTGTGATGGGTCACTGATCACTTGTAAGCCGACTTTTTACGAGTGAAGCCCCCGTGTCGGCACCTACCTCTCGAATCTCCTCACACATGAAAGTGAAAACCCAGAAATACAGCACACACTCCGAAGGGGCAGGACCATAAGGGGGAGGTGGCTTGAAGTCGACCAATAGCACGTAGGCGTACAGAAACAGGAACAGGAAGTACATCAGAACGTTGCCGATACATGAAGTGACAGGGGCGTACCAGAACTGCCTCCAGCGGGAAACCAGAAAGGGCTCCTTATGTTTGCCGTCTGTACCTGTTACAGGAAGGAAGAAACAGGGAGAGTCATAAGGGCAACAAATTTCAGTCAGCCCAATCAAATTAAAAGACCAAAAAAAAGACAATTAATGAACAAATCTCTGTGAAAATTTTTCATTAACCCATGAGTTTCAAACTGAACAGTCAAACCTTTTGTTGGCCGTCTGATATTATTTGAGTCCTCTTGCTCTGCTTCACTGCTAAATATCATAAGAAGATCACAGATAAAGGTATGTCTACAGAGATCTTATATTTATGCATGATGTTTTAAATAAAACCTAATTTACTGGTGTTTGATGTCACTGAAGGAGAAGACAGTTTCTGTGTAGTGACAGTCTGTTGCTGAGGGTAGAGGTACCGTCACTGATTTATCTTCTGCCTGATCCTTTTTCCTGTGAGAAATAAATAAATTGGTCATTCCTAATAAGCAATACTTTACAAATGTTAAACTCGTATTGTATTAGTATTAGTAAACACATCACTGGAGGGGGCTGCTAATTCATTAAGACATTTTCCAGGTGTTACTTCGCTTGTTTCTTTTTTGTAATCAAAATGTATCAAACAAAACATTTTCTTGGGAATGTTGTACAGTACCTGCCAAAAGTTTGGATACACAATTGTTTTAAACGTTTTTGGAAGAAGTCTCTTCTGCTCCCAGGCTCCATTTATTGAATCAAAAATACAGTAAAAACAGTAATATTTTAAAATATTATTACAAATTGAAAGAACGGTTTTCTATTTGAACATATTTTCAAATGTAATTTGTTCCTGTGATGCGAAGCTGAATTTTCAGCATCATAACTCCAGTCTTCAGTGTCACATGATCCTTCAGAAATCAGTATAATATGATGATTTGATGCTAGGGTAAAAATTTATTATTTATTAATAAAATTATTATTATTATTATTATTATCAATATTAAAAACAGTTGTGCTTATTGATTCTGATTTGAAGTCTTTGATAGACAGTTGAATTTACAGCATTTATTACATTTATTTATTATTAAAGCATTTATTAAATAGACATCTTTTGTAACATTATAATTGTCTTCACTGTCACTTTTGAAATAAATGCAGCCTTGGTGGGCATAACAGACTTTTCAAAAACATAAAAAAAAAAAAATCCAAACTTTTGACTGGTACTGTAATAAATCAATTTAAGCCTTGTTTACGGTTCGGGTCTTTTTTGACCCAGATGGGAGCTAAAAACCTTACAAATGTAAACTTCAAGTTTGTTCAAAATGTTTTCAGTTTCCCCACAACATTATTTTTATGGGATTATATTTATGGGATGTCAAAATTTCTGCAAATATTAGCAATGGATTTGAATTCTGTGAAGATTTGTGGCATTAGTTGGTTTGTCTCCTACTACATCCTGTTAAATAAAATGACCAACATTGGTATTAACAATGAAAAATACTTCTAAAGCATTTATTAATCTTGGTTAATGTTAATTTCAGCATTTACTAACACATTAAAATCTAAAGTTTTATCAGAAAATAATATTTAACAGACCTGTGCTAACATCAACTAACAATGAGCAGTTGTATTTTTTATTTACTAACATTAACAAATAAAGCAAACATAATGATCATTGTTAATGTTAGTTAATGCATTAACTAATGTTCACTAACGAAAGTTACATGGTTGACGTACTGACCTGAATTTGATGAGGTTGGTGTAGCAGAGAGGAGGCATGACCATAGTCAGTGCAAGTTTCCAGAGCTCAGTTCCTCTTTTCATCTCACCCCACCAGATCTGAGACAGCATCGACTAAAAAAAAGAGACTGTTTAAGAAAAAGAAAAGAAAAAACACTTACCAAAACCAAACAAACAATGTTATTAATGAGTGTTTGCGTGTCAAAAGACCTGTACTCCATCGTGGCTGAAGAAAATACGGGCGTCAGCAGCCATGGCCATCTTCAGACAGGTGGCGTCACCCCACATAGTAGACTTGCGAATCAGTAGCTTATAGGAATCACTTGCTTTGGTTTGGTAGCACATGCTAAACACATCTGTCAAAAAATCCCAGGGAAGAAAACAGAGGGTTTTATCACTAGAACGTTTATAGGATGCCAAAAACGGATACTGAAACATACCGTGAGCCATATTCTCAAACTTCTGGGCCAAATCCTTAATAGAAAGCTTGGCCTCTGTCTCAATCTCCTGTTTAGACAGCTCCCTCAACAGTTTACATCCTCCCAGAGCCGTCAGGACCGATTCGCCACACTGAGAGAGAACAGCAGTACAGATGAGAGCGATGATGTGCAGACCACTTCCTTTTATACATTAAACTTTTTATAAATGGCTGACAAATTAGGATTCCTATTAATAAATAAATAAAACTAAAATTGGTCATTTTAATTGGTAAATTTAGGCATTATACAAATACATAAATAATACAAATTAATTTGTATTTGAGCTTTTCTCAATACACATTGTTTCAAAGCATTACAGAAAATTATGTTAATGTTTCCAATATTGTAATATCTTCATGCCACATAGTTGCATATAGAAGATTAGAGCTTGGTGATATAGTTCATCTAGCAATAATACAGCGATAACAATTTTTTAGCAATCAAGCAGTTGCCTTTTGCTATATAGTGTATATTGCTGTATGTATATGGGTAACATTGGACATACTTTTATATTCAACTTTATATAAAGAGCTGGGTGATAATTACATTTTAAAATTAAATAAAAGTCAAGCAGTTGAGATTTATTAAAAAATATATCGCTTTACGCAAGTATAGTTGTTTGTATGTTGATAAAGTTGGATAAAATACCTATTAAACTTTATATGGAGAACGGTGCGAAAATACAATTTATTAACAATATATACACTTTTTTTTTTAAATCACTCACCCGAGATGTGTGATATTCATTTTGAGGTTTGCTAAAGATCTTACTTTGACAGTTAATACATTTGGTTGAATATTAACTTTAAGTGAGTTTTCAAAGACAGCACATGTAATCTAAATATAAAAAAATTAATATCCAATATGACTAATAATGACAGAACATAAAATCGATATAAATTGATAACTCATCAGAAGCATGTTACCATTTCCCAGCAGAAGATGGCCATCTCACTGCGGTTCTGCAGCAATGCCAAGATGAAGAGACATAACCACGCGTGCTTACACTGTTTCTCCCGATAGCCACACTCCCCCTGCAGGACCTGGCATGCTTGCTGAAGGGTGGTTTTAAAGACATTTTATTTTTGGGGACTGAGCAGACATGGAAGAATTAATATTCAGACTAGACAGGTCTAAATTCTAAGGTACTAGGAACTAAGTCTGGTACCTTTAAAGCTTTTCTTTTGGTAGAATTAGTGTCCACCTTCAGTACAGAATTGTAGAAGGGCTGGCATACCTCCCCTAACAGACGCTCCAGCAGTTGGGACACCTGGGATGAGAAATCGGTGAAATTTTCAACAGCGCATATTCATAGTTTTCAGTCACATGACTAGCGGGCAAAACATCTAAAGAACTGCAGCACAGGCCTGTCCATTTTGCAACAGTTTCGGTCCACAAATATTTACCTCTCAAAGGAAGAAAAACAAAGATACAGTGATGGTCATAATTAATGGCGCCCCTGGTAAATATGATCAAAAATGGCAGTAAAAAATAAATCTGCATTGTTTATCCTTTTTATCTTTCATTAAAAAAATTCACAAAAATCGAACCTTTCATTGAAGTAAAAGAATTGAAAGTGGGGGGAAATGACATTATGAAATAAATGCTTTTCTCCAAAACACGCTGGTCATAATTATTGGCTCCCTGTTATTAAATAATTTTTGCTACCTGCTTTTGCCAAGATAACAGTTCTGAGTTTTATTCTATAATGCCTGATGAGTTTGGAGAACACCTGACCAGAGATCAGAGACCATTCCTCCATACAGAATCTCTCCAGATCCTGCAGATTCACAAGTTCATGATGGTGCTTCATTTCATTTCACCCCTTTCTATAGGGTTCAGTTCAGGGGACTGGGACGGTCATGGCAGAAGCTTCATTTTGTGCTCAGTTACCCATTTTTGTATTGATTTTTATGTTTGTTTTGGATTGTTGTCCTGATGGAAGATCCAACCACGGCCCATTATAAGATTTCTAGCAGAGGCAGTCAGGTTTTGGTTTTTTTATCTGTTGGTATTTGTTAGAATCCATAATGCCATGTATCTGAAGAAGATGTCCAGGACCTCCAGCAGAAAAATAGGCCCACAGCATATAGGATCCAGCAGTATATTTAACCGTAGGCATGGTGTACTTTTTATCCCCGTTTACACTGTCATGACCAGGCTCAGAAGGCCATGACAAAAACTGGGAAAGGACTCAGCGATTGACTTAAGGTTTATTTATAACGTAAAATAATCCAAACAATACCTGAATGATGAGATGGGTTAGTCAGCAACCTCAGTCGTGTAAGTGTGGATGAGTGATCGTGGTGTAAAGTGTTGAAGTGTTAAAGTAAACCAAACATGTAACAGAACCAAAACAAGTGACTGCTGGTAGCAAGGATCAGAGCCCCGCAAGATCTTGAAGGTGGAGCTTTTATCTCCTGTGGAGCACTGGGACCAGGTGTTCCCAATCGGGGAGGACCTCTGCAATCAGCTCCTCAAAAACAGAAGAACACGTCACCCTTGCAGTACTGACAAATGTAAACAGTCAAGCCACACAGGGGCGTCACACACCAAACACATCTGGTGGATTTGCTGCCAAAAAGCAGTTTGATTTTTGGGGGGGGGGATTTCTGACCCCCAAGACTCAACTAATCTCTGCAATTCTCCATCTGTGATCCTTGGAGTCTCTGGCCACTCAAACGTTCCTCCTTACCGTGCATTAGGACAATACAGACACACGTCCTCTTCCTGGCAGATTATTAACATCTTTAGTTGATTGGAACTTCTTAATTATTGGTTGTCAAAATGCTATTTTGCTAAAAGCTATTTTCCTACAGCCACTTTCTATTTTTTAATGCTCAATCTTTTGATGCACATCAGAATTACATTCTTTGGTTTTACTCATTGTGATGGATGATTAAGGGAATTTGGCCTTTGTGTTTCCTCATATTTAAACTCCTGTGAAACAAGAAGTCATAACTAGACAATTTTATGTTTTTTGTCACCCTGGTGTGCTAAGAAAAGGTAAACATTAATGGGAATATACTTCAAAGATATTTCACTCGTAAAAAAATCGAGGGGTGCCAATAATTGTGGCCATCGTGTTTTGTAGAAAAACATTTATTTCATAATGTGACAGATTTCAATTATTTTAGTTCAATGAAAGGTTAGATTTTTGCAATTTTTTTTAATAAAAGATCAAAAGGATAAACAATGCATATTATTTTTTAACAGGCATTTTTTATCATATTTATCAGTGGTGCCATTAATTCTGACCACAACTGTATGTGAACAAACTGCAAGTTTCAGGCACTTATGATCTATTTACAGCCCTCATCACAGTATTTCATTAACAAACAGTGAGACATTTGTCACAGTGTATGGTGTGTGTTTCCCTGGGTGTCCACTAGAGGTCTCTTCCCCATATCGTCACCCACCCATCATGAACTGCAATTCCCATAATCCTTTGTCTGCACTCATCATCTGATCATTGGACACAGCTGTTTCCCATCATCCTGTTAGTTCTGTGTGTATAAATACCCTGTTTGTTTCTGTGTTCAAGGTGGATTCCTTCTGTCACGGAATGCACACAAAAGGTAGATCCAAGTGCAGTTTTATTATAGGGTAATCCGTATTCGTAGTCAGCCAGGCAAAGGTCAAAATCCATACAAACAGTCCAATAAACAAAACAAAGTGGAACAGGGAAGTGCAACACAACAGAAACCAAGGAATCCACAATGAACACAGAAACAGACAGGGTATAAATACACACTGAACTAACAGGATGATGGGAAACAGCTGTGTGCAATGATCAAATGATGAGTGCAGACAAAGGATTATGGGAATTGCAGTTCATGATGAGTGGGTGACGATATGGGGAAGAGACCTCTAGTGGACACCCAGGGAAACACACACCAGACACTGTGACAACATTTTACAATGCTTAACGTAAAAATTGCTTAATATACTTTGTGATTTTAAAAGATCAGATTCAGTATACATCTTATTGGCCCATAATTTGAACACAACACAATAAATTTAATGTTATGAGTTTACTTTATAATAGTTTTCAAAAAGGGAAAACCCTTAACATGAAACTTTGCATGTTTGGTCATATTATGGGTTCACCTGCTTGCCTTGTAAAGTGCATTTTTATCACTAAGGAGGTGTATACTGAATTTGGTCCTCCAGTATAACTGTCTTAATGCATTAACCCACATACGCATTTTATTTACAATGGTTTTTCAATAGGAAAAAACTTAACATGCAAGTTAGCGTGTTGCGTTCATATTCTGGGCATAACTGCTTGTCTGTATATAGTATGTATTATCAATAAGGTATATACTGGATTTGGTCTTTTAATATCACTGTTTTAGTATACAAGTACAAAACTGGTAAGAATAACTTGCGAGTAGCAAGGGAAATCCTAGTTATGCCCTCCAGTGGGTGTTACTATAGAGGGGTAATACACCAATTAATCTGGCAATATTTGTCCAATAATTTTCAGATCTCACCTCATAAATGCTAATGTGGTATTTCTTATCTTTGCTGGACTCGTTCCTGCGCTCCTTCAGGGTATGCTGCAGCAGTTTTCCGGCCTGGCTGTTGTCAGGGATGGAGTTGTAAAGATCTTCCAGTTTTCCGTAAGTCAGGTAGCTCAAAATGTTCAGACCATGATCAATGAAGAGACGCACAAACTGGGGTTTATTGTTTATCAGCGCGTCAGTCATGGAATCTTTCAGATCATCGTACTGCATGTGCCAGGAAAGAAATACCAGGTTATCACCACATACCAGAAAAACTGCTCACCAAGGCTGCACTTATTTGAACACAAATACAGTAAAACAGTCTTATTGTGAAATATTATTACTATTTAAAGGGGTCCTATTAAAAGTTAAAAAGTTAAACTTTTTAAGTTAAAAGTTTTTCACTTTTTCAACATTAGTTAGTGTGTAATGTTGTTGTTTGAGCATAAAAAAAATATCTGCAAGGTTACAAAGCTAAAAGTCCACTCCAAAAGGAGATATTTTATTTAACAGAATCCACTTTCCAAGAAATACAACGAACGACTCGTTTGGTCTACAATGCGTTTTTTCCAGGCTTTGTGAAGTCATAATGTTCCTCATTTAAATAATCCCTGCCTTCTGAATACGCTGAAAAGCAGACAAGGCCTGGTTGAGTTGCGTTAGAGAAGACAGTGTGGTCGCTGTCAAAGAGACACTGTTTTTTACACTCTGTTTACAAAACTCATTATATCTAATGCTGACAAACTTAGAGTGGCTAAAATTGATATTAACCACTGTTCGTGAACATTATAACCCCAATGTTTATCTGTGCATAACACGTTACAGAGAACAGCTTCCAGGAACTTATAGAGTGCACTGCAGTCTACACACAAAAGCTTCTCCTCAAATGGAGCAGTTTCCACTTTGTCAGGACAATCTGTTGTTTGTGGATAACAACATTTAAGTATGTCTTATTATTCTTGCGTTTTCTATTAACAGTTCCAATGTTGTTGCCTCGATGTAAACAAAAGGCAAACCCTCTAGCCAACATAAGTGTTGATATAGACTGGCGTTGTGTTATGTGACAATGTTGAGTTCTGCGACTAAAATGTAATTTTTACCTCACGCGATAAGTCATTCCAACAATCATGGTAACGGATGTTGGTAGGTTTATCCCAGCCATCGCACTAGCCATTATTTTCAATCTGAGGAGCCGTAAGTGTGTTATCCAAGCATTAATGGTAAGGAAAGCCCTTTATACTTGTGAGGGGCACATATGAGGTGGCATTTCTTTGAGGTTTAGAATCCAGTATTCCTGTAATTCTTTTGTCTTTTATGAGTTTAATAAAGAACTCTGTCTCGTCTTCTGTCCAAACATACCGCGCCATCTACGTCAGGTGACCTGTAAATGCGCAAAAACTGTTTCCATTGCAGTTTAGCGAAATATTCCTTTTTCAAATTGCCTGAAAAAACACCTCATGCGGGGATAAAAACATTTTTGCGATAAATGGGAGTTTTTGCGAAATTGACTTGTTTCCATTGGCCATATTTTCAATTCGCAATTTCAATTTGCGCATTTTGAAGTGTAATGGAAACGCTAGTGTTTACTGTAGCTTTTGTAAGCTCTCGCTTTTGTAAGGTTGATACAAAAGGTTGAAAAAAAATAGCTATGGTTTTGTGATCAATTAATGTTTGTATTACCATAGTTTTCTGACAAGTATCATGATTAAATTATGTACACTCACCTAAAGGATTATTAGGAACACCATACTAATACTGTGTTTGACCCCCTTTCGCCTTCAGAACTGCCTTAATTCTACGTGGCATTGATTCAACAAGGTGCTGAAAGCATTCTTTAGAAATGTTGGCCCGTATTGATAGGATAGCATCTTGCAGTTGATGGAGATTTGTGGGATGCACATCCAGGGCACGAAGCTCCCGTTCCACCACATCCCAAAGATGCTCTATTGGGTTGAGATCTGGTGACTGTGGGGGCCATTTTAGTACAGTGAACTCATTGTCATGTTCAAGAAACCAATTTGAAATGATTCGAGCTTTGTGACATGGTGCATTATCCTGCTGGAAGTAGCCATCAGAGGATGGGTACATGGTGGCCATAAAGGGATGGACATGGTCAGAAACAATGCTCAGGTAGGCCGTGGCATTTAAACGATGCCCAATTGGCACTAAGGGGCCTAAAGTGTGCCAAGAAAACATCCCCCACACCATTACACCACCACCACCAGCCTGCACAGTGGTAACAAGGCATGATGGATCCATGTTCTCATTCTGTTTACGCCAAATTCTGACTCTACCTTCTGAATGTCTCAACAGAAATCGAGACTCATCAGACCAGGCAACATTTTTCCAGTCTTCAACTGTCCAATTTTGGTGAGCTCTTGCAAATTGTAGCCTCTTTTTCCTATTTGTAGTGGAGATGAGTGGTACCCGGTGGGGTTTTCTGCTGTTGTAGCCCATCCACCACAAGGTTGTGCGTGTTGTGGCTTCACAAATGCTTTGCTGCATACCTCGGTTGTAACGAGTGGTTATTTCAGTCAAAGTTGCTCTTCTACCAGCTTGAATCAGTCGGCCCATTCTCCTCTGACCTCTAGCATCAACAAGGCATTTTCGCCCACAGGACTGCTGCATACTGGATGTTTTTCCCTTTTCACACCATTCTTTGTTAACCCTAGAAATGGTTGTGCGTGAAAATCCCAGTAATTGAGCAGATTGTGAAATACTCAGACCGGCCCGTCTGGCACCAACAACCATGCCACGCTCAAAATTGCTTAAATCACCTTTCTTTCCCATTCTGACATTCAGTTTGGAGTTCAGGAGATTGTCTTGACCAGGACCACACCCCTAAACGCATTGAAGCAACTGCCATGTGATTGGTTGATTAGATAATTGTAGGGATGCACCGAATGTTCGGCAACCAAAAATAAGTAAAAAGACCGAATAAATTTGACCGAACAATGATGTTTTTGATGACGCGATCAAATAGTAACCAGCGTAGAGTGAGAGGCGCGCGCCTTATAAAAACAGCAAACATGCCCCCTTTGAGCAGATAACAAAAGAGAAGCTCATCTGATGCATCTGTGGCATACGTTATACCCTTACTTGCAGCACTAAAGCGTCTTTTAACCCTCTGTAGTTGACAAACGCGCCGGTGCGTTTTGCTGGATTTTTTTCACATAGCAGCAAAATAGACTTAAATACACATTTATGGTCATACAGACTTAAGAAATATGAAAAAATAAACTGTTAAATGTCTACTTGTGTCCACTTACAATCGAAACAAAACTGTGCTTTTGTAAAATAAAGAAAATAAACAGGGTGTGCTTTCTGCCTCTCTGTCTCCGTTAACTTTTTTTCTGGAGCACGTCTCTAAACTTAAACAAAACTCAGCCAATACTAGTCACACAGGCAAAGGCAAAATATCTTTATAATCATTTAATTGTCTACTTTTAAATGATCTAATTCAAAACGAAAACAAATATTCTTTGGTTATGTAATCTGTATGAAAAGAGAGAGATGTCGTTCTCATGGCAACTCCTTATCTGCTAATCGCCACGGAGAGCGCGCGCTCTATATTGAAACCCAAATGATCTGAGGCAATCCATGCAAACCTGCCAACGCCCACGATAAAGTGTATGTAAACCGCAAAAGTAGGCTTATGTCTAGTCTAGGACAGTTATTCATTTGTTGTGGGTTCATCCACATTTTTTTTTTGCACTTTTCAATGCACTTTTTTAGTTACAGTTATAGGCCTAACATAGGCTATTCAAGAAGGGGGGCTGCAAAGATGGCCAAATAAAAATATATATTTCATTTTACTAATTTATTTATTTTAAGTTATATTGTGCTTTGTTCAAATAATATCTGCTGGAATGTTTAAAAAAAATTCAGTGTTAAATAAATTGTGTTTTTGCAATTTGATTTTTTTTCTCTGAAAAGCAAGACAAAATAGTAAAAAAGCATATTTTTTACTATTTAATTAAATGCAATGGTGAAAAAATTGGCAAAACAAATGAAAAAATGTGAAACACCGCGTTTGGTATTCGGCTTTCGGCCAAGCGTTTCATTATTATTCGGCTTCGGCCAAGAATTTTCATTTCGGTGCATCCCTAGATAATTGCATTAATGAGATATTGAACAGGTGTTCCTAATAATCCTTTAGGTGAGTGTATAACTTCGCATCTAAAATGTATAAGAAAAAACAAAACAAAAAAACATACCATTCTGAAGGCATGAAAGCATATTATTTTACACCCCAAAAACAAAATCAAGACTAAGTATAAGGACCACTTTAAAATAACTGTTCCCTTTCGTTGTCACTCCGAGTTACGTCGGATGACGACGAATGGGGTTTCGCTTAGAAAGCCTATCAGCTTCGAGTATTACAAAACGAGCCTATGGCAAAGAAATGCCATGGGTCTGCGGAATTTGCATGACGTAACTCCGCCCCACATCGTGGGTATAAAAGGAGGAAGTCCGCAACAGCAGTTTATGTTTTCGGTTCGGAGCCAAGTGTATTCTTCTCTCCACAAGCCATCTCTGAATTGTCAGCTTTACAAACGAGTACCTCGAGTGTTGGTGTGACGGCGATCTACGGCGAGCGCGTGCTTCCTGCTGATCTGTTGCAGTGGTCTGCCAGTCGGTGCGTGTCTCCCCGGGTGCTTCAACACTTGAGTTTTCTCTCACTAAAAGAGCTTGCACGCGGCACGTCTTTTTAAAGACGGCTCGCCCGTGCATTTCAAAAAAAAAAAAAAAAAAAATGAATGGTGCGGCAGCTTGGTATCGGACTCTGATGGGCACGAGCGTTGTCTAGTATGTTTGGGCTTGATCATGCTAGAGCAGCGCTCGTGGATGACTCATGTTTTCTCCATGGAAACATGATCATCGCGTCATTAAGGTAGAGACTCTGTGAACTCACATGAGTGAGAGTCCCCTCATCCACCCCCCGATCTTCGGCTGGTGGCCAGGGTGACCTGAGGGTTTCGGTTTGGAACAAGGCGCCGACTATGTGTCCGCGACCCCAGCCCCCCTCTTCAATGACGGTGCCCGCTAGTGAACAGGTGATTCCCACGGGTCTACCCTCTGGTGGCCCGTGTGTTTCATTTGAAGCTACAGAGGATGATATTATGTTTGTAGCAGCTTCACTAGGTGGGTTTGATTTTCCTGGAAGTGACGACTCGTCGAGTCTGATCCGGAGATGACGGCCATGCTTTCCCGGGATGATTGGTTTTTGGGTGAGGCCGCCGACCCTCGTCCACGGCAAACCCCAATACCGTTCTTCCCGGACGTGCATGATGAGATCAGGGGCCATTCGCTGATCTCATCCGCCTTTCCTCCCCTCGATGGGGCCGCTGCCCGTGGGTACACTGGGGTTCCCCCGGCTGAACGCTCTGTTGCGATGCTATGTGTCCTCAGAGTGCTTCTTCTCGGCGCAATCCTAAGCACCCGTCCGTGGCCTGTAGTTTTTCGTCTACGCTTGTGGCGAGATCCTATAGCGCCACGGGACTGGCGGCCGCCTCACTGCGTGCCATGGTCATTCTGCTGGTCTACCTGACCCAGATGCTCATGGACCTGCACGAGGGCGGGACTGACCCAGGGCTCTTCACTGAGCTGCGCGCCGCCACTAACCTTGCTCTCCGAGCGACGAAAGTGGTCGTACGCTCCCTGGGTCGGGTGATGCTCACCATTCGGTGGCCGTACCTGTTTGATGTGCTGGATGTCGCGCGGACCCGTCTGTCCGACATTCCCACATCCCAGGTCGGCCTCTTCGGCGGTGCGGTTGAGGGCTGGCCCAACAGCTCTCAGCCGTCCATGAGCAGACTGACGTTGATTCTGTCCCGACGGCCCCGCCGTCCGCTCAGATCCCTCGGTCTGCCCACCGCCAGGGGCGCCCTCCCGCGGCTCCCACCCTGCCCATTCACCCGGGCCGGCTCTGGGGGCCGCGGGCGGACGCCACAGCCCTCTCTAGCCCCGCCCCCCGCTACACGCCGGGTTAAGCGGCGCTCCTGAGACGGGCTCCTCGGGGATGGAGCAGGTTGAGCTCGACTCTGTCCCGACGGCCCCGCCGTCCGCTCAGGTCCCTCGGTCTGCCCACCGCCGAGGGCGCCCCCCCGCGGCTCCCACCCCGCCCGTTCACCCGGGCCGGCTCTGGAGGCCGCCACAGCCCTCTCCAGCCCCGCCCCCCGCTACGCGACGGGTTAGGTGGCCCTCTTGAGAGGGGCTCCTCAGAGATGGGACTCAGTTCTTTCCAGGAGTTGGGAGCAGGACCACTCCTTTCCCCGGTGGAGGGCCAGGGAAGAATCCTTATTCGCAAAGAACTGACTCTCCCGTCTCTGAGCACACAGAGTTCTCGGACGACACAGAGCGCCGCCCTCTAGCCGTGCTCTCCTCGTCCCCCTCTGTCCCAGAGGTCGTTGACATGGCGTGCCGTCCACGGACCGCTTCGCCCCTGTCCCCCTCTGTCGCCAGACCCCTGGCAGAGCAGGCCCCCGCGGGACGACCAGCCTGATCCTCCCCTGGCCCCCTCTGCCAGGGCGCGGTTGCTAACTGTGCCCCCACACCGGGCCTCTATGCCGTCCACGTCTGGGCCAGTTACTCCGCTTCGCTGCCCCTCCGGGGGGACGCCTGTCGTCGCGTGATCCCGCCGGTTCAGTTCCTGGGAGCCTGGCTAGAGCTTCCCCGTCTGTCCCGCTGGATCGCACGCTCCGTCAGGCTCGGCTTGCGATTCAGTTCGCACGGTCTCCTCCCCGCTTCAGGGGAGTCCGCTCCTCTTTGGTCGGTGGCAATGCCCCCGTCATGAGAGCAGAGATTGCCACCCTGCTGGCGAAGGGTGCAATCGAGACTGTCCCTCCAGCCGAGATGAGGTCCGGGTTCTACAGCCCCTACTTCATTGTCCCCAAGAAAACCGGTGGGTTACGGCCAATCCTGGACTTGCGCGTGCTGAACCGCTCCCTTCACAGGCTGCCGTTCAAGATGCTCACCGCCAAACGCGTTCTCGAATGCGTGCGGCCCCAGGAATGGTTTGCAGCGATCGACCTGAAGGACGCCTACTTTCATGTCTCCATTCTTCCTCGACACAGACCGTTCCTACGGTTTGCTTTCGAGGGGCAGGCATACCAGTACGCGGTTCTCCCTTTCGGGCTAGCCCTGTCTCCTCGCACCTTCACGAAGGTCGTCGAGGCTGCCCTTGTTCCCCTTCGGGAACACGGGGTTCGCATCCTGAGTTATATCGACGACTGGCTGATCCTAGCTCACTCTCGAGATCAGGTTTGCGAACACAGGGACCTAGTGCTCCGGCACCTAGCTCGTCTGGGCCTTCGGGTCAACTGGGAGAAGAGCAAACTTTGCCCCGTGCAGAGGATCTCTTTTCTCGGTATGGACATCGACTCGGTCGCCATGTCCGCGCAGCTTACGAGCGAACGTGCGCAGTCACTGCTGACTTGCCTGAGACATCTCAGGAGCAAGAATGCGGTTCCACTGAAACATTTTCAGAGGCTCCTGGGGCATATGGCATCTGCAGCCGCGGTCACGCCGCTCGGATTGCTTCATATGAGACCGCTTCAGCTTTGGCTTCGCGACCGAGTCCCGAGGTGGGCATGGCATCAAGGCACGCTCCGGGTACCAGTTACTCCGACCTGCCGTCAGTTCCTCACCCCGTGGTCGAACCTCAGTTTTCTCAGGGCGGGTGTCCCCCTGGAACGAGCTTCCCGGCATGTTGTGGTTTCCACGCCTCCACCACGGGCTGGGGCGCCATGTGCAATGGACATGCTGCTGCGGGCTCCTGGACAGGACCCCAGCGGCTATGGCATGTCAATTGCCTCGAGTTGTTGGCAGTACGCCTTGCCCTGCACCGCTTCCGGGCGTTGCTCAGGGGTCAACACGTACTAGTCCGCTCAGACAATACCGCTACTGTAGCGTACATCAACCATCAAGGTGGTCTACGCTCCCGCCGTATGTCACAACTCGCCCGCCACCTCCTTCTATGGAGTCAGAAGCATCTGAGGTCGCTTCGAGCCATTTTCATTCCCGGAGCCCTGAACTGTGCAGCCGACGAGCTCTCACGGCTTCAGCCCCTCCCTGGAGAATGGCGACTCCATCCCCAGTCGGTTCAGCTGATTTGGGACCAGTTCGGGGACGCACAGATAGATCTGTTTGCCTCTCACGACTCGACCCATTGCGCCCTGTATTTTTCCCTGACCGAGGGCACGCTCGGCACGGATGCACTGGCGCACAGCTGGCCGCCGGGCCGCAAATATGCGTTCCCCCCAGTGAGCCTTCTTGCGCAGACCTTGCGCAAGGTCAGGGAGGACGAGGAGCAGGTCATTTTGGTTGCGCCGTATTGGCCCGGCCGGACCTGGTTCCCCGAACTTGCACTCCTCGCGACAGCACCTCCCTGGCCCATTCCTCTGAGGAAGGATCTTCTTTCTCAGGGACGGGGCACCCTGTGGCACCCTCGCCCCGATCTCTGGAGCCTCCACGTGTGGCTCCTGGACGGCTCGAGGTAGGTCTGAGTACCCTTCCACCAGCGGTGGCGGCTACCATCACTTCCGCTAGAGCGTCGTCCACGAGACACGTCTATGCGTTGAAGTGGAACCTCTTCGTCGACTGGTGCTCTTCTCACCGAAAAGACCCTCGGAGTTGCTCGATCAGCGTTGTGCTTTCCTTCCTTCAGCAAGGGTTGGAGCGAAGGCTGTCTCCCTCCACCCTTAAGGTCTATGTTGCCGCCATTGCCGCACACCATGATCTAGTCGAAGGTAAGTCGGTAGGGAAGCACGACCTGGTCATCAGGTTCCTGAGAGGAGCAAGGAGACTAAATCCTCCTCGCCCTCCTCTCGTTCCCTCTTGGGACCTCTCAGTGGTTCTAACTGCCCTGAAGAGTGCTCCCTTTGAGCCCCTGCAGTCAGTCGAGCTTAAGTTCCTGTCAATGAAGACAGCGCTCCTGGTTGCACTGGCCTCCATCAAGAGGGTAGGGGACCTGCACGCATTCTCCGTCGACGAAGCGTGCCTGGAATTCGGACCGGCTTTCTCTCACGTGATCCTGAGACCCCGGCCCGGATATGTGCCCAAGGTTCCTACCACTCCCTTTCGGGACCAGGTGGTGAACCTGCAAGCGCTGCCCCCGGAGGAAGCAGACCCAGCCTTGGCACGGCTCTGTCCAGTACGCGCTCTTCGCGCCTATGTAGAAAGGACGCCGTGTTCAGGACCTCAGACCAGCTCTTTGTCTGTTATGGGAAGCTGAAGGGAAAGGCTCTCTCCAAGCAAAGGTTGTCTCACTGGATAGTGGACGCCATTGCCTTGGCTTACCAGCAGCAAGGTCGACCGTGCCCCCTTGGTGTGACGGCCCACTCCACCCGGAGTGTGGCATCCTCTTGGGCCCTAGCGCATGGCGCCTCGCTAACAGACATCTGCAGAGCTGCAGGCTGGGCGACACCTAACACATTCGCCAGATTCTATAATCTCCGAGTGGAGCCAGTGTCCTTCCATGTACTCGCTTCAACTAGCTAGTACCGGACCCGCTCAGGTGTCTTCGCTTGCTCGCCATTCCACTCCACGGACTGGATACGTGCGATATTCTCCTCAGGTGAGCTTCCCCGAAAGCCCTGAGTTCCTCCACTCTCTTGCCTGCGCGTCGGCTAGGTGCCTCCCGTGTGCATGGTCCCTCCCCTGAGCGACCCCCACATGTGTATTTCCACTGTAAGCCTCTCTGAGCATGTGTCTTTCCCTTGGCAAGCCACCTTGCCACCCCTGGGGTTGAAATATTCCACCTGCGGCTGGACACCCCAGTGTTCTCCATATGTTTCCCTCGGGTCATATGTGTATTCTCTAAGTCCCCCCCCCCTCTGGGTTGGCATTAATTGCATACTTCCCCTAGCTTGGGATATGCTTCCCAGTGTACCTTGGTATTCCTGTGTTAAATTGAGTCCTTCGTCCTTCTATGTCAGGGACCTCGATTTACGCAGGGCACTGGAAGACAGCTGAGAAGGTGGCGTGATTAGACTGGTAACCCCATTCGTCGTCATCCAACGTAACTCGGAGTGACAACGAAAGGGAACGTCTCGGTTACGTATGTAACCCTCGTTCCCTGAGTAGGGAACGGAGGCGTTACGTCTGCCTGCCACTTTCCACTGTACCGCGGGGATCGCCTGAGCTCAGTCTTGGCTCCTCAGCGAAGAAACATAAACTGCTGTTGCGGACTTCCTCCTTTTATACCCACGATGTGGGGCGGAGTTACGTCATGCAAATTCCGCAGACCCATGGCATTTCTTTGCCATAGGCTCGTTTTGTAATACTCAAAGCTGATAGGCTTTCTAAGCGAAACCCCATTCGTCGTCATCCGACGTAACGTCTCCGTTCCCTACTCAGGGAACGAGGGTTACATACGTAACCGAGACGTTTTCTATTTGAACATATTTTAAAAGGTAATTTATTCCTGTTAATAAATTAACATGATCACATGATCCATCAGAAATCAGTATAATATGATGATTTGCTGATCAAGAAAAACTTCATATTATAATGACTGTTGAAAACAGCTGTGCTGAATATGTATTTACTGTAACTTTTGATTAATTTAATGCATTTATTGTCTTGTTTTAAATTCTTTCTTTAAAAAATAAACTCATTGACCACAAATATTTGAATTTGAACAGTAGTGTATTTAAACATTTTATCCCTCCTTTAGATATTTAAAATTTTGCCACTTTATCCAAATTGACTTGAGGTATACATGTAATCAGTTCAAGTATTCTCTGGGAATCAATTCCATGACTCTGGCTTTTCGAGAGCCCTGCTGTACTGTTTAAAGTACAGGAACACTTGACAACTAGCCCTAGTTTAAAAGCTAATTTACAGTATATTTCCCACAATCCTCTACCTTCCAGTCGATGTTTCCATTGAAGAGTTCACTCTTGGCAATGTCCACTCTGTTCCATGTTACAGCAAGCTTCAACTCATCAGTATAGGGATTAGAATTGCCCATAACATGTTTTTTACTCGCTAACACACACACACACACACACACACACACACACACACACACACACACACACACACACACACACACACACACACACACACACACACACAAACAGACAAACAGAGAGAGAGCAAAAATTATATACAGAAAAAAATTTAATGAATAGGTCCACTGTAGACCGAACGGGTTCCAAGTTGAAGAGATGTAGAAGCACTGTAATAAACCGTTTAAAGTTTACCTTGAACAAGGACTTTAAGCATCACAGTGTCAAAATCATCTGCTCCTTCCTGTTCCGCGTTATAAATGCAAATGAGGTCTTTGTTTTGGTAAATGCTTAAAACCTTTCAGGTACCAGCCAAGCAACAAGAAGAAAAAACAGCACTAAAAAACAATTCAGTTTTAGTATTTTTATGTTATATGGTCGAATAAAGAGTGTAACATTTACCCTGTCAACATATTTGTCCATCTCCTGCTCTGAAGGAAAGTATATCTTTACTTTCTCCGCCAATCGTTCTCTAAGCTCCATGTTAGGAGTCCCTTCCTCCTTCTCTGCTCCTCCAGTTGAGGGCATCGGAGCAGATTGCACGTTCTCCAAGATGTCACACACAAGATTGGCAAGCCCCCCCGAACCAGCCAGGACCAACCAGGGCATGGAATTCTTCAGAGAGATATCTAATGCCTGAAATGAAGAAACATTGTAAGAGAGAATTAAGAGATAGGACTGAGGACGTTTTGCATGTAATTAAACTGAAATCTGCTCACCTCCAGCATGGAAGCTTCTCCAGATATCAGCATATTCAGAACAGGAATGTCAATACTTGCACTGCCTGCACATGAGATTGCGTTTTTTTAGCAATTGCATTCAAGTATATAGTCCTCGATGCTTTTATTAAACAGATCTTAACCTTAAAATATATAATGCACACACATACATAGGGCTGGGCGATATGGCCAAAAATATTACCACAATATTTTTTTCCATATTATACGATTGATATATCATGAAATTTATCACAATATTAATTTACCATTAATGGGGTAGGAAATGCTTTCCAAATATTTGTTCGACCTTGAGAATGAATGTAAAAATGTAAACTTGTTTGTTTCACAATTAAACTTCACAGAGTGGCTACCTTTTGATTTAATTTAATAAACTAATAATTTAGTTTAATTTAGCCCCCATGAAATCAATTTTATTTTGCCTTAAATTCAGAATAAGTTCTGTGTTTTACGATTTCATACAAATTTAAATAAACTTTACCAATTTAATCAAGTTTTTAAAATGTAATTGAATGAAAAATAATCAATTTACAACAAAAATAAATGTAAAATTTAAAAATAAACAAATTATTTATTAAAAATTAATTTTTTCTTCCTTTAAGATATTCTATGAACCCTCTATGATATTCCTTACAAATATTATTATTAGGGGCCAAGCACTGAGAGTGCGTAGGCACCTATTGAAATCGTTGGCGTTCTTCTTCTTATTATTTTTCCTTCTTCTTCTTCTGCTCTGGAAGTCTATGGCAGTCCATAGAACCACTTATGGTAAAGTTATGAAATTTGGCACATAGAGGACAGTCCGAACTGTCACCATAGAAAATTTGGAGTCTCTAACTCAATCCCTCTAGCGCCACCAACTGTCCAAATTTTCACTCATGTTTATGCTAATAACTTTTGAACCAAAAGTCTTGTTTCCTCTGGTTCCTTAGCTCAAGCCAATTCGATTGCACCCCATGACGTCATTTGCCGTCATGACAATTTTTCCGCCATTTTGAATTCTCCAAAAAAACTACTTTTTTGAACTCCTCCTAGGCCGTTGCTCCGATTTTCACGAAAATTGAATCAGATCATCTTCAGACCATGCCAACAAAAAATTCATTTTGATTCGTCAAACCATTCTTGAATAACGTGCAAACTAATTTTACGTAGCGCTTGCAAAAACCGACGTAAGGCTATATCTCCGCAACGCTTTATACGTAATGGCAGATGATCAGGCAAATAACTGGATGCTTAGAATCTAGGACTACAGGATGGAGAACAGAATCCGCGAGGTCGCCACTCTCCTCAAACGACCACCCACTCTAATCAAGCCACTAAAAGGATCCATCTCCGGAGCCAAGGCGACTAGACAGCTACTAGGTTTAACTGTCTTCCCAGATTCTAACAGGTGGTAATCTTCAGAGAAGGATTCCTGCTGGATGTGTTTAAGGACATGGGCTTCAGCTCAACGATAATCTGTGGCTTCTGGACCGGTGTCAGAAACTGGGTCACTTTAAAGGTTTCGGGCAGCGGGCTACAGGTGGTAGGGGAGGCAATAACTCCACAAAAGGTAGACTTCCGCAACTCCGCTGGATCTTCACGAGGCTCAGGATTAGGAAGGGCCGGCCATTCTCGAGGGTCAAGGAGAAGGAAAGGGGGTCCTCAAGACCATCGGTTTGGGGTAGCAAGGTAGGAAAGAGATCTCCCTCTTGTTAAGTCATCGGCCGGGTTATCTGTAGAGCTAACATAACGCCAAGAGCACTGATCGGTAAGCTCCTGGAAGCTTCTGGGAATGGAATGTATTCTTTTAGGGGTAACACGAGAACGAGCGATAAGGAAGGACAGGTAGGTCTGACCGGCTGAGTCAATGGTACGTAGGTAAGCTACGGCTCTGTAGGCTTGCTCAGAGGCATCTGAGAAGATATGGACCTCGTGAATCACTCCTCCAATCCCAACATTAGGAGGGACATAAGGACAAGGAAGACAAACACTAGGAAGGTGGCAAAGTTCTTCTTCCCACTGCATCCAGGATTGGAGCAGGTCAGGAGGTAGGTTAGGATCAGCCCACTCTCTCTATTGGTTCCAAAGGTGCTTAACGATCACTTTTGCATGGATGGTGTAAGGAAGGAGGAATCCCAAAGGAAGGAGCAATCATACTGCATAGCAAGGACTCTATAAATGTTCCGTATGGTAGGGGCCTCATAGTTCACAGATCGATGTTTATAGAACAAGGTATCTGACTGCTAATTCCAACTCAAACCTAACGTGGACTCCGGGACGTCGGACTTCTCCTGCGTCAGCCACAACTCCACACCAGTAGCTTGAGCGTCAGGAGGTAGGTGACTTAATACAGCGGGATCGTTACAAGCCCACTGCCGGATCTCAAATCCAGCTTCGGAAAGGATAGTACGCAGGCGATCAATCAGACTATGGGCTGCATCAGCAGTAAGTAGGCTCTGGAGGCAATTATCAACATAAAAACATCTCTCCACAGAGAAACGATTCTCCTCATCTGTCAAGGGATGCTGACGGCTGTGGCGCTGGAGTGCTTATATAGCACAACAAGGACTGGAGGTGGAACCAAAGGGAAGGACTAACCACTCGAAGGTCTGAGCAGCCTCATCCATCTGCAGGTCTCGCCATAGAAAGTGGAGTCGAGGACGATCTTCAGGCAGGAGACGAACCTGGTGGAACATTGCCTTAATATCTCCGCTTACGGCTACAGGATGCTCTCAGGAAACAAAGGAGGACACCTTACAATGAGGCTCCAAGGGTAGGTCCGGGCAATAAGTGCTGGTTAAGACTCTGACCTCTGTACTGATGTGAACAATTAAAGACAAGCCGAGATTTCCATTGTGGCTAACAAGGTGGTGCGGAATGTACCAACACTCAGGGGTATCAGGAACAGGATCAGGAACTACACAGACAGCTCCGGTCTCTTGGAGAGGACGCATCTCTGTTCGGTAGGTCTTGGCTTTCTCCGGATCTTTCAACAGACGATGCTCCCCACTGCGGAACCTAGGCAAGACTGAATCTCTCGGAGCATTCAACAACGACATGTCTTTACGGCAAAGAAGGGGAGTGGCGAGGCGACGAACACCTTCTATCTCTAGGGTAATGGTCTTGAGGTCAAGCAGCTGAAGGGCTTCCTGGTCTTGTTTGGAACGAGTAACTTCGAATACTCTCACAGTAAGGAATTGTATCCAACTGCCACAATCTCTGAACATGGTGAAGGAGCTCATCTTGGATAGAAACCATAGAGGTAAGCAAGCACTGGGAAGGGGTGGAAGGACAGCCCATAGAAGGAACAGGACCCTGAAGTCTCCATCCCAAGCTGGTACGAACAACAACTGGCGCTCCCGGGCCGCCCCATCAAACAGGCTCAGTAGGTGTTATAAGGTTGGGCTGGGCTGAACCAATAAGGAGCAATGGTTGGACATCGGTAAGGGTACGGATGGGAAGTCCTCTCAAGTGTCTGTACCTCCGCTTTAACTGCTCCACAGGATAGGACTGGCGCGACAGGTTAAGGCGATCAGCAGTAAAGGCATGACTGATCTGATAACTAACCTGCGGTCGGTAGACGGGAGAAATCTGGAAGGATATGGAACAACCTCGAATGACCTGAACATCATCTCTGACGGTCCGTAACGGCAGATCTTCAGGAACACCCTGAATGCCCAGGGCTTCAACGGCAGTAGAAAGCAGGATCGTTCGCTCCGATCCATCATCCAGGAGGGCAAAGCTATCCAAGGTACGATATTCTTAATGCAGATGCACTGGAACCACCTTAAGCATAACACGGCCGCTAATGGAAGGTTATCACAGAAGAATCTATCTGAGGAGAAACTCGTTAGGCAACTCTTCTCCACAATAGCAGGATCCTCTGTAGAGGAAGGACCAACAATTACATCGTGCAGGGGGCGAAGATGTAAACCACGGCAAAGACTGCAGGGCTTCTTTAGGTCACATCGAGCAGCATGGTGGGATCTGGCACAACTCCAACAACGATCATGCCTACGGATTCAGGTCTTAACTTGATTAGGGGTAAGCTGGGTGAAGGACGCACACTGACTCAGGTAATGCTCAGAAGTGTAACAGAAAGGACAATAGCATTTAGCTCTAACAGGCTTGGCTGGCTGAACGGAACTTCTACAAGGCATGGAAAACTCAACTGAGGAAGAGGACAGGGATGAGGATGTTCCAACTCCATGCAGGATAGCAACGGATCTCTTGCCAACATGTGAGCTCTTAGATATCAGCTCTGCATCATAACTATGGCAGCAGGTCTCGTAACGAAGCCAATTAGAGCGGTCAATTAGGTTAGGGTTAGAACCAGGTTGCCGAAACATATGGCGACGGAAGTCCGCTCTCTGCTCTGAGGGAAGCTTGCTCAGAAGGCGTGCGACGTGGGAACCACAGCCCAACTCCAACTCCCCTTCATGGCCTAAAGTTCTCAACAGGTCGACTAGAGACTGGTCTTGGAGAGCGAATTTCTGAAAGGCTGGAACATCACCTTGTCTAACATCAGGACTATCAAGGACACTAGCTATCCTCCTCAAAGCTAACTGATGTGGCTGTCCTTACTTTCCACAAAGTGCTGACATAGTATCCGTGAAGGGGGTAGGTGAATTCAAGTAAGCATCAGCTATCATCTTAGCTTCCTCGAGCTTAAGGTGATCTACTAAGATCTGGTACTTAAACAGCTCAGTACAATTTGGGGGTAGCAGGTTCTCCAAGGCTATGTGAAGACGAGTGAACTCACTAGGATCTGGACGAATAAACTTATCGTATCGTAGGAGGGGGACCATGATACACAGACTCAGAGGAAGGGAGTATAGGGCGCACCCTTGGCTCTACCTGAGGAAGGAAAAGTGAGTGACTAGGATAGGCAGGCTCTGACTGGTGTTGGGCAGGCAAGGGTATGGCACTAGGACTGAGCAACTCTCTAAGGTCCTGAGGAGTAGGTGGCGGAGGGAACTCACCAGCCTCTGGAACACTATGCCGAGACGGGCGTGAACTAATAGTAGGGAGCACAAAGGGATACTGCTGAGACTCTGAGACCACAGGCCGATAGGAAGTGGCTGCATCACACAAATCCAGGTTACATAACTGTCCAGCTAAGGCTAATTCAGGCTCAGGCCAAGGCAGTGGAGGAAGATCAGGGAAAGGACCACTATCGACTCCAGGAGTTGACACACTGGGTTGCGCTGAAGGATTAGACCACCGCGGCTGCACTGGGGATGGCGGTCGGCCTCTGGCTTGGCTAAGGTCTGGTCGAAGGGACTGTGCTGCTAAGACTAACTCTCGAACTTCTGCATGAACTGCTCTCAACTCCCTCAGGTCCGCTCGAAAGGCTGCACGCTCTTGGCGCAGGTGCTGTAGCTCGCTGAGGTGGGCAGAAGCAACTGAATCAGCCACTGAAGGTGAGGAAGGGACTGGCTGAGGGGATACAGCAGGCTGAGTAGGTTGATGTCTGCATGACAGGATCTGCGAGCCATTAGGACGGACACGGTCACCACTAGGAGGGGTAACACCTGGCTGAAAGGACAGGGACCAGGCTGGGACTGACACCTCCATAGGCCTGGGTCTTAGGGCGGGCTCCAGTTACAATCTCCTCATCAGAGTCCATCATATAAGAAAGGAACACTCATCCGGCTCGAAGGACCACACTGTTTGGGAGACTTTGACTGTCTGGATCTGATTTGTAATTATATGAGTGAACCCCCCTGGGTGCCTGTCATAGCACAGTTTAATATAAGGATGAGGAGACAGTTGAGCAGGTTTAGATTATGTATTAAGAAAAGGACAAGCCGCAGAGGTACAGGTATTTCATAAGTAGGTATCAATTACAGGCAGTAGAGGCATTAGTCTGGAAAACAAGAAATACCATAAAGGATAGTGAATAACAAAAAATAGCTGGGCATACAATAATAAACATCAATTGGTACATAAAGGCAGCCAAAGCAAACTAAATCCTCATCAGTAACATTTCACCATGGAATACACAATCCAACAAAGTTATAGACCATAAGCAATCTCCTAACATGATAAACATCACTCGATATACGGATAACACAGCACATCAGATTGTAATCGCTCGTTTGGTATAAACAGCTCAAAATATTGAATTCACATCCCAAAAGAATCGTCAAAAACAGTAATATACATCAATAAAGAAGAAATAATCACATATAGAACAGCGCCATTAAGCTAGACCAGGGGTGGGGAACGTTGATCCTGGAGGGCCATTGTCCTGCAGAGTTTAGCTCCAACCCTGAAAAAAACACTCACCTGCCTGTAACTTTAGCAATCCTGAAGACCTTGAAGGGTTGGAGCTAAACTCTGCAGGACAATGGCCCTCCAGGATCAACGTTCCCCACCCCTGAGCTAGACTAACAGAAACAACAGCTGAGGGTATTACTGGACATCCGTGTGTGATGCAGTTATAAATAACTAAACACCAATCTCTATAAACACAAACAGAAGGCAAACATGCTTATTGTAGGTCAATGACTAACACCTCAAGGTAACTTCTTCAGCAAATATCACAGATAACAAGAATAAATGTCCTTTCAGCAATCGGCGCAACATAACTGTTCAGCAGGCAACAGCAGCTTCACTCACGAGAATGCTCAGTCCGAAAACGATGCACTATGTCAGAATAAAAGTCCTCTCTTAAGCCTTTACAACACTATACTTTACGAATACATTGTTGCGCCATTACGAAACTCGGTATGTTTCTTCGGCACCATGCCTCGAAGGTACTCAAAAAGTTTTGGGGCAGCGCCACCTTGTGGTAAAAAAGTTATAACAAAATTTTCAAAAATGCTAATAACTTTTGAATGATTGTGCCTATTGTAATGACACTGGTCTTACTAGATTCCTTAGGTTATACCAAAAACATAGATGCCAATTTTGCCACAGTCAGCCAAACTTCCTGTCCACCATCTTTATTTTCTTTTAAAACATACTTTTTCAAACTTCTCCTAGATCGTTTGTCCAACTTTTGCCAAAATCGAATCGTATCATCTCCAGACCGCGCCAACAAAATAATGTGGATTTCGTGTCACTAGACAAAACCGTTTTTGTATACCGGAGCAGCAAAATTGAGGCATGATGCCAAAATTACTTTTCAGACTTTATATCTCTGCAATGCCTTGACATATTGACATAAAACGTTGTATGTGTTATTTTCACCTCACTCTGACCACATCACTTAACTGCGCGGCCGAAAGTGATAAACCGTTAAATCATATTTTTAATTACTGTTCATATGATTAGTCGGCCATTTTGCCTAAAATCATCTTTAAATGTCTTTAATTGCTCATTGTTGCAGTTTGTCTGACACTCCCAGCCATGTTGGCATGTCTTATCGTCTTCTTGCGCTTGGCCCCGATAATTGCTGCTTGCAGCTATATTTATTATTATTATTACTTTGAGAAGTACATTTTTACAGAAGCCCTGAACCGCAAGGTGAGGGAAAAAAAGGAAAACTTATCTCGTTATTTCGACTTAAGTCGTTATTACGACATAATATCTTGTTATTACGTCATATCTCGTTATTTCGACTTAATAAGTCGTTATTACGACATTATATCTCGTTATTTCGACATAAATATCTCGTTATTTCGACATAAGTCATTACGACATAATATCTCGTTATTACGACATAATATCTCGTTATTACGACATAATATCTCGTTATTTCGACATAAATATCTCGTTATTTCGACAAATATCTTGTTTTTTAACATAATAAGGGGAGATTCTAATATCCATTAAGCTACATTTAGTGTTCTTATAATGAGTTTCTATGGGAGGAAAATGCTTAACGTCAAATTAAACGCTTTGTGTCCATATTCTGGACTTATCTGATTTTTGTAATATACTTTATTATGATTTTAGTATCATATTGATTAATAAATGCACGCACAATTATCCGCGACCTTGATAAATGTTGCAGATATGTTTTACAAACAAATTGCTTTCAATTATGTGTGCAAAATTCAGAATTTAACGAATGTGCAGCAATTTGTACAAATAGAGACATGTTTGTGTATAAAATACATTTGTTTTATTTTGTATTAGTGATTATAATTTGCGCGTCCATTTATTGACGTCTGAGTCGATCTCATTTGAGTGTATTCGGCAATTTGCTTAACGTGTAATTAAACGCGTTGAGTTTATATTCTGAGCTCATTAGATTTTGTTGTACATATACTTTATTAGTATGATTATTTACTGTGTTTGGTCTGAACACTGTCCGTTATGTTAAGGTTTGTATTCATTTTGAAATGCCACTAGACGGCAGAATAAGACCGGGAATTAAAGAACTCATTGTAGTTATGTTGACCTACTGTTTTCATAACACTGGATATACTAATTTATACTTTTCTAAAACGTTGCATATTAATGGCAATTAACTTATTTAGCAATTACACATAGTTTTGTGCTAGTTTTGTTGTCAGTATTGTCAGCTACTATTCACAAACAAATTGCTTTCAATTATGTGTGCAAAATTCAGAATTCAACGAATGCAGTGATACAACAACAATAATAGTTAAATTAATATTATTATTATTATTAATAATAATAGTCGCAGTAGTGGTAGGCTAAGGCAGTGCAAGCCAAGTCAAGTAAAACAGAGTTTCTTTGCGTTCATATTCTGGACTTATCTGATTTTTTGTAGTATACTTTATTATGATTTTAGTATCATTAATTAAGAAATGCACACACACTTTTCCGTTAATTTGATAAATGTTGCAGATATGTTTTAGGCTACTATCCACAAACAAATTGCTTTCATTTATGTGTGCAAAATTCAGAATTCAGCAAATGCAGCAGAAGCAACAACAATAATAGTTATTAATAATAATAATAATAATAGCCACATTAGTGGTAGGCTAAGGCAGTGCAGTGGCACTACTGCGACTATTATTATTATTATTATTAATAATATTAATTTAACTATTATTGTTGTTGTTGCACTGCATTCGTTGAATTCTGAATTTTGCACACATAATTGAAAGCAATTTGTTTGTGGATAGTAGCCTAAAACATATCTGCAACATTTATCAAGGTCGCGGATAATTGTGCTTGCATTTATTAATCAATATGATACTAAAATCATAATTAAGTATACTACAAAAATCAGATAAGTCCAGAATATGAACGCAAAGCGTTTAATTTGACGTTAAGCATTTTCCTCCCATAGAAACTCATTATAAGAACACTAAATGTAGCTTAATGCATATTAGAATGTCCCCTTATTATGTCGAAATAACAAGATATTTATGTTGAAATAACAAGATATTTATGTTGAAATAACGAGATATTTATGTCGAAATGACGAGATATGTCGAAATGATGAGATATTATGTCGTAATAACGACTTAAGTCGAAATAACGAGATATGTCGTAATAACGAGATATTGTGTCATAATAACGACTTATGTCGAAATAACGAATTATTTATGTCGAAATAACGAGATATTTATGTCGAAATAACGAGATATTATGTCGTAATAACGAGATATTATGTCGTAATAAGGACTTAAGTCGAAATAACGAGATAAGTTTTCCTTTTTTTTTTTCTCCTCACCTTGCGGTTCAGGGCTTCCGTACATTTTAGTATACAGTAGAGCTATATTTGTGTCATCATTTCTTGAAGTTAAACCAAACTTTTATTTTGGTCTTTCAGTTTTAGTTTCAGTTTCAGTGAAATTAGCAGCATTCACTGACTGGCTGTTGTCGCGTTTATTTCTGCTGTGTGATAGACTGTTTGATTAATCCATACAGAGTAAAAATGTCCACAGCTTATCATTGTTATAGACGTAAAGTTTATTGCGATTATCGCCCAGCCCTAATACATACACACACACACACACACATTTATACATACATATACATACTTTGTCAAAACGAACCTTTACATGACCTTCTACGAACACTTTCAACTTTTTTAACTTTTGGTTAGCCTAGTAGCCATTTAACCCTCTGGGGACCAGAAACGCGCCGGCGAGTTTTGCTCGGTTTTTTTCACATAGCAGAAAAATAGACTTAAAGTACTACCATCATTTCTGTTTATATAGAGTTAAATGTCTACTTTTTTATGTGCCCACATACAATCGAAATAAAATATTGTGCTTTTGTAAAATAAAGAAAATAAACAGGGTGTGCTTTCTGGCTCTCAATCACCGTGAACTTTTTTTCTGGAGCACGTCTCTAATCTTCAACAAAACTCAGCAAATACTATTCACCCAGCCATAAGCAATATATCTTTTAAATCATTTGAGTTTGTACTTTTAAATGATCCGATTCAAAACTAAAATAAATATTCTCCGTTTATGTCATCTATATAAAAAGAGACGTGTCAGCCATTCTAATTATCAATTAATTTCTAATTTTAACATTCTTATTTTCATTGAATGTTATTTTTTTTAACATTCTAATTTTCAATTAATTTCTAATTTTTCATTTTTTTTAATGAAAAATTAATTTCATTAAAACATAATTTCACACACACAAATTATGTTTCTGTGTGTGTGTGTGTGTGTGTATGTGTGTGTGTGTGTGTGTGTGTGTGTGTGTGTGTGTGTGTGTGTGTGTGTGTGTGTGTGTGTGTGTGTGTGTGAGAATGAATGAATGAATGAATGAACGAACGCACAGATACGCACTGTTACAGACGAAATAAAAGACAACATTTCGTTGACTAGTTTTGGATAAAGTTTTTAAACTAAAATAGGCATCAAATAAGCTTTTGTTAGGAGTTTCTGCTCATATGTTAAATATAGGCCTATAGTATGTTTTGTCAATAAACTAATCAACTAAGATGTTATAGTGTTTGTTCCAATGCAAGCTATATCAAAATAATGAATCCTCAACTTTGAAATATGTATGATCAAACTAAGACATTTATGGAAAAAGACAATTTTCTTTTCAAGATGTTTCCAACTCTAACTTTGAACTTTGAACTGAAATAAAACCATGTATATATGGTGAAGGGTGTGTGATAGAAGTGTCCAGACGTATGCACCCTGTATTTTAAAGAAGAACATTCAATTATTTGCGATACATTATTCATTCACAAAGAATTCAAGGACATTATTCATGTCCCTAAAGGTTGGAGTTTTCCTATTTTTTTTTTATTAAGGCATTAAGATTTTTTATTCCTCTTTTTAGTCAACTTTAGCATGGGTGTGTTCACTTATTCTAAGCAGTGTGTGTGTGTGTGTGTGTGTGTGTGTGTGTGTGTGTGTGTGTGTCTACTTAACCATATTTTGGGGACAAATTTGTACCCAGAAGTGACAAAAACCTGTGTGTGTGTGTTGTAAATAAATCCAAACAATCTAAAAGCCATTCTTTTTTAAATCTCCTCATTCTTTGTGCAAGGCTCCTCATTTATGATATGGCCTGATAGCACACCTAATAGGGCCATTATGGGAGGGTCTTTGTCTTTCTCAGGTGTGAAATTCCACACATATTAATGAGAGATCACGCACCTTCGCATAAAGCTTTCTCAAACAAAACACGTCATACACATTCTAAAAGACTTTATTGACTTATCTGAATGAGTAGTCAGAATGATTTTCACATAATTTTGGAGCAAATATTCTAGACTATGTGATACAATTTTCAAAAGTCTTGTGAAGAAATAATCAATATGTGTTTTGTGGCCTTATTTCAGAAACTTTTAGTTTTAGTTTTTTCAATAACCATGCATAAATAATATTCTCTCAAAAATACAAACATGTACATACATGTTGCTCAAATATTACGGTAGCCCCGTTTGTGCTATATAGAGTGAATTTACACCTTTGCCATTAACATGTTTATAAATAACTGAAAAAAGCACAAATGTCAGTGCATGTCAAAACATCCCAAGGGCCCCAAAAACCCCTTGGTCCCCAGGGGGTTAAACTAAAAGTTTGGTCCACTCTTGTAATACACCCAAAATAGCCATTAGGGGGCCAAAAATCTAAACCTTCCTTGTTCAAACCAATAATTTCCTAGTTAGCATGTTGCACTCCTGTTCAATGAAATAACTGCAATGAAACCATATTATGTAAACTCATCTCTACATCAGTAATATTCTATTAAACATAAGTATCTCATGAACATCAAGTTTAATGTAGCATTTTATGCTACATGTAAGCAGCATTTTATTTTGTACCTGTGCGCTGACGTGAAATGTAATCCTCCAGACGGGCTCTGAAGGCGACCTCACCACCTTTACGCCCTATGGTCCCATCATCCACCAGAAGGAACGCCTTGTAATTATTATCCAGATAGCAAGAGTCCCGTGCTCCGTTTTTGACTAAATACTTTGCGGGGAAACTTCCCTAAGAGAAAGAATGAGACACTGTTGTTCTGAAAGACCATATGCAAATGCAGTGTGGAATGGTAGTTTATCTACAAATTGGGAAATTGCATACACCATACTGCTCTATTTATGCAGTACATAGCATGTGGACTTATTGGTACCCCTAGAATTTTTTATGAATAAAATATTATAATAATATTCACACATTTTTAGCACACCAGGGTGACTAGGAGATGTCAGAATCATTGGCACCCTAACACAGAATGAACAAATAAGCCTGTGAAGAAAGATCTGCATTAATCCCTTTGAGCTCTTTTAAAAAAAATCACAAAAATCTAACCTTTCATTGAAGTAAAACTATTGGAAAATGTGGGGGAAATCTCATTTAGAAATGTTTTTCTCCAATACACATTAGCCACATTTATTGGCACCCTTTTATTCAATACTTTTTGCAACCTCCTTTTGCCAAATTAACAGCTCTTCTCCTATAAATCCTGATGAGATCAGTGATCAGTGACCCATTTTTGTGTTGGTTTTGATGTTTGTTTTGGATCATTGTCTTGATGGACGATCCAACCATGGCTCATTATAAGATGTCTATAAGAGTCAGGTTTTTATTTTTATTTTTAATCTATTGGTATTTGATTGAATCCATGAGGCCTTGTATCTCAAAAAGATGTCCAGATTCTCCAGAAGTAAAACAGGCCCACAGCAGTATATTTATTATTTAATTGTACACATGGGGTACTATTTTATGCATGTGTGCACCAAACCATCTGTTGGGTTTGCTGCCATGATTCTGACCAGGACGGTATGTTTTTTTAAGTTGCGTTACCTCAGGGTTGACGAGTTGTTCCCGATTCTTCACCAGGCCCCAGGGAGTGATGCCAATAAGTACCACTTTACTGAGAGTGATAGAAGACGTTGCGGTGGCATAATCTTTCACAGCTTGTCCTACACACCTGCCGAGGCCTTCCATCAACCCTCCGGTTATGATCCACGCACCTATATGTAATGTATAAGGTGTTTGTAAGCCACATACAAAATCTACTTTTTTTATTTAATTGATGATATTTACTACCCAAAATTCTTATGAATTATTATTATATTTTATTGTTTATTATATATTTGTGCTGCTTTTCATAGTTATTTTTATGTAAATATTTTGTTTTACCTGTCACAGACCCAAACATTCTAAAAATATGAATTATGTAATATTCAGTTATTTATATTAATTATTATTATATTTCCATTAAATTGATTTGTGCATCATTTTAGTGAAACGTAATTATTAAAACATTTTTTTTTACTATATACACACAGAGAATAACTTGCTGGGCGACTTTCCAGACATATACCAGGTTGATAAATAGTCCTGCAGGAATTTTTGTCCTGGTAACTGGGTTAATAACTTTATTCTAGACATGAATGTATGATTCATATATATACTTCTTGCATCTTGTCAGTTTACAATAGAAGGCAGAGTTGAAGTTTGCTCAAATCACTGTGATCATGCAATTTTGTGATCATGACATTTACAAACAAAGAGTCATTTACATTTATTCATTTAGCTGACGCTTTTATCCAAAGCGACTTACGATTGCTATATTTCAGAGGTCGCACGTCTCTGGAGCAACTAGGGGTTAAGTGTCTTGCTCAGGGACACATTGGTGTCTCACAGTGGATTCGAACCCGGGTCTCTCACACCAAAGGCATGTGTCTTATCCACTGCGCCATCACCACCCATGCATGAGTCGCATGGCAAGAGTCGCATGGCAAACCTTTTCACTGGTCTGGTAGTAAATCAAAACTTCTACTCCGATATCAACTTTAATGTGAAAGTAGCATAATGCAAACCTTTGTATAGCATGGAAATGTATGAAAAAGATGAAAACAGATATGAATAATATTATGTGTGGAGAGAAGATGTCACCTGTACTCTGTGCAGCTTTAACCAGCCCCTGCCTCAGCACCTCTCGCACCCAGGTCTTGACCTCTGACCTTTTCTCACCACCAAACACTGACACCACCAGGTTGGGCTGCGGCAGTTTCCAATGCTCCCTCATGATATTGAAGACCTTGGAAGAATCAGTGGTGCTGGAGAGACGCAAAAACTGGGATAAAGAGAAGGGGAGTGAGATCAAAACGGGAATCAATGGTGAGAAGCAACTGTAAGTTAGAGAAACAAGCTACTGATTTGTTAAATGTGGTTATTTCTTCAACTTTGGGCAATTTTTTAATTTTGACCAAATTTAGGTTTACATGACAATGATGTACTAAAAATGAAAAAGTTTTTCCTTTGCATTTTTCACGTAGATCTCCGCTTTGTCATGCCCCGTGGCAATCCCTGATGGACCCTTAAAAGTTACATCAACTTTGCGCTGAGGACGAATGGATCCGTGTTCACAGTGGGCAAACCAGAGGATAACAGCAGCCTTGTCCAGCCACACCTCACAGACGTCACGCAACGACACTTTTAACATAATCTTCTTCGTCATCGTCTGCAACTATGTGTGACAATTCCTTATGTGTGGAGTTTGTATGTTCTCTCTGTGTTGACGTTGGTTTCCCCCAAAATCCAAAGATATACATGACAGGTGAATTGGAGACTGCACGTTTGCCTGTAGGTGTGAGCGTGAATATTAATGTGTGTGTGTGTGTGTGTGTACTACTGTAATAGATACTAAAAAAGGACACCTGGGTTGGCTTTCAGATTAAATTGCAATTAGTTGTGTTTGTATTAATTATTATTTAATTTCATTGTAAATATTCTGCAAAGATTTTATATTTCAATATAATTCCTGTAAAAACACACAAAGTTTGCCATCATTCTGATTTGAATGTGCTTATATAAGTTTTGAAAGCAATGTGTTAGCATTCAAAAATGTGCTGAGAATATATAGTTTTTGACAAAAGTGTTCATGGATTTTAGGAAATGTGGTCATTGAATGCAGTTTGTGCTTATTTACTCACCCTCATGTTGTTCAACCCCGTAAGACCTTCGTTCATCTTCGGAACACGAATTAAGATATTTTTGATGAAATCTGAGAGCTGGATCACTCCTCCATAGGCTTCTAAGGGATTGACACTTGTTCCCCGAAAAGTTCTGTGTTGTACGTCACACGCATCACACAGTGTCAACCAGCGTCGGCCAATAGTGAGCCTACGTGTGACGTACAACACAGAAGCGCTGCGCTGTTACACTAGTGAACTGACTCGAGGTCCACAGAGAAGGAAATTAATAAGTTGAAATAAAGTCGTTATTTTTGTTGTTTTTTTGCGCACAAAAAGTATTCTCGTCGCTTGATAAACGTAAGATTGAGCCACTGTAGTCACTTGGACTATTTTAACGATGTCTTTAATAACTTTTCGGGGAACAAGTTTCAATCCCTTAGAAGCCTATGGAGGAGTGATCCAGCTCTCAGATTTAATCAAAAATATCTTAATTTGTGTTCCGAAGATGAACGAAGGTCTTACGGGGTTGAACAACATGAGGGAGAGTAATTACTGACAGAATTACTGATAGTAATTACTTTTCATTTTTGGGTGAACTATCCCTTTAAATTGAACTTAAATTGTTAGATGTAAATTGACATATTTACAATAAACATAAAAAATCTGCATCAGCTTAATGTTTTTTTTAATTTTGTAAACCTAATAATTCCCTTGTGTCCTTGATGATAATTAGCTTTGCTGTTACATTACAACAGTCTTTGCCTACTTGAATGCAAAATAAATATAGCATAATATTCTGATAAACACAAGCTGCAAAAATAACTTTTGGGGGAAACTTTTCAGTGCCGTTATAGCACGCAAATATTTTAAAGCGTTTAACAGCGTCAATAATGCGAATGAATTGCTGGAAAGGTATATACGGTTTATTTGTGTCGATTGCAAGTGACGTCACTTGCAGAGGAAGTGCATTTGACTGAGCGTGCAAGTCTGAGAGTGCAAGTGCAAGTCTGCAGCCAAACGCTATTGGAAGGTTGGTTTGCTTGTTTACCAAAGTATATTCTCTATAATCTCTATTTTCCATGTGAACCAGATCACTAATATCTATAACTTTATAGCTCATACAGCTCATATACACCCCATTCACAATGGAGAGGTACTCACATAGCAGTGTCTCTTGCCGGCTCCAGCAAACTCCAGCTCTCCATAGGCGTCTGTGGGCTGTTCAGAGGAGTGCTGTGTGCTGTCCCAGTGACTGACCATGGCTGTGCTGAAGTTATCACCCAGGGCCACTGAGGGGTGCGTGTCTCGTGTAGACCCACACTGACACAGACCACCATTGCTACAACACAACAGACGAGTTAGAAGGAATCTAACAAGACATACAGTACTGAATACTCACCAAGTCAGACATCTTACCTGAAAGAGTACTCCACAAATGTTGTGCACACTCTCTTTTTAAAGAAATCTGGAATCCAGCTCTAAAATCAATAAAATAAACATTTTTTAATGAATGCACTAAAAACATGATAGCGAGTACAACAGTGGTTTTGGACTTACTGTGACAATGTCACTAAGTTAGCAAGATCAAGCTAGTATATAAAGCTGATCATATGATCTATTGAGGGAAATATACTGAGTGCAATTTCAAAGCTTGTAACACTTTACCTTATCTAATGGTTTTGCGCAAGGAAGGTCAGAATGAGTAAATCACAAAGCAAGGGTAAACAGCTCACTTTAACTCCTCTTTTAATTTCATCATTAGATACGCACCCATCCCTTTCATCAGGAAAGCAAGACCCAGGGGCGGCACCAGATAATTTTTAACGCAGGTGCTGAGGGGGTGCTAGATCATTGACAGGGGGAGCTGCGCAATTATATATATATATATATATATATATATATATATATATATATATATATATATATATATATATATATATATATATACATACTACTAATAAATGAGCAAAACCTGGCCACTCAGTATTTAATATTCAATTATTTTATTTATCTCAATTAAAGTTTTAATTTTATTAAATTGAACAAGCACAACATTCAACATTTAATCAAATATTCTTAAACATTTATGAATTTCAGTCAAGGGCAATATTATGCCATCAAAAAGCACCCAGACTGGGGAATCAGTATTCACCAAATTGGTGACAATGATCACTTACTATTAACAGTCTCAAACCAGGGCTGCGTTTCCAGATAATGATGGATCTTATCACTTACTAGCATTTTCTACGAGCGACTTTACGAACGTTTGTGTTCATTTCACATGCGTTTCACAAAAACGCACTTAGCACGATCATGCGCAGCTGTGCTTTAAGTGCTACTTAAGAGTCGCTGTCCGTTTGTCAAGTGCTGCTGAAATGTCACGCTCGTAATTGTAGAACACGCTTGTATTTTGAAATGTATAGCCTAACTGTTTTCATCTGATGTGCATTTTCTACGAGGCCAATAATTTATAAAAGCGCAAACCTACAGGTGGAGACACCAGCAAAATGGCTGAACCAAAAAAACAAAAACATTTTTCAAAAACAGGAGATTAATGTCATTTTAGAGGAGGTGGAGCTATACAATATATTTTATTCAGCAGGTTTAAGGGCAGTCATACAACTAAAACAAAAACAAAAATCTGGGAGGATATTGGAACAAAACTGACTGCAACTAGGGGCATTAAAAGTTCAGGGAAGGAGGCCAGGAAGAAGTGGCAGGACTTTGCCAGCCTTGCTAAAAGGAAGAGGGCACTGCAGAGGACAACATTTCATAAAACAGGTGATGGGACCAATGAGTCCTCCATTCTCACAGCAGAAGAAGAAAAGGCCTTGTCAATACTTGACAAGTGCTTCAGATGGCATTTGTGGTGGTTTTGACATCCACGGAGGAGTAACTCAACCTGAGCCTGGTCAGGTCCTTCATCCTCAGAGTAACTATCAGTTTCATCTGCCATCTCCTAGTCCTCCACACCTCCCTCCCAGGCCTCAGCCTCCATCTCCTGCTGTCCAGACTGCAGACACAACACCTCAGCAGTTTGAAGATGTTTTTATTTGTAGTCAGGACATATGAGAGTGTCCTTACTTAACAGGGAGGAAGAGGAGGAGGAGGAGGAGGAGGAGGAGGAGGAGGGCGAAGATGGCATGATGGGACCACATGATGGCCAACTAAGAAATGCCCAATACATGGCTGGGTTTTGTGCATTGTCATTGACATTTTTTTTGTTCACCCCTATTTTTCCCAGTCTTTAAAGCATATGTAAGACTGAAAAATCTGGAAGGACTTAAAGAGAGGGCCATTCTCTGAGAAAGCAAAGGAAATTAACATTGGAACTCACTCTTGTGCTAATCTACATCTCTTTCCCTCTACCCCCACTCTCCCTACCTTGTGGTGAGATCTCCCAAACCCGCACAGGAATCAATATGGTTTTAATGTGAACAATTATCAGACAATTTATACATGTTTGATATCATTTTAAATGTCTCAGTGCGACTGGTACAAACGTCTCATTTCCAAATAAGTAAAACAAAAGGTGATAAGGTTTTTAAGAGTTTAGAGATAACATGCACACAAAGGAGGGTGGGATGGTCAAGCACTCCTGTTCTCAAAAGGTATTACCTCTGAATGCAAATATCCATTGTCTATATAACGTCTATATAACGTAACGCCTTTTCTGTATCCAGATCAGCCCGTGAGGTCGAGAGCCGAGTCTCTCGGCCTCACGTATTTCTTGTCGGGTAAACATTTTCCTCTTTGTTCTAGAGCATTTGATGTTTTGCATTGATAATATTTGAATTGATTATGAAATTGTAATGATACATTTACCTGACATATTAAATTGTGATATTTGATTATTCTAATTGACTTTGACATTATTTTCATTCAAGAGTTTTAAAAGAATAGTCAAACATTCGCTCACATTTAATGATGCACAGATATCATTAAACCCTTTTCATTTATGGAGTCAGATGAAATAACGAGTTAATACATATGACAAAATGTATTGAATTTAACCAAAAATACTTTGCCTCGAGAAAAGACTTGTAACACGCAGAGCCCTTCCGTGCGGGTCGGATGCCGGACTTTGGGCTGATCGAGCACGACTTACACATATTACATATTTTATGTTTTGTTCCTTCATTTAATTTAGATTAAAATTATTAGATTAAATTATCTCTATTTTTTTTTGTTTTCTGACCCTTTTAATTATTTCATTTATACATTAATTTAAACAAAAAACGAGTAATAAAGTGTACAATAAAGTACAATCAAGACCTTATTTAATAATCACATTGCACTTGAATAAATGTAAAGGTGTAATCTGCCGGTTGTCCTGCAGGCAGGCCCGGATTAAGAGGACTTTGGGCCCTGGGGCTATAGCAACACCAAGGGCCCCCTTTCATCTGATTGCCACGCAATATTGTTATTAAAGCTGCAGTCCGTAGCTTTTTCTCTTTGTCGCCATCTCTGTTTGAAAACTGCAATTGCAGTTATTTGCGGAATTATCAACTTTACGTGGGTTGTACACCGGCATGAAACAGCGCGGATGAATCCAATGTTTTGAGGTGAGTGTGCGGCTGTTAATAACCGCGCCGGTGTGGATACGAGCATTCAGAATCACACATTATACTTTTTGGAAGTATGAGCAATATTAGAATTTTCAACGGAAAATAACGTCTGAACAAGTAACATCCACTTTTGTTCTTATCAACTAAGGGGGAAAAAAGCATTGCAGTAAATCTTATTTTGTATAAACAAATAACAATCATAGTGCTATGAAATAAACGGTGTATGAACAGAATCCCTGTTATGCATAAACGTGTTATAATATAACATAATATAAATATCTTACGACAGGAAAATTTTTATATGGAATATCATGATAAAAATTACTCCACATAATTTCTTGGTTCATTTTGGGAACCTTCCCTCCCCTTCCATAAGTGCATTTACTCCAGATATGAACTCAAAAACATAAAGGTTGCCAAAATCAGCAAAAACATTACTCATACTTCAGTCATACTTCCTAAATAAGTACTTAACGATGAATAATTTAAAGGGATAGTTCAACAACATCACCCTCATGTTGTTCAAAACCTGTATGAATTTATTTCTTCTGCTGAACACAAAAGATGATATTTTAAAGAATGTTGGTAACCAGACAGTTGACAGCACCCATTGACTTCCATAGTAGGAAAAATATATATTAAGTCAATGACTACTTAAAAATGAATTTTTAATTGAAGGGTACTTTAATTATGAAACTAAAACTAACAGTAGGTGGCGGCAAGTCACTGTCTTAATAAGTCATTCATTCAACCGATTTGTTCAAATGGCTGTTTGATTCAACGACGAAGTAAACGAGGAGTCATTTAATCATTAAATGAACCCATTTGTTCAAAATGCGGATTATTCAGTAACGAATCGCCACTATCAGTTTCAGAGATTGTTTCTGCTGTGGTTTCATTTTGAAATTTTCATCGGCGAAGTGACAATAAACCAAAACGTAACTCTCAATGTTAACTTATTGGTCAACTCATTTATTGTTGCATAACATATATATCAAAGGAGGCAGTCCCCATATATATATGGGGCAGTCATGGCCTAATGGTAACAGAGTTGGACTGCTGGTTCGATTCCAATACCGGCAGGAATATGACTAACCTAACCCCCAATCGCTCCCCGGGCGCCACTCAAGGCTGCCCACTGCTCTGGGTGTGTGTATCCACGTTTGCAGTGTGTGTGTGTTCACTGCTCACTACTCTGCATTTAACCCATCCAAGTAAGTGCACACACATTAGGAGCAGAGGTCAAATTCCAAGTATGGGTTACCATACTTGGCCATCACGTGTCACTTTCTTTCACATTAGCAATTGTGCTGATATTTGGGGAAAACTGCGCTTTTACTTGTGATATATTTATTTTATATTATGTAATATTACAATAAGACAAAAAGTAATCGGGGCAAAAATGCCCATGTAGACCTTGGATATTGGACCTTGATGTTCGTCCAAAAAAAACAGTAATTCGGCCGGGGATTTTTACACGGGTGAGTGGTGGGAGAAAAAACACTGACATTCTGGATTCAGACTGCAATAAAATCACAAAATAGCCCCTATAAATATTGAAAATACCTTACGACTCCACGAGAAACAATTACCATCCAAATAGTGCTTAAATTGATTGGGCGGTGAATTATATCAGTCAGGCACATTTTCCAATATCTTCTTGTTATGTTATTATACACAAATCAACCACCTATGATTTGACAATCTCATTTCCTCCAGCCAATCACGGGCCCTCTAATCCCGCAGGCCCAGGGGCTTCAGCCCCACCTAGCCTTTATGTTAATCCAGCCCTGCCTGCAGGTGTCCTCATAACTCTGTTTTCTTACGATACACTTGGGGATTTACGATTACTCCAGAGCACTCGTAGACTTACGATGATTTTCAAGTGCTACTTAAGTTACGATGCTTTTGGGAAACAGACCGTAATTTTAAGATCAGTCGTACGATCGTTTTTACGATCTACTTATGCTTACCAGGGATGGATTACTGAACGGGTCTATGGGGCCAGTGCCCAGGGGCCCCTGACTACCCGGGGGGGCCCAGGGGTTTAAGGCTGCGTGATCCAGTTTGGTTCAGAAAACCCATTAACAATGGAAACAAATGTGTATTAAAGGGATAGTTCACCCAAAAATGAAAATTCGGTCAGTATTTACTCACCCTCATGTTGTTCAACCCCGTAAGACCTTCGTTCATCTTCGGAACACGAATTAAGATATTTTTGATGAAATCTGAGAGCTGGATCACTCCTCCATAGGCTTCAAAAGGATTGAAACTTGCCGGCCTCGAAAAGTTATTAAAGACATCGTTAAAATAGTCCAAGTGACTACAGTGGCTCAATCTTAAGTTTATCAAGTGACTAGAATACTTTTTGTGCGCAAAAACAAACAAAAATAACGACTTTATTTCAACTATACATTTCCTTCTCTGTGGGCCTGATGCGGTTCCGAAGATGAACGAAGGTCTTACGGGGTTGAACAACATGAGGGCGAGTAAATACTGACAGAATTTTCATTTTTGGGTGAACTATCCCTTTAATGCTGTAATATATGTCCCATAACCTACACAAGGCCTCTTAAACAAGGCTCTTGGACTATGAGGGCTCCCTGGAACGTACTGTTAGGCCCTGTGTGAAAATGAAGGCCCTAAAACATCTTAAGCCCATTTCACACAGCGCTTTGAACCCGGCAAATTGCCAGAACGCCTTCTGTGTGAACGCACACACGACCCGGGATTGATGCTGGGATCGATGCTGGGTTGGGGACCTAGTAACATTGCCGTGTTCAGTCCCGGAACGCGCGCTGTGTGAACAAAAGCCGTAATAATGCCGTGTCGTAGTGATGACGCTGAAGCCGGGATCGTTCGCCAGCTGTGAAATGGTACGTAAAGCGCAAGTTTATGGTCGAATCAGACAAAACATGCAGAAGCGTGGTTTCAAGAGAGAGAGATCGCAGCTCATAAGCAAACTTAAGACGCTGCTGAGATTACAAGTCACATCGATGTCACGTGTCTTTACGGGATTTTTACGGGTTGTGTGTGAACGCACTCTCTGATTCCGGAAAATCACTAGCAGTGTGAATGACCCAAAATCACATGAACCCGGGTCAAATCCCGGGTCACTTTATCTGTGTATTTTCCGGAATCTCTGTGTGAAAGGGGCTTTATAGAACTATTGTCCCATCCTGTTTAAAATTATATTTATTAAAACCACTCTTTAAAGAGTATTGGAAGGTATTGGAAAAAGAGCTATTTATTATTACAGCATAACTGCCCATGTTCCCTAAATTGAAGTGAGACAAAACTTTTAAATATTGCTTAATTTTTTATTTGCCTCATTTGCATAATTTTTTGTTGCCTAATTATAAATGATCCAACAAAATGGGCCTAAAGAGAGTTTTAGCATAGTTATTATTTAACTTTAAAAAGTAAAAACGTACACACTTCATTCTACAGTTGTTTGAACGACTGTAAAAGATACACCTTCAAATAAATAAGGCAATTAAGCAGATTGTATATTGGAAATAACAACTTTTTTCTTTTTTACTGGTCAAACCAAATTTTAGTAGCCACAGCACTCGAAATGACTGGTCCAATCAGATTGTAATACCTATGAGGGGTGTATCTCAGTTCTTCTAGATCCGGAGGCAAGAAAAGTTTCTACATTTTAAAGTTAAATGCATTAATCTGAACTTTGAGAGTTCAAAAATATATGAGCTCAAACCCATGTTCAGCAGGCAGCCTATGAATATAAATCATTAGAAAGGATTGTAAAAAAAAAATAAAAAAATAACTTGCATCACAAGTCTATTGTGATTCTCAAAACATTTAGTGACCAAACAGAATTTCATTCAAGTTTTGTAACAACATGTAACAATGTTTACATCAATTAATTTGGATAAATTTTAGGTAGCCTACCGTATATACATAGCTACATGTAAATTTTTCCTCAAGGAAAAATCTCTTACTAATGCTGTAAACATACAGGGAGTTTATATTATTATTAAAGGTTGAAATTAACAACTCAAATATGATGCGTTTTTTATAATAATGTTTTAATACTTTTAATGATATGAGTAAAATTATAATATGTAATATTGTGCATATATTTAGCAAAAATACTCCTCTCTATAGGCCTAGTTAATTTTTCTAGCTATGCTGTGGTCATTAAATGGCTTTTCTGAGGTAAATGCTATGTGACATTGTTCCCCAGTTGTTTTATTGACCTATTTCCGCGGTTGAAGGACTGATTGAGTGATTACTTACGATGCTTTTGGGAAACGCAGCCCAGGACAATTTGACGGTTGTTGTGGCTGACGGAAAATGCATCAATGATGCAATGATGAAAATGCATTGATTTTATTAATAAACTAGTGTTGACTTGTCACTGTGTCTTCTGTACAGTTCTGTCTCAGAAGATTACAGACTAGGCTACAGTTGATGTGTAGAGTTGGCGATCGCCATCTCCGTAGTGAACACGCCTAGAGAAATGCACATAATGGATTACAGAGAGTAGCCTATTTATTTCGTTTTGAATTGTTTCGTTTAAAGACATTTCAAGCTTTCTATAGATAGGCTATATGTATTATGACTGTGAGCATGGGCGGCGCTAGGGAAGGGCTAGCAATGCTTCAGCACCCCCAAGAAAGACCAAAGCACCCCACAAATTATTTCTGGAATCAATTATATTCAGGCTGTGTTCTATGGAAGCCCTGAAACAAATGGTGCAGAAAAAAAGAGAAAACTTTCTATTTCGAGATAATAAGTCATTATTTCGAAATAATAAGTCGTTATTTCGACATAATTATCTGTTATTTCGACAGATCTCGTTATTTCGACATAACTCGTTATTTCGACATACTAACGGGACATTCTAATCTGCATTAAGCCTCATTAAGCGTTCTTATAATGATTTTCTATGGGAGGAAAATCCTTAAATCGTTAAAAAATAAACGCGTTGTGTTCATATTCTGGGCTCATCTGATTTTTTGTACATAGTGTAGCCTACTTTATTATGATTTTAGTATCATAATGATTAATAAATGCATGCACAATTATCCGTGAACTTGATAAATGTTGCAGATATGTTTTACTATGCACAAACAAATGCCTTTCAACTTATGTGTGCAAAATTCCATAAAATACTTGCTGTTCGTTTAAAAAATACAATACAGTATCTTAACGATACTGAATGCTTTAAAATAATGAATCTTTAAGAACATAATACATGACAAGCAAACAGCTAAAGCGTGTTTGTAGCGACGATACAAAATCAAATGCAAAAAAGCGCTTCTGTTGTAGCCTTAGACGCTGCAATCAATTTTCTGACAGACCTACCAGATCTGTTTTCGGCATCACGGCGACTCCACCTTGTTCAATGTCCTTTTCGTTCATCTTGGTTCGTTTATGGACTTTATAAAGTCGCTGTTAGTTTGTAGGAAGTTTCACTTCAAAGCGCTCTGAAGCAGCGCGCAACGTCCATGCGGTAAGAGAAGAGACTGGATCACTAGAGACTGTTGGGTTACCTGAGAAAAAAGGTGTAACCCAGCGCTCCCACAGGGTGTGGATACAGAGGAAATGGTGTGTGTGTGTGTGTGTGTGTGTGAAACGAACTTTTTTTTTTTTTTTTTATTGAACAAATATAACCGCAAATACATAGTGTATTTGCGGTTATATTTGTTCAATAAAAAAAATAAAAAAAAGTTCGTTTATATCTCAAAACAGAATTAAACAACAATAACATACTTATAAACAGTAAGCAAAAAAGATAGTAAAAGCAAGTAAAATAAACAGACAAAACTTTAAAACAAATAAATAATAAATAGATAAATAAAAATTGAGCCAGATGTAACATATAATTTAAAATAAATTCAAGAAAGTGAGAAATGCTTTGAGTCCCTTTTATACAAAATTATAAATACTATTTATGTGCACAATGTAACAGACTTTAGAGCTTTGGCATTGTTGGAAACGAGAGAGAGAAATTCAAGCGAGAGAGAGAAATGCCTTGAGTCCCTTTTTGTTTTCATTATAAAAAAGCATAAATATTATTCTTTGTGCACAATGTAACAGACTTTAAAGCTTTGGCATTGTTAGAAGAAGAGATAGTACCCAAATAACATTTCAGATCTTTGCAAAAAATAATAAAAAGAGGTTTGACAGACAAAAATTTACACTTGTGTATAAAAAACTTGGCTAGAAAAATAAATAGATTTATAAGAAAATACTTGTCCTTTAGATTCTTGTCAGAATTATAAAATCCAAATAATACATCCTTAAATACCAAAGAAAAATTGACTAATAAAGATGCACGTACAAACAAACAAAATTTCTTCCAAAAAGTAGCTACATAAACACAATCCCAAAAAAGGTGAGGTACAGGCTCGTCTTCCACTCCACAGAAGGAGCATAGGGGATCCAACTCAGGAAACATTTTTTTTTATATAAAGATTGACTGGGTAAAATCGATGTAACAACTTGAAAGATATCTCTTTAACCTTGTTAGTGATTAAATATTTGTTGGATAGAGACCACACTTTCTTCCAGGGAATATCATTAAAACAATTACTCCAATATGATATTACAGAAGGGACAGTAATAATATCATTCTGAAAAAGTTGTCTAATCTTTCTATTCCTTAGAGAGGGATTAGATAAAAAACAGATCTTCCCTATAGCTGTCTCGCAAGGATGTATCAAAGAGGTAGAAGAGAGTAAAGAATCCGCTGAGTTTTTTACAAGTGCAACAGCTCCACTTGGGATGGCATCCATCACTATGGCAAAGTCTCGTGGGGTGACAGGAATACAATATTTAGTTAAGAATTCAGAATAAGAAAACAAATGGCCATTTGAATTTACAAGTTGAGAAACCAAAATAATAGTATTATTAAACCAATCTGAAAAGAAAAGCGTTTTATTTTTATATCGGATATCATGGTTAGGCTATTCCAAATAAAATAACTGGGGCGTCGCTAGGCCCTTTTTAGGGGGGCTTCAGGTGAAATGCACCTATCAGAGAAATAAAAAATTTGAACCCCCTACCAACCTCAAATTTTGGACCTCTTTGGTTATAAAGCCCTGTCTACGGCCCTGTATTAGGCATAAGATCAATAATGAATGTGTAGCCTACATATTGTGAATGCAACCTATCAGTTGACCCTATGTTTACTTTCTTCACTGACAGAGAAAAATGAAAAGCCTATATCAGTCAAAGCTCAGTTTTAGGAGGGGAAGAGACAGGGCAAGATAAAAACAAAGAGAAAAAGAGTGTGATGCTGATAAGGAGAGAAAAATAATCAGCTGCCCACTGACATGGTTTTAAAGCTGTTATCCAGCTTATTGTTATTATTATGTTATATGTTATATATATATATATATATTGTTATATGTTATTTTTTTGGCCTTCAAAACATCTTAAAATGCACATATGTAGATCAGAGAAATCAAAATTTTCTCTGGGAAACCCCGAACCCCACTATATACCCTGCCTCACATTTGGGACCACAGTGATTTTAAAACATACTCGGTTACTAACGTAACCTCGGTTCTCTCTAGAGAGGGAACGAGTACTGCGTAATATCTTACGCTATGGGGAAAACCTCTTTTCCACGAGATATTGAAGCCAAAAATTATCCTTAATTTTGAATTAATGTAAAACGTTGTGCAGCAGCATGCAGACATAGGCAGGACAGCTCGCGCGCCTATTGGCTGCCCTGCGGCAACAGCAGCAGCCTATCGAGAGAGGCGCTGCGTGACACATATCCAATGGGGGCATTTCGCGCCCATTTCGTCACGTCCCGCCAGAAAAGAGCTCGGTCTCGCCCTGTAAATATAGCTCGATAAGGCTGGTACACTGGTTTTCATCGCCGAAGCGAACCAGAGCTGTGTATGCACGGCAAGATACGCAGTACTCGTTCCCTCTCTAGAGAGAACCGAGGTTACGTTAGTAACCGAGTACGTTCTCTTTTGAGAGTATCTCTCGTACTGCGTAATATCTTACGCTATGGGGAACACAATGCAAAACGCCGTGCGTACTGGGATCCGACACCAAATTCCCAAGGGCAGTAGCCCGGGGCTCATGTAGTGCATAATCACCATAGACTCACAGAGAGTCGGAGAAGAGAGGCTGCAAGCATCATTCCCCATGAAATAGCATCCTATAGGAGCTAGTTATGTTAATAGTGTTTCACACAGACAGGGTGAATGTGTTCAGCCTGAACTGGGTAATAGTACAGGTTATTCAACACCCATGGAGCCGTGTTATCGCTCAGTGAGCGATGCACAAGCAAAACTCAGCATCTGGGCCGGCACAGCGGGGCAGATAGTACTGAATTCTATACCGACAGAAGCTTGGCTTGTAAGGCGGGAACCTCTAGGTTATAAAACCTTATAAATGTAGACGGCGAGGCCCAGCCCGCGGCCGTACAGATATCTTGCAAGGTAACCCCACTATACCACGCCCACGACGAGGCCACGCCTCTCGTGGAGAGCGCTCTGACACCCAAAGGACACTGCAGGCCCTTAGAAGTGTAAGCCAGTGCTATGGCGTCGACTATCCATCTGGATAGGCTCTGTTTTGATGCGGCCAGTCCCTTGGATCATCCACCAAACAAAACGAAGAGCTGCTCGGTCTGTCTGAAGGCAGACAAGCGGGACACATAAGCTCTCAGTGCCCTGACAGGGCAAAGGAGACTCGCATCCTCCTCCTCATTATGAACCGAGAGAGCGCACAGGGAAATAACCTGGGCCCTGAACGGTGTGTTGAGGGATTTGGGCACGTACCCGTGCCTTGGTTTGAGTATGACTTTTGAGTCATTAGGCCCAAACTCCATGCATGACGCGCTTACCAAAAGCGCTTGCAAGTCCCCTACGCGCTTCACTGAAGCGAGAGCCATAAGGAATACCGTTTTGAGAGACAGATGTTTCATGTCTGACAAATGGATTGGCTCGAATGGGGCACCTTTCATGGCTTCCAAAACCGTAGAAAGGTCCCACACAGGGACTGAGGGGGGGTCTGGGAGGATTCAGCCTCCGAGCTCCCCTGAGGAATCGCACGACCAAGTCGTTTTCCCCAGTGACTGGCCAGACGTCGGTTTTGCAAACGCCGCTATGGCCGCCACGTATACTTTGAGCATGGATGGGGTTCTGCCCTTATCCAGCAGCTCCTGAAGGAAGGAGAGCACTTCCGTAACCCCGCAGTCTGCGGGTGAAAAGCCCTGAGCTTGACACCAGGCAGAGAACACTGACCACTCTGAGGAATAGAGCCGTCTAGTAGACGGGGCTTTAGCCTGCTTGATTGTATTTAACACTCCCTCTGGGAGGTTAGCGGGTACCCGTTGATGGCCCATGCATGTAGGGACCATAGTTGCGGGCAGGCGCGCTGGAAGCTGTTTCATGCGAGGGGGGCTGAGGGTTGGAAAATATGTGACGTCATTATGTTACGGCTGACGACAAGACATGACATTTCTCTACTGTATATGTGTTGTAGCATTAAATAAAACATTTAGTTTCATATGTATGTTTAAATATTATAGGCTAATGTTATTTTTTTTATTTAATCAATGTTGATTATGAAAGATATGATACATGAGATCATGAGATACCCAAAATGTCTGAAGACATGTCACATGGAGTGGGTAATATAATTTTTACCTTCACTAAGTTTTTTTTGTTTGTAGAAAGTATAGTTTAGTATAAATTGTATCTTAATTTTGATCAATGTTTTATCAACCAATTGCCTGTATTTAATAAATAAGAAGCAAATATATAGCAGACAATGTAAGGCGCCGGCGATCACTTGCATTGCACGTGAACTGGAGGGCGCTGAAACTCAGCTTGTGCCTCACAGATTTTAGAAATATAGGGTATCTATTAGCTTGAAATGTCTACTTTTAAACGAAACTATTCAAAACGAAAAGAAATATAGGCTACTCTCTGATTATGTAGGCCTAATCAAATGTGCATTTCTCTCTGGCGTTCATGGCGAGTCCGCATAACTTCATCTTTGCAGCGACACAGAAAACACCTGTTTATTAATAAACAATTAAATGTCTCCTTGCTATTTTTGACACATTAATAATCATTACTTTCGCCGGTTCTTTGTGGCAAGCTTTATGAGTGCGGCTATATTAGGCTACGTAAACGCTCATCCTGTATAGCCTATTTAAGTAATTAAATCAATATAAAGGCGCGATGTGTCCACAGTGGCTAAAATGAACAACTACTAGTCAACTAGAAAAAAACTTTAGTCGGAGGCAGCCCTTATTCCACATATTTTCTAACCAGCAGGACATTCTGGGTTGAGCGCGCGACCCTGAGCGGAATGAGCGAGCGGAGGAATATTCAGATGTGCTCTCCGCTCATGCTCTGATCGGAAAAAAATAAGCATGACAAATTCAAAATTTATTTCATTTTCTCCGTAGCTTGAACACTCACTACATTATTAAACACAGCATGTCTATTTTCTTCTTTTTTTTCTCACGTTTTTTAGTACAATATTATGTTAGTTCACAGCCCCCAGCAGGGGGGCTGTGGCTATGACGAGGGGGGCTGCAGCCCCCGCAGCACCCCCCTTCCCGCGCTACTGGTTGCGGGCGAGGATGCCAAATCGAGCCCTTGGCCTGAGAGAGGAGGTCTTTCCTCAACGGTATTGGCCAAGGGGCAGTGCTGGTCAGCCGCATCAGGACTGGGAACCAAGTCTGGTTCGGCCAGAGCGGAGCCACAAGCAGCACTGGGCATCTGTTTTCCCTGATTCGTTCCAGCACTTGAGGGAGGAGCGAGACGGGGGGAAAAGCATAGAGGGGACAGCGGGGCCAGACGTGGGCCAGCGCGTCCTCGCTCTTGGAGAAATATTTCGGACAGTGAGTGTTCTCGTGGGACGCGAACAGGTCCACCTGCGCTTTGCCGAATGTCTCCCACAGCAGTTGGATCGTCTGCGGGTGCAGCGACCATTCCCCTGCTGGGACACTGTTTCTGGACAGTCTGTCTGGTCCCAGATTCAGGTGACCAGGCACATGCGCTGCTCTCAGTGAAAGCAGGTTGTGCTGAGCCCAGACCAGGAGGCGTTCCGTTAGCCTGTAAAGGTTTCGGGACCTGATGCCGCCCTGGCGATTTATGTATGCCACCACTGACGTTGTCCGAACGGACCAAGACATGGTGACTTTTTATCTGGGGACAGAAGCGCCGTAGCGCGTTGTCAACTGCCATCATTTCCAGACAGTTTATATGTAGGAGCTTTTCCCGTTCTGACCACTGGCCAAAGAACGGTCTGCCCTCTAGCAGCGCTCCCCATCCCGAGGTGGAGGCGTCCGTGGACACCACCTTCACACTCGAGGGAGTCCCCAGACTCACACCTGACTGATACCAGTCGGTTACTTTCCAAGGTTCCAGAGCTGAAACGCATTCTAGATCGACCCGGAGGCGAAACCGGCCAGCGGTCCATGCCCGTGGCGGAACTCGCGCTTTCAGCCACAGCTGCAGTGGGCGCATTCTGCAGACCCAGCTGGAGTACTGAAGCTACTGAGGCCATGAGGCCCAGCATTTTCTGAAACCTTTTGAGCTGGACTATTGAGCCGCGGCGGAAGAATTTCACGGCACGCTGAATGTCCAGCTCGTGCTCTGGCGACAGACGCGCTGTCATGGATAGCGAGTCCAGCACTGTTCCCAGAAAAGAAATTTTCTGGCTGGGAGACAGCAAACTTTTCGCCCAATTGACTGTGAGACCCAGGTTCTCGAGATGCTCGAGTAATGTGGTCCTGTGTTCTATGAGCTCTGATTGTATCGAGCTAGAATCAGCCAATCGTCCAAGTAGTTCAAAATTCGCATGCCCTGGAGACTCAGGGGTGCAAGAGCCGTGTCCATGCACTTCGTAAATGTACGGGGTGCCAGGGACAAGCCAAACGGCAGGACTTTGTATTGGTATGCCTGGCCCTCGAAGGCGAATCTCAAGAATCGCCTGTGACGCGACGCTATTTGTATTTGAAAATAGGCGTCTTTCAGATCTATTGACATAAACCAGTCCTCCTGGCGAACTTGCGTGAGGATTTTCCTGGTTGTAATCATTCTGAACTGGCGCTTCGTGAGCGCTCTGTTCAACTGTCGCAGATCTAGAATGGGTCTGAGGCCCCCGTCTTTTTTCGGTACCAGAAAATACCTGCTGTAAAGACCCCCTTTGCTCTGAGCCTGAGATAAAGGTTCTATAGCCCCTTTGCTCAGTAGTTTCGCTATCTCGGCTCGAAGTAGATGAGATACTCCATTTTTTACCGTCGTTTCGACTTGCGCCGCGCAACGGCGGGGGCGTCGAGCGAACTGCAGCGAATAGCCTCTTTTTATAGTCTTCAGCACCCATTCTGATACCCCGGGAAACTTCGCCCACGCATCTGCGTGAATAGCTAGAGGTAGAATGAAAATCTGGGCTCTGGCCGCGGCATAACGGCGGCCGGGGAGCTCCGGTGTGCTCGGAAATAAACACTGTGTTTGCAGTGAGCGAGGCGGGGGGTGCGCTGATCACAGTGGGCAGCCCGGCCGCGCTCAGCTTCTCTCTGACAGGTTGTGGAGAGAATGCGAGAGGGACGAGCCCCGTAGGGTTCGTCATGTCTGTGAGGGAATGTGGGCGCTGGATAGCGGGCACACTCACTGCACTGGGAACACTGTCGGCTCGCGCCGACTGAGAATGTGTTGGTTTCGTTTTTACAGAAACCGTGGGACATGCTTCGTGTAGTGTTTGTGGGCACTTTGTTGTGGGCACGTACACTACATTTATTGCACAATCGACATGAGTCGATTTTATTTGTGCTAGCCCTGTATTGTGGCGGGCTGTGTCTGTGTGTGGGAATGGGCACTGAGACGTGGGCATTCTTACAACACTTATAACACCATCGGCCGTGGCCGGAATTCCAGAAAATACACTCTTTTTGGGATTTTTCTGGGTTGCTGTAAAACTGGCGTTTGTGTGCAGGCAAGCGGGCTGTGGTACCAGCTTGTTTACTGCAAAATACACCGGAACAGTCACATTGTTTGGAACTGAACGAGCGAGAAGTTTCGGTAGAGTCTGGCCGCGGCGAGACTTAAACACCGTCGGCCTTAGCTGACTGTATGTGTGTTGGTTTCTTTTACAGAAAACGTGCCACATGCAGTGTGTAGTGTTTGTGGGCACTGGGTTGTGGGCACATTCACTATAATTAATGCACAATTGACATGAGTCGAACTCATTTGTGCGAGCCCTGCACTTTGGCGGGCTGTGTTTGTGTGTAGAAATGAACACTGGGCTGTGGCATTTTTAATACACTCATAACACCATCGGCTGTGGCCGGAATACCAGAAAATACACTGCTTACATGATTTTTCTGGGTCGCCGTGGAAACGGCATTTGTGTGCAGGCAAGCGGGCCATGGTACCGGGTTGTTTACTGCAAAATACACTGGAACAGTCGCATTTTCTCGGAACTGAACGAGTGAAAAGTTTGGGTGTAAGTCTGGCTGCGGCGAGACTAAATTTTTATGCGCTGCGAGAGCTGGGCTCGAACACGGGTCTCCCGTGCGAAGGCTTTGGGTTTCGCCACTGAGCCACAGGGGGAAACGACAAAAGCTTAAAATAGCCCGAGCGGATAAAGAGCGTCATCCCAGTTTTGTGTGTGTCGTCGTTTGTTTGCAGGCGTGCGTATTATACAACAGGCTCACCGCTGCAATATTGACATTTTCAGCCGCTCAAACTATGAGGAGCTGAGAAATGTTTGAGAAATAGAGATTGGTCCAGCCTCGGCGGGACTAAAAACACACTCTTTCCTCATTTCGCCGGTGACGCATGCCCACGGGGGGCGGAGCCGGGGTAGCTTTCTTATAACGTAAAGAAAGCTAGCCGCGGTTTTGAAGCTGGCCTTCTCTACAGATGCAGCTATCTCGTCGTCATTAATGGCGGAAGCGGCGGCGTGCGGCGGCCGTTGTCCGTCAGCGAGCGACTCGAGTGAAGCTGGTGAAGCTGGCGGGCGAACCGGCGAGCTATCACGGGCTGGAGAAGGCTCGGGGCTGTTTCGTCGACCTCAATGGCGGAAGCGGCGGCAGACGGCGGCCGCTGTCCGTCGGTGAGGGACTCGAGCGATGCCGGCGAAGCTGGCGGGCGAACCGGCAAGCTTTGGCGGGCAGGAGAAGGCTCGGGGCCGCGCTGGGCACGGCGCTTTTACGGCGTGGCGCTACAGCGGGCTGAAGTGCAGGCTCTGAGAAAGATGCCAGGCGAGTCCTCAGAGTCACCATAGGCAGTAGCTCACAGTGAGGGCATCCGCCGTCGACGAGAGTGAGAGCCGCATGATCCTCACCCAGGCAGGAAACGCAGATGACATGACGGTCCCCGTCGCTGAGTGTGGCTCGGCACGAGCCGCAGGATCTTTGCATCTTGAAAAAGACGCAGCTCTTTTAGCAGAGAGAGAGACAGTGAAAAAATGTGTGTCGCAGCGGTGAACAAACACACATAGTTTGAAAGGATATAACGCCGGAAAGCGTAGCAGGTACGGCGGCTAAATGCGGCGATGCCAGCGACTTCAGACTCAATGGCTCGTCCCGCTGTGTGCTTTTCCTCAGACGGCGTGGCTTCTCACTCCGGATCCAGCGATGCGTGATGCTTCGCTGGAGAGATGAAAATCAGTGTAACAGCCTTATCGAGCTATATTTACAGGGCGAGACCGCGCCCTTTTCTGGCGGGACGTGACGAAATGGGCGCGAAATGCCCCCATTGGATATGTGTCTCTCTCGATAGGCTGCTGCTGTTGCCGCAGGGCAGCCAATAGGTGCGCGAGCTGTCCTGCCTATGTCTGCATGCTGCTGCACAGCGTTTTACATTAATTCAAAATTAAGGATAATTTTTGGCTTCAATATCTCGTGGAAAAGAGGTTTTCCCCATAGCGTAAGATATTACGCAGTACGAGAGATACTCTCGTAAGAGAACCCTGCCTTTGCATGGTAATGAAATTGATAGTGAGCATTAGATCCTAAACTAAAGTGTTAACTTTTTTATTATTATTTTAAAAAAAAATCATACCCTCATTGGGGGCTTAGCCCCCCTAAAATGAAAATCCTAGTGACGCCCCTGCCTGTGGGGACTAAAATTGTGTTTGTAAATTAAGTGCCAGGCCAAAAGCATCTGCTTATGGAAATTAGATAATTTGATGGGCAATTTAGAGATATTATAATTACATACAAACAGAAAGGGGAGACCACCAACTTTAGAAAAAATATAATTGGGAATAGCATTCCATATGGAATCAGAATCGTTCAAGAACTGCCTCAACCAATTGATTTTAAAAACATTGTTTAAAGACGCAAAATCAATAAAGTTAAAACCGCCATTTTCAAAGGTATTTATGAAAACAGATTTTTTTATGTAATGTCTCTTGTGTTTCCATAAAAAATCAAAAAGCATTCTATCGACCTCTACACAAATTGTCTTGTCTACATGCAAAGAAAGAGCAGGGTAGGTCAATCTAGAAACACCCTCCGCTTTGGCGAGGAGAGCCCTTCCTCGTAAAGACAGGTCTCTTTGGAGCCAGGAATTTAACTTTTTCTTAGCTTTAGTAATTACTGGATCAAAGTTTAATTTCCTTCTCGCAATGACATCTTCACAAATTGTAATACCCAAATAATTCAATTGAGACTTTACAGGAATATTGTGCAGGAATGGAGCAGAACAAGACTTTAAGGGAAGAAGTTCACATTTATCTAAATTTAAAGAAAGACCAGAAGCTTTTGAGAACACATTAATAAGATCAAGAGCAATAGGAATCTGCAAGTCGTTTTTTAAAACGAGTGTGGTATCATCAGCTAATTGAGTTATAATAATGTGTTTATCTGCTATATTAACCCCTTGTAATTGACTATTCAACAGGGAGGTAGTAAGGAGTTGAGCGGCCATCAAGAACAAATAAGGTGATACCGGGCAACCCTGGCGAATCCCTCTAAACACATTAAACCTTGGAGAAGTGCCAGATTTCAGATTAATTGAGCAGTTTCCATTTTTGTATAACGTTCGGACAGTTTTGCAAAAGAACTCACCAAAACCAAATTTATACAGGGATTGCAGAATAAATTCATGTTCGAGGGAATCAAAGGCTTTATAAAAATAAAAATAAAAGAATAAAACTTTCATCTTTAATCAGTTCATCATAGTCCAATAAATCTAAAACAAGGCGTATATTGTTAGCAATACGCCTCTTTGGGATTAAGCCTGACTGAGTTTCTTCTATTATTGTACCCAGAACCCATTTAAGTCTTTTGGCCAGTAACACAGCTAATATCTTATAATCACAGTTTAACAAACAGATTGGACGCCAGTTATCAATCAAAAGAATGTCTTTCTTAGGTTTAGGTATTAAAGTAAGTAATCCCTGTGATAAAGAAGGCGGAAGTGTTTCAGAAGCAATACTCTCCAAAAAAGTTTCAAGCAGGAAAGGTGCTAACTCTAAAGCAAAACTTTTGTACAATTCGGCTGTCAGTCCATCTGTGCCCGGAGACTTATTGTTTTTAAGAGTTTCAATAGACTCAATTATTTCATCAATGGATAAATCACGATCGCAGGTGCTCTTTTCTGCATTAGATAATGTCCTAACATCTTTCAAAGACTGGAAAAAAGACAAAGCTGAGTCTTTGCAATATTTAGAGTTGTAAAGATTTGTGTAGAAATTTTCACAGAATGTGCCGATTTCCTTAGGATCAGAAATAACCGTACCGTTTAAATTTAAAGAGTTAATAGTTACATTTCTAAAATTATTCTTTTCCATTCTAAAGAAATATGCTGTACTTTGTTCTCCTTGCTCTAACCACCTTCTTCTAGAGCGAATAAAAGCACCCTCAGCCTTATTCCTATACATGGAGTCTAATTGAGTTTGCAGATCAATAAATTCTACCAGTTCAGCTTCTGACAAACCATCCTGCATTTTCCCAGAGAGAGTCATTATTTTGGAAATGACAGTCTCTTCTTCAAGTCTTTTACGTTTAGCTAGAAGGCTGCCAAAATTCCTAGCACACTTGCTAATTTCATGTTTAAGAAGTTCCCAATTGAGACTGTATTTATTTTCCTTTTGTGCTTTGATCCAGTAAAATTCAAATGTTTTTCCTTAATTGATAATGCTTAAGCAAAGAAGAGTTAAGCTTCCAATAAGAGGCTCTAGGTCTTGAAGAAGAGATAACTGAAGATAGAGGGGATTGGATAAGAGTTGCTTTATGATCAGTCATGGGTGAAGGGAGAATGCTAACAGAAACATTAAAATCCCTAACAGATTGTGAAACAAGCCAGTAGTCTATTCGGCACTGTCTTGAGCAATTTTTGTTACTCCAAGTATAGAATTTAGTATTTGGAAATGTTTCTCTCCAAATATCAATAATATAAAATTTATCCATTAATATCTGTAATTTAGGATTAGCAGAAGCAGACTTTTTAGGTGGCAGTCTATCGAGATTATTATCAGGTACAATATTAGTCCCCACCAATGAAAACTAAAGCACTTGGGTATGTATTAAGCCACAGCAGAATTTTCCCTTCTATTGCATCAATCAGTAGATCATTCTCACGAGAACTATTATACCCATAGATATTAATTAGTATTACCACAGTATTGTTTAAACAAATTATCATAAGCAGAAAATGTCCATTCGGGTCACTAAAGTAGTGCAAAACGTCCCCAGCAAATAGGTTTTTCAAAGTCAGAACTCCAGCTGAACGCTCCGAACCGTGAGCCATCCAAACATCATTGTTCCAATGATTTTTCCAAAAAGCAGTATCGCTGGCAACGGAGTGGGACTCTTGAAAAAAACAAAAATCAGTACAGAATACAGAAACAAAGCCTTCCGTTTAGTAATGTCTCTTAAACCTCTGGCATTGAGAGAAAGAATAGAGATAGACATACAAAAAGAAATCTTTTAACAAAGAACAGCAAATAACCGAGCTTACTGAGGTTGACAACGCATAAGCAGCTGACAAGGCCAAGTCAGGAACGCTTACAACCATCAATAGTCCTGCTCCAAAACGAAAAGGTAGAGCTCAAAAAGGCTCACTTGGAATGAGATGAACAATTTGAACTGGCTTACATAGGGTTCATTTCAGAGCCCTCGATGAATGCGCGGTGTCCGACAAAATGCGCCCTCTTCCCCTCCTTGTGGGCCTTTTCAACAGCCGGCCACAGCAACTGCCTCCTTTCTCGGTCAAAGGCAGTGAGATCCTCAGTTAATCGAAGACCGTTTGCCCGCAGGAACTCTGAGGATTTCGCCGCTCTCCACACACCATCTCTCATCACACGCGAGGAGAACTGAATAATGATCGCATCGCGCGCGAGGGTTTTGTAAGGACGAACCCAATTGCAGACAGTTTGCGAAAACACACAAGGTTTATTTGACAAAAAAGGGAAAACAAACCCACGATGGGGTAAAACAAGACTGAAGGGCAAAAACAAAGACTAACAACACTAGACTAAGACTTGACAAATAACTAATAACAGCAACAAGATCAGGATTGTACAAGACAGAGTTCTTCACTAGATACTCACGAGAGGGTTAACACACAGGTATGGTATCACAAGATACACACACTGAGAATCAAAATGAACCGGCACAAGACAGCAAACACAAGGGGATTAAATAGAGACTAATGATAACAGGTGACACAGGTAAAGCAATAGTGACAAAACGAGGATAACAAGGGTGTGGGGCCAGAGGACGAGACAACAAGCACATGGCCCAAACCAAAGGCCACGTGCTTGCACACAAAACATGGTTCTGTCATGATCCTGCCTCAAGAATTAAAGAACAACAAGAACTAGATGGCAGAATCATGACAGTGCGGCTTTGAACTATTCGGAAGCCTCTTCCCAATGCGGTGGACAGAGTCGATCTTATCTGGAAGAGTTTTGCTTTCCTCTGGAAAGATGGCCGCACAAATGCGGATAGATTCGGTTCTGGCATTTTCATTTTCCATTTCAGGTACTCCATGCAAAAGCAGGTTCCAGCGGCGAGAGTACCTCTCCAATTCTGCAATTCTTATTTCGCAGAGCTCCATTTTCAATTCTTCAGTATTTAGTCTAGCTTCGACATGGCCGACTTTCCCCTTAATATCATTCAACTCGGCACATACAAAGTCCACCGTCTTTTTAAGCCCTTCAATTTTAAGAGCGTTGTCACTAACCATTTTCTCCAGGGCATCCGAGCGACTTTTTATCAGCTGTGAGAGAGTGGAAATCACGGCGTCGTCTTCGGCTTTGCCTTTCTTTGAAGGGGGCTTACCTGGGCTCTCCGGAAGGGGAGTAGATAGGATCTCACCGGGAGACGAATAGTTGTGGAAACTCCCAGTATCGGACGCACGTGAAGTGCGCGACATCTCTTTTTCTTTCCTTTTGTCTGCAGCAGATTTCATTTTTAAGTTATCGAGGGGCACTATGAAGTATTTATGTAAATAAATACCCGTAACACGATTGTAAACAGTGTAGTTTGGCTGTTAAAAGAAAATTTGTCAGCAGAGCCTGATAAAGGCAAACTTAGCAGGACGCCATCTTGGATCCTTCCCAGACGACAAAACTCCGTGAAACGAACTGTGAGACGAGACATAATGCTCATTTATGCTTGAATCAAAATCCAGTTTATTTTTCAGTACACAAAGGATTTGTCTAGGTAGGTTGTTCAAAAAGTCACTGTAAAAAAAAAAGCCAGGTTATAGTTGTTATATTTGCGTATTATGTTATGGCTTATTTAAGATAATTGGAACATTTAGATAATTAGGACAAAAAAGTGTCCTAATTTACCTGATTTAGACTACAATGGAACTAAAATGCCATTTGGGCTGGTGGAAATCTTGTTTTTCTTTTATAAATATATAAAATTGTGAGATGTTATTTATTTATTTATTTCATAAAAATCATATTTTATTATTTTCATATATATATGTGTGTGTGTGTGTGTATGTATGTATGTATGTGTATATATACACAGAGAGAGAGAGAGAGAGAGAGAGATCAAAACAACATTTTAGATATTAAATTACAAATTACATGAAATTAAATATCGCAAATTAAATATTAAATTGCAATTAAGCAGGTTACATTAAATTAACTTTAATCAATGCTGAAAGACATTTTACTCTAAATGTAAGGTAAAAAAAATGCCCCTCATTCACCTATTTTTAATAATAAGATTAATAATAAATATAATAATAAAATATATGGTATTTTTGAATAATTTGAATAATTCTATTATTTATTGTTTATTCAATTATGCCAAACATTTTGAGTGCCAAAATATATTTCTTTACACTGAATATCTGAATATAGGTCCCCGGCCATAGTGGCCAGGCCTGACTCCCACGGGAAGGCCGAGCCACCTGAAGGGTCGTCTCCGCCACGGCCGCCGGTACAGCCTGCTCCACCCTGGTCTCCCGAGCTGCCGCCACCATAGATATCCATAATAAAGGCTAGATGTCTCGTCCGCGCTGCTGGCCAATGGAGGTCGACGTCAGCACCTGGCGGCCATCTTGTCACAGGCAGCTCGCTCACTCGTAACATTGTGTTTTAATGGTGCATGCACTTTTTAAATAACCATAACTTGCTCAATTTTCTACCGATTTTCAAACGGTTTGGTTTGTTATAAACGTCAGAGATGAAGTTATCACACTGTATACTTATGAATAATAAGTGTATAAAATAAATAATCATCCAGAATTATAGCCACGTTAATAACGTTTGTAAGAAACCAAACCGTTTGTAAATCCGTCAAGATTTCAACGAGATAAGAGTATTTGTGTTCGTGCTGATCCAACCCGGTATCACGACAAGACGTGAAATAATCACATTGGTCCACTTTGGAAAACGTGTAGATGTCACGGTTTAACCCCCTCAAACGTGAAACTTACACGTTTGCGTTAACACGTTCCAGTGGAGAAATACCCGGATGTTGACCTATTCTACACGCTATCGCCGTAAGCTCTGGCATAACGACCTATTTTGGTTTTCATTAAACCGAGAAAAATAGAATTTTGTTGTATTGACGATCACTGAGCAATTTTCTATTATTTAATTATTTAAAATGTAAAAAAAACATTTATTATTTTCAAGGTGAAAAGCATTCATTTGCCTTGATCCACGCCGAAAAAACGTCTAAATGTCACGTTTTTAATGAAGTAATGAGTAAAACGTCTCTTTTTCTTGATTCCCCCAGCTCCTCGTTTAGGCGAAAGGTACGCTAAAACAATGTATTACATCGAAGTTAAACCATGTTAACCATAACCTTTTAAATACTCAACCTAGTTCCGTTGCTTAGTAACTAACTACCCGAATGTAAGACGTCACGTGACGTCGCCGTAATTTGCTAAAGTTTAATTTAAATTTTAAAGAAGAAAAAACACACTGAATAACTACTTCACAGGATTAATACCCTCAAATGTGAAACTTGCATATTTTTCCAGCTGTGGAAATTCTGGGAAAATACCCGCTAATGCCCGTTAATGATGGTGACGTTAAAAACTCCCGCTTGCAACCACGACTTCCTCCTCTTCGGACTTCATAAAGCAGGTAAGACACGTTGACAACAATATGTACAACAATGTAATTATATAAGAGCTATTGCCATTTGCCTTATTTTATAGACACGTTGAGTCATCAGTATATTGGAAAGCTATAAACTTTCTATGTTGACCTTACTGCATATCAGTAACCTTAGGTATTTAGGTTATTAAGGATTTACCAAGAATAAATGGCCTATTCAATGAGAATATGGAAATTGGTGAATACAGGCCTAATAAATGAATAATGATGATGCTTAATGCAGGCCTTATTAGGCTCTAATAGACACATTAGTTATTTGTTAATTGCTAACATTTATTCCCTAACCTAAAGTGTTACCTTCATTTCATCAATCAGTTCAACTTAAATATTTTATCAGTTAATCATTTTAAACATTTCAATTTATTTGATCAGAGCTCTTGTTTAAAACGGATAAATTGGGCGCATCAAATACAGTTTTATGATTGGCTATGTATAGTTTCATTCTTTGGTGCATGTCTGTTGTATTGCTAATTAGGCTAACTTTAACTGTCCCTTTTAACCAGCTAAATGGTAGGCCCTGACCATATATATAAGTATAAAGTAGGCTATAAACTCATCATCAAATAGGATAGTTAGAGGCTATAGCCCCAAAGTGGCTAAGACCCTACCCCAGCAAATGTGACACCCCCCCCCCCCCCCCCCCCCAAAAAAAAAAACTGCCTGAGACACCGTGCCATGATGTTAGTGATTAACCAGCCAAAGATAAAAAAAATTAGGCAACTTTTATATCATTTCATTGTAAATTTTTTGTGAAACCCGTTTTTTTTATGTCTCTTTCCAAACAGATATGCCAGGACCTGGTTCAACCACAAAAAAATGTGCGTCTTGTTCTATGCCACTCAATGTGGCTTGCAAGACGTGCAAGTACTGCAAAGCAGCGCAGCCCCACAAGTTGCGTTTGAAAAAGAAATTAGAAAAATTTGATTTGAAATCAGAGACATGGTCCCAGGCCCAGAAAAAAAATAACACTTCATCCCACTTGAGGGATGATGCTTTTTTGTTGGTATGTTACAGACTATTATTTAATTTTTTTGGCTTGCATGCATATTAAACGCCTGCATTTTTTAGTTTTAGGTTTACACTTATTGACCGTAGCTCATCATAATAAAAGGGATAGTTCACCCAAAAATAAAAATTCTGTCAGTATTTACTCACCCTCATGTTGTTCGACCCCGTAAGACCTTCGTTCATCTTCGGAACACAAATTAAGATATTTTTGATGAAATCTGAGAGCTGGATCACTCCTCCATAGGCTTCTAAGGGATTGACACTTGCCAGTCCCGAAAAGTTATTAAAGACATCGTTAAAATAGTCCAAGTGACTACAGAGGCTCAATCTTAAGTTTATCAAGTGATGAAAATACTCTTTGTGCGCAAAAACAAACAAAAATAATGACTTTATTTCAACTATTAATTTCCTTCTCTGTGGGCCTCTACTCAATTAACGTAGTGTGATTGCGTAGAGCTACGTCACACGTAGGCTCACTATTGGCCGACGCTGTGTGTGATGCGTGTGACTGGGCTGGCAAGTGTCAATCCCTTAAGAAGCCTATGGAGGAGTGATCCAGCTCTAAGATTTAATCAGAAATATCTTAATTTGTGTTCCGAAGATGAATGAAGGTCTTACGGGGTTGGAACAACATGAGGGAGAGTAAATACTGACATAATTTTCATTTTTGGGTGAACTATCCCTTTAAGTAAAGATCTTCTGAATGAAAAATCACTGTAAAGCTTCTACTTGCTGATCCCAAAATTCTAAAGACTGTTATTGCTGCGAAATGGTTCTTATGAGTATACACACAGCACATGTCATAATGTTAGTATACAAAGAAGTTGCTTTAACTGACTCTGAAATTTACCAGAGCATAAATGTTCAGAAATAATGTAGATTTTGCTTTACTCTTGTTGGAAGCTGGAAAGGTTTCAGGCCCTTGGCTCCAGGGGTGTGTTAATTATATCCCGCCCTGGAACCAAATCGTGGACTAGTGAGGTGCTTCTGCCCAGATGTAAAGTTACTGAGGCTGCATCTGCCTGCCTAAAGAGGATGGAGGCGTTGTTTGAATTTGTTGTGCAAGGTATTGTTGTATGTTAAAGTAAAACAAGACATCATTAGATAAATAGTAAGTTTAGTTTTTGTTGAAATAGCAATAATGCCATATTGAAATCAATTAAACCCTTTTATTTATATGGTGTTATTGATTTTTTTTTTTTTGACTTCTGTTAATACTAGGTTGGAGTCAATCAGAGACAGTAGCAGCCTCAGCAGCAGAGATCCCACAGCCTCCTGTGGACAACTCACTGGCCACATCAAGTAAGTGTTGTATAGTTGCATAATGTACTGATATTCCACCCTAGATGCAGTTTGTTATTTCACATTTTGTATCACTGGTTACTTTCAGGTTATTATGGAGCCCCTTCTCTTGCCAGTCCTAACCTCCCACCCCCTTCTCTTGCCAGTCCTTCCCCTCCACCCCCTTCTCTTGCCAGTCCTTCCCCTCCACCCCCTACTCTTGCCAGTCCTAACCTCCCACCCCCTACTCTTGCCAGTCCTAACCTCCCACCCCCTTCTCTTGCCAGTCCTAACCTCCCACCCCCTACTCTTGCCAGTCCTAACCTCCCACCCCCTACTCTTGCCAGCCCTACCACTCCACCCCCTACTCTTGCCAGTCCTTCCCCTCCAGCCCCTACTCTTGCCAGTCCTTCCCCTCCACCCCCTACTCTTGCCAGTCCTTCTCCTCCAGCCCCTACTCTTGCCAGTCCTTCTCCTCCAGCCCCTACTCTTGCCAGTCCTTCCCCTCCACCCCCTACTCTTGCCACTCCTTCTCCTCCACCCCCTACTCTTGCCAGTCCTTCTCCTCCACCCCCTACTCTTGCCAGTCCTTCTCCTCCACCCCCTACTCTTGCCAGTCCTTCCCCTCCAGCCCCTACTCTTGCCAGTCCTTCCCCTCCACCCCCTACTCTTTCCAGTCCTTCTCCTCCAGCCCCTACTCTTGCCAGTCCTTCTCCTCCAGCCCCTACTCTTGCCAGTCCTTCCCCTCCACCCCCTACTCTTGCCAGTCCTTCTCCTCCACCCCCTACTCTTGCCATCCCTACTCCTGGAGGAAACAAGTGGAAGAAGAAGAAGAATGGTGGGTGTATATTTTTTCAAAAATATCTATCTAATTTATTTTTTGAGACCAAGAATCTAGTGATTGTTTTGCATGGGAAATTAATGGACATTTCACCAAAAACAAATTGTGTATTTCAGATTGCTCCCACAGCAGCCAGGAGGTATACAAGGGAGATATTTTGAAGGAACGAGTTACAGAGGTTGGTCAGGCATTACCTGATATGGATAAAAACTAGACAGTAGAACATTAAAGAATGGATGTTATTGCAGGGTTAGAACTGAACTTATTAACACGTAAGACTTATCCACATTGCACATAATGATATGATATGATACGACATATGATTTTCCACTATTATTTCACATAATGTTTTACATTTGTGGTTCAAGATTTTATTTGTCACATACACAGTTATATAGAGAATATATAACCAGCAGTGAAATGTAAAACAGGTCGGGTCCGCTCCATGGACAGTGCCATTATTATCATAATACAAACACAAGAAGAAATTCCGAATATATATAGATAGATAGATATAAAAACTAATTGTGTACAGAAGTATTAGACTAAAACATTTTAGGTGAACAGAAATGTATAGAGATATTTACAGAAATATTTAGGTGAACAGAAATTTACAAGACATATGTGCAAACCGGTTGTACAACAGGTTATTTTATGTAGACAAATATCATATACTGTATGTAGACAACTTAACCCAAAATACAGTCCAAAATAAAGTATTTTATTTATGAAAGTGTCTTGATGGGTATTGCACGTGTAAGCCTACTTGACTACTGTACTTTAAAGTGTAGACCTACAGATTATGTTAGTTACAGTTATTAGGGTTTTTTAACGCTTTTGCTTCATCATTGTGTGTAGATTTAGGGGGGAAGAAGAACTTTATTATTTCAAACTATTTTAACACAAGGCTGCAACAGAACAAAATTTTTGAAAATGGTGAAAGGGGTCTGATTTCCTGAATGCACTGTACAGTATATCTCTACCTTCTTTCGATTGTATAGCTGGCAGTATTGACAACAATCAAACTAACTTAATATTCTGCTTTTTCATTAGGGAAGGAAGGAATACCTTCTGAAATGGCACCCTTGCAGTTCATGGTATGTATGGAAATCTTCTTTACTCTTTACCGCCTTTATGTTTTCAGTGTTTGTCTGTAAGCAGGATTACACACAAACTACCAGCATGATTTTCATGAAAGGTGTACCATGGGCCAAGGAAGTACCCATCACATTTTAGAGCGGATCCAAGGGATAATTTCGGGATAATTACAAGATTGTATTTCAGTTAATCTGTTCCTGCAGGGTTTGTAAAATTGCACTGTACTTTGTAGAAAAGCTTGACAAAGTATGTAATATTTATCCATGTGATTTACATAACGTCTGCCAGTTGTTTGTCACCATGTAAGTGATAATGAATGGTGTCAAATTACAACTCATTTTTTTTAAAGTAGTTTTGTAACTCTTGAACTCTTAAAATAAATACTTGTTACACATAACATACATATGTTCTCTGTTTTCATTTCAGTGGAAAAAAATGGAGAAGCACCTGGGTGGAGGAGGATTCCTTCCTTATGTAGTGTGTGTGTTTAATAAACAGTTGTTACAATGCCAAATGTCTTTGTTGGCCTCACTCTTTTATGCAATTTCACGTACAACACATTCTGTCAACATTATCTGTGATGGAGGAGTCATCACACATTAAAGCTGATATTGTTTTTGGGTATCAGTAATGTTGTCAAATATAAGTCCTTATTGCAACAGGTTGCCCTCTTTTGTATATCCTGTTTATTTTCCGTCATCATCATAGGAATATAATCCACCAGGCTCTGAAGCGGCACCAGCAAATGCAGTAAACGGCTGTCTGGAGCAATGACTTGGATGAACCTGGACTTGCAGTGAAAGCATGCAGAAACCATGAAAACATCCATACTTCTATTTATGATTCTTACATGTGCATTGTACTGATTAATCTAATTTGACTATCACCTGCTGTGTCAACTTGCATGTGGCTGACATCATTTAAAACTATCATTCAGGTACAGTGGTTGTTAAGCTAAGGAAAATAAACATTGTGTGACCTCAATTATAAGGGTCAAATCTCTTGTGGGTCTTAAGGGTTATGTCAGTAATTTCTTCACATACCAGCCTATGAAACATGTTATACAGGACATAAAGACAAAATTATTTGTCAAATTTGAGACCTCTACCTGGTTGTGTGTTGCCAGGAGGCGGAGCCAAAGAGTGGGAAAATTACATTCCTAGGGGGCGCTACAGAGTCTGAGTGTGTGCAAGGTGTAACTTCACATCTCTCCCTTACTTTACATCATAGTGGGACATTATATAACAAATTTCATCGTTCTATGAGGTCTTCTTGTTAGAAATGTCAACCCTAGGTCTAAGCTTAATATCGTGCTGCATGGGTCAGACAGGCCATGGCAGGGGTCATGTCAGTAATTTCTTTACATACCAGCCTATGAAACATATGTTGTGCAGGACATAAAGACACAATTATTTGTCAAATTTGAGACCTCTACCTGGTTGTGTGTTGCCAGGAGGCGGAGCCAAAGAGTGGGAAAATTACATTCCTAGGGGGCGCTACAGAGTCTGAGAGTGTGCAAGGTGTAACTTCACATCTCTCCCTTACTTTACATGATAGTAAGACATTATATAACAAATTTCATCGCTCTATGAGGTCTTCTTGTTAGAAATGTCAACCCTAGGTCTAAGCTTAATATCGTGCCTATGAACTGCATGGGTCAGACAAACCATGGCAGGGGTCATGTCAGTAATTTCTTCACATACCAGCCTATGAAACATATGTTATACAGGACATAAAGACACAATTATTTGTCAGATTTGAGACCTCTACCTGGTTGTGTGTTGCCAGGAGGCGGAGCCAAAGAGTGGGAAAATTACATTCCAAGGGGGCGCTACAGAGTCTGAGTGTGTGCGAGGTGTAACTTCACATCTCTCCCTTACTTTACATCATAGTGGGACATTATATAACAAATTTCATCGCTCTATGAGGTCTTCTTGTTAGAAATGTCAACCCTAGGTCTAAGCTTAATATTGTGCCTATGAACTGCATGGGTCAGACAGGCCTTCGCAGGGCTCACATATCAGCAATGGAAACATACGTGATATAGAGCATAAAGACACACTTATTTGTTGAATTTAAAAGTTCTATGTTATCTTGAATGGCATATTTTAAAGATGGCAAAAGCAGTCCATAATATCTGGTGTGACAAAGGCCTGTTCGTTATAAGACCCGAGGGGACATGTCATTTCAGTCTGTTGCTCCCAGACTGTGGAACGCCCTACCCCTGTCCATAAGTCTGGCAGACACTGTTGTCTCTTTTAAAAAGGTTCTGAAAACATGTTAATTTAGGAAGGCTTTTGGTTGATGGGTTTTCAATAGTGTCACTTTAATCTTACATATGTATAAACATTTTATATTGTTTGTTTTACTTAATCTCTTGTACAGCACTTTGTGATTTTATCTGTGAAAAGTGCTTTATAAATAAACTTTACTTACTTAGACCCATATGCATTTTATGGGTATTAAACCTAGGTTTACCATTTCTAACTTCTAACATTTCTAACATAACAATGAGATGTTGCATCAAACAATTACATATGATACAAAACAAGGGAGCAAATTGAAATCACACCCCTCTCATTCATAAACCCTTTTGCACCCCAAATCAAATTTTTCTGATTTGTGGCTCTGCCTTCTGTGAACACAGAACGTTAGGGGTCTCAAATTTCACAAATCAAATTTGTTACCAACCCCTGTATCAATAAATGTCCCATGCCAACATTTCCTAATGTAACTTATGCCCCCCTGCCCCCCACTATGCTGTCTCAAACCTCTATAATACAGTTTTTCATATAGCTGAATCATTAAACAGTTAATTTAAGCAAACTCTAACCGTCTGAATAGTAATAGTGAAGGAACAATGCAAATGCAAAACTGGGTGGGTCTGTGGCAGATAATTAATTGCACAAACAGATTTTTTTTTTGTAGCACGTGTGACTTATATTTTGATCTGTGGTATTAATAAGAGGCACAAATTACAACAAATACTTTCACCTAATATGTCTGCAGTTGGATGAGCTTCAACAAAAACAGACTAATGTATATATTAGACTAATGTAGTTACTATAATATCCATAAAGTAGTCTTGGTGGTAGTCATTCAACAACTCACTGTCAGACTATGACTGTGTGAGAATGTGGTACAGCAGGAACAATTAAGCCTAGCATACAGAGCAGATAAAGCATAACAGCAGAAAGAACACTTTACACAGCTTTTATTTATACAGTCAGGACCAAGTACATCAGTTTGACCAGTTACAGGGCTGGTGTGTGGGGACACTTAATCTGACTCTGAAATAAATCTGCTAGTTTACTCATCACAATAAAGGCAATGGTATTTAAATAAATGAGGGAGGCTATCTATTCAAATAGGTATTGTCCAAAACCACCAAAACAAAAATGCAAAAACACGTCAATTCACAAATTAGACATCTTCCAAATCACTGTCCTCAGAGCTCTCGTATTCAAGTCCTTTACTCTCATCCGGTATCTCCTTGGACCAGTCTTCAGGGAATAGAGGTCCTAAAGCCAAGCTGTATCTTGAGGAAACGACTTGAATCTTCTCCTCCACATCAGCAAGCCTTTCCTGTAGAAGACACCGTAGCCCACAATGCCCCTCGTCAGTTAAACTGCCTAGGAGGAAATATAAAACGAAAAAGGCACACATTCGACAATTGCGGCGACGGAAATTGGGGGACGAGAAAAGAAAACTCTTTGAAGCGATCAAACGATACAATGAGCAGGTGACAGAGGAGGAGGGCATAAATGAGCAGATGGTGGAGAGCCGACTCTCTATGGTGGGCCATGCCAGTGGGGAGGACAGTCTAATATGGCCATGGGAGGTTCACAGCACTGGTATGGAACAACTTCTGTGAGGGAGAGGGGTTACATTGCGCAAATTAATGGAACACATTAATTCTTACCCATTTAGAGCCAGACCCAGTTAAGATAGCTGTCATACATTTCCATCTCTGAACAGCATTATAACATGGCACCTCCATAGTGTTATCCCCATGTGCTTACCACAGTTTCCTCCAGACATTTCAGCAATAAGCTTCCTAATGCCATCAGCCAGCCCTCTGAGGTAGGTGCAGTGCTGTCTCATCTCCTTAAGAATTAGGATCTTCTCTTCTTGCAGCCGCATCTTTGACATGTATGCATCGAAGATCTTCTTCTTAGTGAGGATGTTTGTGGATTCTAAAGTCATAAAAATGAGCCAGTCAACAGGATTGACCTGTAAGCTGCAATAAAGTTGTATAGCATACATGCCCATTAAGCTGCATCAACATCTGTTTGCGCAATGTAACCCCTCTCCCTCACAGAAGTTGTTCCATACCAGTGCTGTGAACCTCCCATGGCCATATTAGACTGTCCTCCCCACTGGCATGGCCCACCATAGAGAGTCGGCTCTCCACCATCTGCTCATTTATGCCCTCCTCCTCTGTCACCTGCTCATTGTATCGTTTGATCGCTTCAAAGAGTTTTCTTTTCTCGTCCCCCAATTTCCGTCGCCGCAATTGTCGAATCTTGTTGCTGTCTATAATTTCAAAAACACATGACAGAAACATAAAATCCAGACAAGAGATTTGCAAGTCATGTAAATACAATAGATAAGTCAACAACATACCTGTCTGATTATAAAGGCTTGCTTTTTTTTGATAGACACCCAGACATATGTGCTCTATTGACCGCTGAAGGATATGTTGGTCATCCTGTCTGGTATCTATAGAATCTTGGGAGGAGACAAAAGCATGAATAAGTAACCACTCAGGAAAGGTCAGTTTACATTTCTGATAGCTGAATTGATAGTTATAAGGCATTTGGGGCAGAGCCGTTTCAGCCTGAGTAAGGTACAGGCATAGAGACCACAAATTTACCTGACAGTGCATCACTAGCACTATGTCTACTAGCACTATGCTTTATGTGCAGTTTGCCACAGTGGCTAAAACACCTTAAACATGATATTCATTTGGAACTGTAATGTGATAAAGAAGAAAGTAATGTGATTACAGTAACACGTCCTCAACACTGTCGAGCACACTATGCTGTAACTGTAAATAGCCTATTATTTAGAACGTCAATACTGTACCATCAGTGGCCCACTGTCTGACGTCATGTACCCACTGCTGCACCATGTTCTCAGGACACCCAAGTTCACGGCTCAAGTTCTCCAGCCTCTGGGACTCAGCATGAGCCTTTCGGACGGTCTACAATAAAAATGCAAACAAACAATTGCCTTTGCCATCTTGGACCAGATTTTAATTCCGTGTAATATGGTCAATACCTTGAGATATCTGTTGGACAATGCAAGATGAAGGCCATCATGCTTGCGTCTATTCCACCCAATTGCATGTACAGTCAGCATGTCATTGCGAGCTTTTTGAAAACATATTCAAATGTTACTGGGTGGCCTATTCAAATTTAATTAAAATAAAGTTTTCTCTTATGTATTTTTATATAAAGAATGAAAGACTACTGAAAGAATAACTGAAAGAACAAGACATTTTTTATTAATGTAATAAAGCAGGATCTCATACCAGATTTGGTCATGTATTTAGTTGTGAGGGCACAACGAGAGAGGAAACTGTTCACCATTTCCACCTCTTCCCCTGCAGTTGCGCCAGCACCCTCCTGATTCCTACCACTCCAGACAATCTAACAAATGTGTGAAAGAGTTATTGGTTAGGGATGCACCAATCTCAGTTTTGAAAAGATATAAATCATGCATTCATATTATCAATAATTAAATTAAATAGCAATAGTAAATGGCATAATAAAGACAATACCTCACACTTAGTTGAATGGGCCTTGGCATGCATGACTGACAGAAACGGCCTCATTTGAAGAAGAGGGCTCAGTTCAGGCATAGAGACTGACATCTTCTGAAGATAGGGCCAGTACTTGCATGAGATGTCAGTGCAGTAGAAATTAATGTTTGTGGCTGCCTGAAGCTCCTTCTGCAGGAACAGGGGATACGCAAAGATCTCCCCCCTGTACATATTGAGACCCTTTAGTATCACCCCATGCCTGCAAACAGCTACCTCAAGACCCTCTTCATCAAGTTTGCTTGCTCTTCTAGCAGTCTCCCTGGCAGCAGACCACTGACTAGCTCCACAAGTGCCTTTTCCTGGAGTCTGCATGAAAAAGGAAAAAAAAAAAAACATGTATACTAGATGGCAAAAATACTGCATTTACACAGCAGGGCTACAAACTCTGAATCATTACTAACACTTTTCACTTTACTCCTGATTTCTTCAACAAAAGAGGATACGTCCGCATCTTTGGCAATGAAGATGCCCTCAAAGTATGGTTCCTCTGACCTTAATGAAAGCAGAAAAAAGGCATATTCAGTGGCAGACAGCATTTGTTCAGTAGGTTTTAGAAGGTGTGAAACGACTTAAGCCAGGCACACAGCTGCAAAATACAAAATTATCACCACATGGTTCTTCGTACTAGATTTTAAAGTGCGGCAAATTTATACTGATATCTGGTATCATCTCGATATTCCATACCAGTATCGGTGGTATCAGTTATTTTGATGTTTCTAAGCAGGTTTTAAAATTATCAGTATAAAATGTGTCATGCTGTTGTAGTGTGCTGGGTGTATGATAAGTCTATAAAATGGTGCTGAGTAATGGCCAATGACAGCACAAGAGGAAACCAGGGAGGAAGCAGAAACAAGTAAAACCTATCATGGAACCTTGAATAATTATCTGATGACAAATAGAAGCTTCTGTGTTGTGATAACATGATCTACTATGATGTAGTGCCCCCGTCACAGAGTAATGTTGTGCAGTGCAAGCCGTACAGCAAAGCCGAGTAGTGTGGCACCTTGCCTTGCATTACCCTTTAGAGTGTTGAAATCTGTACAGTTTTCTGTTGCCGTCTGCAGAAACCGCAAGCATGTTGGGTGTACATGCTGGGCAGGTGAAGTGCTCCACATTTGCCATTTTCTCACATAGAAACTGGCAAAAAGTGTATTCCACAAAGCTCCTCTGAAATACATCTCCATGTATTTTACCCCTCTGTAAATAAGCAAATAGTTAAGAGAAAAGTAAAATGAAATAGCCAATGGTCTCTAATTAAGGAAATCTTCATCCACACGGATCATACCCTTCCAAACTGCTCTGTCCTCTGCTCTAACAGCCGCAAAAATCCTTGTCTTGACAAACCCGGAGCAACGGTTTTCATCTCCTCAAATGTGCTGAATACATCTACTGAAAACAATGTGTCAGCATTCACAGATGCTGGCCAATACCCACTTCTTATGAGGTCGCTTCTGTCAGGTGTCCATTGTGATAGACACACTTTGCACGCCAAATTGGGCAAGTACAAGTCATAACGACCTAAAAAGAATCAAACGTATGAATATCTTGTGACAAATAACTGCAAAACGTATGAATATCTTGTGACCCTTAACTGCAAAACCAAAAAATAAAGGCTAAACCCTACCTACCATTTATGCAAACCAAAATAGTTGCTTTGCCAGCAGATTCTATGATGTTTGTAGGGTCACAGGTGCACAGTCGGTCAGGTCTCACTGTAGGCAACAGCCGAACTAAAAAGAAATTACACAATTTTGAAAAGAGCTTAAAGAAGGACTGTCTGACTGAGAAATGTAAATAGAAGTTGTTCACACACACCAAAATAATCAGAGCAGTACCTTGATTTTTTAATGTATATTTGCCATTTTCTTTCACATAGCACAATGTTGGCGGAATGGGCCGGTAAAATCCATCACTGCAGGACTCCCTGTTATGGAGTACCAGTTTTTGGTGGCAAATTAAATCACACTCCATACACAGCCACTCTTCTGGCATGCAGTCTCTGCAACGAATAATGGCAGGAGATGAGCACTGACTGCATTTGTTTTCCTTGATCACTCTGGAGAACAACAAGCAGTCCAGGTGGTAGGGCCTTGCTTTCTGCCACTCATCTTGGGCTGCAGACTGTCGCAAGCTCCATGATGATGATGTTGAAGAAGGACCATCTGAAGCTTCAACAGTTGTTGCCAGAATCTCCTGCAGTTTCTGCATCTCACTGTCTGAAAGAGGGACATGAAAAAAAGCTCCTTAGTGGTTCTACAAAGACCCCATTGTGGTTCTGGAAAGATTAAACTGCTTGGCTACAATATAGTGAAGTAACAAACAATCATTTCACACTGTTAATTTGATTAAAATAATGACAATAAGGAGTCATCCTACCAAGTAAGTGTTGAGACAAACTTTGTTCTGTCACCATGGGTACCTCCTCAGCTGGTTCACAAGGATTCAGGACTGAAAGATATTGGATAAAGTCTCCCTTAAATAATTTTGCATTTTGGTGCAAGTAAGTAAATCAGACATGGTACTCTAGCAGAAAGAAACATATCTACTGTAATGTTACTGCATCACTCATTGATGCGATGTTCAGACAAAGTTTGTTTGGAAGTATTACTAGCAAGGGGGCATAGGCATCCTGGAATGTGTGGGGATTGTAACAATCAAAAGCAGTGATAGGCTACATTTACAGGTGATTTAACCAGAGAAGAGACAGAACAACCTAGCCTGGCTCCACACACACCCATTCAGAATATACAGTAGGATACGAAGACCAACCTGTACTTGAAGAACGTATACGCGTTTCTCCACTTCTGCTCTTTCTTTTCAGCAGTGGACGCCCTTCACAGTCTCTCTCAATCCACTGAAATTTACTCTTGCGGTTAGGTGATGTTCTTTTCTCATCATCTTGCTTTTCCTTGCATGACAGAAATTCAACATTATATGTAAACACAAAAGCAGTGGGTTTTCTCCCATTTTTACTCACTGTATGAATTCCATTCATTTGTAAAATGAGCAGACTGCTGTTTAACTAAAGATACTCACTTTCATTTGAGCCAAAAGCAGGTCTGCATGGAACATAGCATCCTCTGCTGCACCAATGTCCTGCTCAGCCATCTTAATTGTAAAACTAACGGTGAATTGATAACGTTACAACTCTATTTTCCGTTCAAAATAAGACATTGACTGAGTGCCCAAAGAACACCATAAAAATATAAAATAAGGCAAATGGCAATAGCTCTTATATAATTACATTGTTGTACATATTGTTGTCAACGTGTCTTACCTGCTTGATGAAGTCCGAAGAGGAGGAAGTCGTGGTTGCAAGCGGGAGTTTTTAACGTCACCATCATTAACGGGCATTAGCGGGTATTTTCCCAGAATTTCCACAGCTGGAAAAATATGCAAGTTTAACATTTGAGGGTATTAATCCTGTGAAGTAGTTATTCAGTGTGTTTTTTCTTCTTTAAAATTTAAATTAAACTTTAGCAAATTACGGCGACGTCACGTGACGTCTTACATTCGGGTAGTTAGTTACTAAGCAACGGAACTAGGTTGAGTATTTAAAAGGTTATGGTTAACATGGTTTAACTTCGATGTAATACATTGTTTTAGCGTACCTTTCGCCTAAACGAGGAGCTGGGGGACTCAAGAAAAAGAGACGTTTTACTCATTACTTCATTAAAAACGTGACATTTAGACGTTTTTTCGGCGTGGATCAAGGCAAATGAATGCTTTTCAACTTGAAAATAATAAATGTTTTTTTTACATTTTAAATAATTAAATAATAGAAAATTGCTCAGTGATCGTCAATACAACAAAATTCTATTTTTCTCGGTTTAATGAAAACCAAAATAGGTCGTTATGCCAGAGCTTACGGCAATAGCGTGTAGAATAGGTCAACATCCGGGTATTTCTCCACTGGAACGTGTTAACGCAAACGTGTAAGTTTCACGTTTGAGGGGGTTAAACCGTGACATCTACACGTTTTCCAAAGTGGACCAACGTGATTATTTCACGTCTTGTCGTGATACCGGGTTGGCTGATCACTCATCTTACATCAGTTACCACAGAACCCACCAGAAAGCTTGCCTGTGACAAGATGGCCGACGGTGATGACGATAGAGACTCCGCCGTAAGACATCTAGCCTTTATTATGGATATCTATGGCCGCCACCGCCCTGGAGTCTGCATACCCTGCTCACCCTCTCAGGGGCGGACTTTACCATTAGGCAAAGGTCGGCAATTGCCTTGGGCCCCGAGCTACCTAGGGGCCCCCAAAATGCCCCATTAACTTATGCTTAAGTTTTTTGTTTTTTTTTTACTTTTTGCAAATTATATATTTCTAAAAAACTCCACTGGCGAAAAATGGCATCAAATCATTAGTGTCGCAGACAGGAGGGGGCCCCCCCACCTCACAACATTGGACTATTCCATTATCTCACTTTACTGCGCATCTGCGAAAGTGACAAGGCTGGAATGCGCCAAAAAACAGACGGAAAAAAGAAGTGATTGACAGACAGAGTGTACAGAGTGACAGACAGAGTAAAAATGAAGCGAAGCCACACAAGCAGTGCTGAAAAAAGGAGGAAGCGGGAGGAAAGCAAAAAGTTTTTAGCAAAATTGCCAAAGGAAACAAACTTTTTTTGTGATGCCCGCTGACAATGACAACAACGCTAACGATACAACCACCATCACGACCGTTAGCACTGCTGCTAGCGAGGAGGAGCTACCCGTTGCTGCCGACAGTGCCAGCCCAGGCTGCTCAAGCGATATTGCTGCTAATGTTACATGCAAGCAGGGCTGGACTGGCCATCGGGCATATCGGGCACTTTCCCGGTGGGCCGACGTGCTTTTTGGACCGATAGGCTACAGATCATTCTTTAAAAAAAAAAAAAAAGTTTTGGTCTGAACGGCCCATAATACTCGTACATCGGCGGCCCATTCGTTTAGTTTTGCTTAATTGGCGGCGCTGGGATCTTTGTGCCGGTGTAATGCATTGGACAAATAAGGTCAGCGTAGGTTTTTTTTTTTTTCACAGACCGGCCCATGAAACACGTAGACAGTGTTACATGTTAAAAAACTTTATAATTTATTTATATGACCACTGATTGAAGCTTAAAAAAGTTTTTTTCCAATAAATAAATAATGATTAAAAAAGTTCACAGTGATCATGTGTTTATTGCAATGTACAATTGTCTTTTGTCAGAATGAGAATAAAACACTTATTTACCTGGAAAACATATTGAAAAACAAACAAATACCCTGTAAGGTTGCAATCATAACAAATCATTTGTATTAAATATAAATAGCTAAATCTATGAGTGTTTAAATCTTTAAAAAAAACTGTTCCTGGTAAGTGCAGACAGATTGTAAACAGGCAGTGTTAGGCTGACTTTGACCTATAGTATGTCTACTACATCACATAAATTACAATCTTAGAGTATAATATATAACAAAATTAAATAAGCATTTTCTCATTACCATGGCATTTTAAAGATCATTAGATGTAATTTAGTACTCTAGCAAAAATACATAAATAGAAATTTATAGAACATGCCTAACTTAGTTAAAATTTAGTGGTAGGCTAATATAAGATAGCAATTATAATATAGGAAGTGCCTTCAATTGCAAGAATATAGCAAAATAACTCATTGAACAAAGTGCAAGATAAATTGTGTGTGTGTGTAATACCTAAGTGAGTAGGTGAGTGTTGTAGTGAAAAATATAAACTATGCACACAAATTAGAAATGTACAGTCAATAAAATAAAATAAAAATAGTACACTATTATATCTTAAGAAAGCATGACATCAAGAACAGAATCCAGAGGCTGATCATTTAAAACAACAACAGGCAAGGTAGAGAAAGAGAGAGAAAGGTAATCAGGTTATGACTTCATGTATGTCATCTCATTTTAAAGATATTAACATAGTACTCTTTAGAAGTGGCATCTTCTGGATTTCTTTGCAGCAAAGTCTTTGATCAAATCAGTACAATCCACTTTACGTAGAAGGTCACTCTCTATTGACATCAGAGTGAGATGATTGAATTTCTGCTGTACAATTGTGGATCTTAGTCTATTTTTTACTAGTTTCAGTTTGGAGAAACTGCGCTCCCCACTTGCATTTGTGACTGGTAATGTCAGGTAAAGTCGCGACATCCACGTTTGGGAAGATGGTCTGTAGTTTTCTTTTTTTAATGCACAAAAGAAGTTCCCTAGCAGATGAAGGCTCATCATGGCAGATGAATTCTTTTAACTGGATGATTTCTTCACAAAATTCATTTTCCAGGTCAGTGTGGTATCTCTTCTGTAGATCTGCTGCTTTTTATGAAGATGTTCTGCAGAGAGGGTAGGTATGTTGTTCAAGAAACCAAAAGTGCTGTTGAGGTCTTATAGGACTGAAAACGGCGATCAAGTTCAGCCAGCAGCCTATCCATCACAACTAGAAACACACCAGATGAGAACCGTTCTCTTCCTGATAAGTGAACCTCAGGTGTTGCAGACTCACCCACATGAGTCTTGCGTTTTCTTTGTCTTTGTGTGTCTTGTTTGTATGTTGCTGAAACGGTGAGAGACATCGTTTTTGCTTGGTCTTCAAACACATCAAATTCATCTCTCAAACCAACAATATATTCCCGCAGTGACCTCACCAAATCAACAGCATTGCACAGGTCTAGATCCACAGCTTGAAGTGCAACACTTGTCCCATGAAAGCGTTGGAGAACGTAATTCCACATAGTGCAAAGAAAAGCAGTCTCAAGCCTGTTCATTGTTTTATGCAGTGACCAAGCATCATTTTGTGTTGTCGGGTTCTGTTTGCTGTCTTCTGCAATGTTCATCAGTGACTCTTGAATATTGGCATAATTTCTGCACAGTGCCTTGGTGGCATGCGCATGTGCAGCCCACCTGGTGTCAGAGAGAGATTTTAGTGTCTCAATGCGGTGGTTTTCATTAGGCTGCAAACCTGCAGTTACCACCTTCCATCTAGCTGTGGATTTCGAGCAGAAGTTGAACAAAGTCTGAATGAAGTTAAAAAAAATCGGCGGTCTCTGTGCAGCGGTTTACACTATTAACTCCAGCCAGATTCAGCGTGTGCGCGGCACACGGCACCCACTTTACTAGTGGATTAATGTCTTTGATGTGAGCTTGCAGCCCGTTGTACACTCCTGACATGTTTGCGGCATTATCATAGCACTGTCCACGGCAGTTACTGATATCTATGTCCATCCCATGTAAAACTGTGAGCACTGCATCACAGAGTGCCTTCCCTGTGTGGCTAGATATAGGGAGAAATTTTAAGAATCGCTCTTCTACGAGGCCCTCGGGTGAAACATACCTTAAGATAAATGTAAGCTGATCAATGTGCGTCATGTCGGGAGTTGAATCAATGCAAATGGAAAAGTACGTTGTCACTTTCACTTCAGCAATGATTTCAGAAAGCACTCTATTGCTCATAAGCTCGATAAATTCGTTGCATGTTTTTGATGAGAGATATGAGGGGGTTCCTACCCCAGCATTGACATATATCTGTATGTGTGATTTCAAGAATGGGTCGAATTCACTGATCAGTTCCAGGATTCCCATGTAATTCCCATTGTCAGCTTGACCAAATATTTCATTGGAGCCTCGGAAAGCCAATCCACGCTCTGACAAAAATTTTACAACTGCAACCACTCTTTGCAAAACTTCACTCCATGTGGTATCCTGAGATTTATGTTATAGTTACCGGCAGTTCCTCTCCACACCACAAGAGGTACAGTTGACCTTCCGGATCATGTGGGGTTCTGGGGGGGAGGGTAAGAGATGTTTTGAGGAAAAAGGATTCTGTCACATGGAGGCTCTGTAATGAAAAGACAATAAAGTTCTATTACAGTTATAGTGCGTGATTCAGTTCCTATATCACTGAAGATACTACATATTGGTGACGAGGATAGTGGAAGGATGAAATAAGTGTCGGTCGGAAGACGGTTGATACTGGGTGAGCTCAGTGAGCTGACGGTGGAAGAGCGAGGGGCTAGCAGTGGACTGGAGGATTCACGAAAAAAAAAAAAAAAAAAAGCAAAGATGACTACGGTGATAGGCACTCTGTCGGCTTTTGACGTGAAGGAGCAGACATGGGAAGAGTACTGTGAGATACTAGAGCAGTTTTTTGAAGCTAACGGAATTGATGACGGAGAGAAGCAGAGAGCTATCCTCATCAGCGTGGTGGGACCAACCACGGTGACTGAGCTAAAGGCCTATTTAGGTCTCTTGAATTATTATAACAAGTTTCTCCCTAGTCTAGCTACACGCTTAGCCCCGTTACATAAGCTGCTGAGGAAAGATGTTTTGTGGGTCTGGAACAAAGAGCAGGAAGATGCTTTTCAGAACTCAAAACAGTTGTTGAAGTCAGCTAAAGTCCTGGGTCACTATTCAGCGGACAAAGATTTAGTGCTCGCCTGTGACGCCTCGCCATACGGGCTAGGTGCCGTACTGTCACACATCATGGAAGACGGTAGTGAAAAACCTTTGGGCTTCATGTCGCGCACGCTAACACCAGCAGAGAAGCGCTACTCACAGCTCGATAAGGAGGGGTTAGCTATCATTTTCGGGATAAAGAGGTTTCATAAGTACATCTACGGACGAACATTCACAATCAGCACTGACCATAAACCACTGATATCACTCTTTCATGAGAAAAAGCCAGTGCCTCAGATGGGGTCACCGAGAGTGCAGAGGTGGGCAACTCTCCTCAGAGCGTACGAGTACAAAATCATATACAAACCTGGGCAGGGACATGCAAACGTAGACGCGCTGAGCAGGTTACCGTTGCCACAAACAGAGGAAGAGGATGAGTCTGACCAGGTCTTCATGTTGGAGGTCATGGAGGACCCACCAATCACGACAAAACAGGTTAGACAGTGGACAGCTAAGGATGAAACACTCTCCCAAGTGCTAGGTTGGTGTCTGAAAGGATGGCCAATGGAGGTGGATACACTGTACAAACCCTACAGTCAGAGAAAACTGGAGCTGAGTGTGAAAGATGGGTGTGTGCTCTGGGGGGCGAGAGTGGTCGTTCCAAAGAGGGGTAGGAAAGCCATATTAAAACAGCTACACCACACACACCCAGGAATATGTAGAATGAAGGGCTTAGCACGTTCATACGTTTGGTGGCCAGGTATGGACTCCGAAATTAAAAAAGAAGTGCAGTCCTGCCATACATGCCAGGAAAACAGAAATCCTCCAGCAGGAGCACCGCTACATCCATGGGAGTGGCCGGAGACACCCTGGAGCAGACTGCATGTGGATTACGCTGGCCCTTTTTCTAGGGAAAATGTTCCATGTCATCGTGGATGCACACTCCAAATGGATTGACGTGCACCCAGCAAGTACCGCAACAAGTCAAGTTACCATTGAAAAGCTCAGACAGTGCTTTAGCATACATGGCCTGCCCCAGACCTTAGTATCAGATAATGGAACTTGCTTCACAAGCCAAGAGTTTCAAGCATTCCTAAAACAGAATGGCATACAGCACATAACATCCGCACCATTCCACCCGGCGTCGAACGGTCTAGCGGAAAGAGCTGTACAGTCGTTCAAACAAGGAATAAAGAAAATAAAGGGAGACACTTTGGAAACTAGAGTCGCTAGATTTTTGTTTAATTTCAGAATCACACCACAAACCACGACTGGATTGTCACCAGCGGAAATGCTAATGTCCAGGAGGTTGCGCTCAACACTGGATCTTCTGCTGCCGGATGTGAAGTCAAAGATACGAAAGAAACAACTCAAGCAGAAGGAACAACATGACACACACAGTAAGTGGAGGAGTTTTTCGCCTGGGGATGATGTGTACACCCGAAACTACAGTCATGGACCTCGTTGGATACCTGCGGTTGTTGAAGAGAACACCGGACCTGTATCCTATACCGTACAGACAGGAGATGGAAGAGTCATAAGGCGCCATGTCGATCAAATCAGAAAATGGCATGCACTAGTGAGCGATGAAACGCCCACACCGGAGAGCATGGAGAAGCCTATCAGTCTTCAGGTTTCAGAGACAGGACTGGAGACCCTGCCTGCAGACTCTGCCGTCACCATAGTGCAGAGAGAGAAAATGACTGTTTCTGAGTCAGACCAAGCACACTCCTCAGTGATTGAACAGACAAAAGCAGGAGTAGATTCACTTCCTGGGCTGCGCCGTTCCGAGCGCACAAGACAGACTCCTGCTTATCTGAAAGACTTTGTGAAATAGTAGTGAGATCCCTCAAGTCAGAGCAAGAATGAGCTCTGGGACTCACTGGAAGGATGGCAGTCTACCCACCTTCCTAGTTAGTTTTTTTTTTTCTCTTTAACACTGTTCATGGAGTTGTATTGTAAAAAAAATTAAAAGATAAGAAACATGTGAAAGTACTGGACATGTATGTCTGTGTTGACAGTGTTATGTTCAATTTCCCTTACAGTACATTTGCGAGTAGTTTGGGAGATAGGAGATAGAAAAAAAAAAAAGTATTTTTTTTTCTCTTAAGGGGGGAGGGATGTGGTATCCTGAGATTTATGTTATAGTTACCGGCAGTTCCTCTCCACACCACAAGAGGTACAGTTGACCTTCCGGATCATGTGGGGTTCTGGGGGGGAGAGTAAGAGATGTTTTGAGGAAAAAGGATTCTGTCACATGGAGGCTCTGTAATGAAAAGACAATATAGTTCTATTACAGTTATAGTGCGTGATTCAGTTCCTATATCACTGAAGATACTACACTCCAATAATTGCATTGCGACTCGAACTGCTTTTTAAGTTGAGAATCTATAACTCTGTCAGCTGCTGCTCTGTTGATGTAATTAAACATAGCCTTCCTATGACTGTCACTATTCTCGTGCTCGCCAATGCATCTGGTAGCATGTTTCCAGTCATTATAGCCAAACTCAAAAAAGGCGGCAAGCAAAACAAAATACACAACCGGTGGATGGTGAGTAGAGCAACCATTCTCTGGGCAAGTACTCACCATTCAAATGCTTGCGTTTGAAATGAGTTTTAGAAAACAGTCTCTTCTGATGTTTGTAGTGGCGTTCAGAAGCCTTGATATTAGCTTCCTTATTTTGAACGGACTCCGGACCTTTTCGCGCCCAATAAGCACAAACGTTTTCATCAATTTTACCCCAGCGAGCAGGATCAGTGGATAAAGAATCTGTAGTTGTACATTGTTCGGTCGCTGTTTCTGACTGAAGAGATGATGATTCATTGATGGGCTGCCCTGCTCGTGAATTCAAATCGTCTCCAACCGTTTCTTCCAGCGGGTTCGGGTTGTTGTCCTCTGGATTCTCCGCTTGCACATCAGGCTGTGCTGTCATGGGTGTAAAAAATCCAGTAATTCTTTTCATTTTACTGAGAACTTCCTTTTTGCGTTGCTGTCTTTCATTATTTAGTTTTCTTTTAAGCGCGCCACTCTGATACCGTTTGTCCACCATTACATCGCTGTCTAATGCAGACAGGTTTTTTATACGGCAGTAAATGAGGCACTACGTAACTGCCAATAACCAATCAGCTAACCTCAAGATGACTGACATTTAATTTAGCTACTTAAATTACATTTTTCATTGCAGGGCAGGTCCAGGTAACAATGCTAGACCAATCAACAAACTTTAAATGAAAAATTAAATGACAGACATATTATTGAAAAAATCAAACGTAAACGGGCGGGGCCCATCGGCTTGAGCCCAGTCAAGCCCAATGGTAAGTCCGGCCTTGCTGATAGGTGTAAACAGTGAGAGATCTTGTGGCTGGTGGCTGGCGTGAGGCTTAATAGAGCCACGAGTGCACTCCCATATACGGATAAAAAGAGCGAATAAAATATAAGATAAGATGAGAAATGGGTAAATAAGATCTGTATTGCACTGCCTGTGTGCTCTCGTGTGTCATTAGGAGGGTCTGATAGGTGTAAACAGTGAGAGATTTTGTGGCTGGTGAGACGCTTTAGTAGCCCAGGCGGGAGCCAAGAGACGCGCTCCCTTATGGGCAAAAAGAGCAAATAAAAAATAAGATAAGATGAGAAATGGGTAAATAAGATCAGCATTGCACTGTCTGTGGGTTCGTTTGGTATATTAAAACAGTGAGAGATTTTGAGGCAGGCGCAAGCCTCACGAGACTGGTGCTCAGGATTAAAAAAAGCGGGTACAGTAGCTGTAAATCAGGCGAAAAGCGTTTGGCCCTCAGACGGTCCTCGGTCATTTCTGACCGAACAATTTTCTGTTTTGAATTTTTAAAAATCACAGATTTATCGGAATGTTATGAAACTTGGTGACTTTTATGGCATTAGGTTTGTGCACACACAAAAAAATTGAGATCATGATTCGAGCATGCTAAGTGGTCGTAAAAAAAATAGTACCGATTTTGGTCTTCGGTCAAAAATGACCGACCCATAGGAAATGAATGGGAAATTGACCAAAAAAAAAATTTCTCTGAATTTTTGTTTGTACAATCTACAAATCGGCCACAATCCTAAAAAAAAGTACACAGCTGTAAAGGGGTGACACTCTACAACATCAAGAGTGCAATAAATACACACCCACCCACACACACACACACACACATACAAACACACTTTTATAGACATACACACCATAAATTTTGATTACAAAGAAATCTGTTTTGAATTTTTAAAAATCACAGCTTCATCGGAATGTTACAAAACTTGGTGACTTTTATGGCAGTATGTATGTGCACACACACAAAAATTGAGATCATGATTCGAGCATGCTAAGTGGTCTAAAAAAAAATAGTCACACTTGTGGTCTTCGGTCAAAAATGACCCCTATAGGAAATGAATGGGAAATTGACAGATTCTCCGAATTTTTGTGTGTACAATCAACAAATCGGCCACAATGCTAAAAAAAGTACACAGCAGTAAAGGGGTGACACTCTACAACATCAAGAGTGCAAAACAGACACAGCCACCCACACACACACACACACACATACAAACACACTTATATACACATACACCAATAAATTTTGATTACAAAAAATCTGTTTTGAATTTTTAAAAACCACAGCTTCATCAGAATGTTACGAAACTTGGTGACTTTTATGGCAGTAGGTATGTGCACACACACAAAAATTTAGATCATGATTCGAGCATGCTAAGTGGTCTAAAAAAATAGTCACACTTGTGGTCTTCGGTCAAAAATGACCCCTATAGGAAATGAATGGGAAATCGACTAAAAACAATATATGTTTTTTAAATAATATTTTACATAAAGTGTTATAATTGAATGAATTGCATTTTTTGTTACAAATTCTGAATAAAAAAAAATGGGTATAAAATTTGCTTCTTAGCAACACAAGCTTCTCTTTCTAACACAATGTTTAGGTTTGACTGTAATCATAATGCAAAAACTAACACTTTAAATCACTATTTCTAAAAAAAATATATATAAAACTTGATAAGAAATAGTTTTTGAGGTTGTTTAAATATATATTCAAATCCACCAAAAAAAAAAAAAGTAAATGTGTCCATAAACAGCTGGGGAATTCACATGCCTCTCCATAGAGAGCAGTAGATGCCATCTAGTGGTTACACCATGGTCCTACTCTTTCTCTCCATACTCCCACCAGATGGTGCTAATCTGCTTAAAACATTTTTTTTTTCAAGGCCTAGACTCTATATTAAAACAAAATACTGCATAAAAAAATTAAAAAAAACATATATATATATAAATTTATTTATTATTTTTAATGGCAAAAATAGACCATAAATATTGCATAAATATTAATAAATTCAATAAAATTCTCTCAAAATACAAAATTAAAAAGAAAAAATATAGAACAAAAATAAATTGCATTGGTTTTACTGGGATGGAGGAAGTTTAATTTTTAGGTGTCCGGTCACTTCTGACCGGGTAGGCCCAGGAGGTGACTCAAAAATGAAGACCGTCTGAGAATATTGACCTATTGTGCGTACCGTTCTGGCTCCCGCTGGCTTCAGGGGATATGCGCTGCACTTGGTTTAAAAACATATATTACATATTGTGTAAGTTCGGGTTGCAGGCGCATATATCCGTGACTGGTCGAGTGGCAGGTGCATATAATGCAGTGGCAGGCGCATATATCTGTGACTGGTCGAGTGGCAGGCGCATATATGGCAGTGGCAGGCGCATATATCTGTGACTGGTCGAGTGGCAGGCGCATATATCTGTGACTGGTCGAGTGGCAGGCGCATATAACGCAGTGGCAGGCGCATATATCTGTGACTGGTCGAGTGGCAGGCGCATATATTTGTGACTGGCAGAGTGGTAGGCGCATATAACGCAGTGGCAGGCGCATATATCTGTGACTGGTCGAGTGGCAGGCGCATATATTTGTGACTGGCAGAGTGGCAGGCGCATATAACGCAGTGGCAGGCGCATATATCTGTGACTGGTCGAGTGGCAGGCGCATATATCTGTGACTGGTCGAGTGGCAGGCGCATATATTTGTGACTGGCAGAGTGGCAGGCGCATATAACGCAGTGGCAGGAGCATATCTGTGACTGGCACAGTGACAGGTGCATATAACGCAGTGGCAGGCGCATATATCTGTGACTGGTCGAGTGGCAGCTCCCCCTGCCACGCAAAGATTTTACCCCAGTTTTGGCACGATTCTCTCACTCACTGAATTTTGGAAGCACGAAGAGGAGGGCGGGTCCACCTTCTTCATGTAGCCAATCAGATGAGCTTCTCGCTGACTCTCGTTTTACTCTGATCTGATTGGTTGAATAAACACGCCAGTCACCAAAACACATCTTTATCTTTATTTGGCTCAGAAATGTTCTCATTGCCGAAATGGTACTTTTAATGCACACATAAACGTTAAATAAATAAATAAACGAACAAATAAATAAATCATGGATTAATAAATAAATAAATAAATAAATCATGATTGCGTAATAGGCTGTGCACCATTAGGCTGAATATAAGAGCCAAAGCTGAATTTTGAGCTGGTGTGTTAAAGGGTAACTAAACCCCTGGTCAGAGCCTGACTTGAATTGAAAATGCTGGAAAAGTGGGCAGAGCCCAGCGGAGGGGGGGCGTGCACCTGAGACGCATCTCTTTGTATGGAACCTGCCTACGTCACCAACAACTGCTACGTCACGAACCACCGCAACCACCAATAGGAAAATTCAACTGCAGTAGCCACCGTTCAACCTGAAGAGGGCAGCACTCAGACGTTTTTAAACCATATATTGTACAATTAAAACACTTTAAACCTAAATGTCAAAAAATTTACTGGAATCAATGAACAGCATTTTTTAAAAAGTTGTTTTAGTGTTTAGTTACCCTTTAAGAAAGTAAGTTTCTGTGTATCCAGTGCATGATCCTGCTCATCATCATCCTCCTCCTCATCAGGCCATATCAGTTTGTAATCTTGATGCTGCCGAATGTAGGCCTAGTATCTGCACTACTGCATGCATAATTTCACCTGTCTACTGTTCAGGGGGGATTCCAGAATTATTATTATTATTTTACTAAAATGAGTTGTAATAATATTTTTTTCCATTTAACATGTATTTTAAGAGCATCTCTAAATTATGCACCTTTTATCACCTGCAATTCCACCGTGTTACCACTAGATGGCTGTATTGCCCTATATAAAAACATATCTATGCTGTGTATTCCCTGGTTGCTGGGTTTTTATTCAGACATTATTAGTTACTTTTTGTCAAAGTTGAGTTCATGTTGATTTAGCATCAGTTTTTCATTACAGTCAAATCTGGACACAGAGAAAGCATTTTGTCATTCATACTATCTACATATAATAGCTTGATCAGTCACACGGAAGTAATCAGAATCAATATTGACAGTGCAAGACAATATTTCAAAATATATAATTCAGTGTTAAATACTACAAACAGAGACATGATGTGAAAAACACTGCATCAGAATGGTATTATTACATAAAATTACATGATTGTAAAGTTTAACATCAGCTCAGTGGTGTAACAGATTATATAATGTATAAAATTTCAATCCAATAACTTTAACACCAGCTCGAAATTCAATATGAATGTCAGCCAGCCTGGTGCACAGCTTATTAAGCAATCATGATTTATTTATTTGTTCGTTTATTTATTTATTTAACGTGTATGTGTGCATTAAAAGTACCATTTCGGCCATGAGAACATTTCTGAGCCAAATAAAGATAAAGATGTGTTCTGGTGACTGGCGTGTGTATTGAACCAATCAGATCAGAGTAAATCGAGAGTCAGCGGGAAGCTCATCTGATTGGCTACATGATGAAGGTGGACCCGCCATCCTCTTCGCTCTTGCAAAACTCAGTGAGTGCGAGAATCTGCCAAAACAGGAAGCGCAGGTAAAAGAAAGAAGCAAATGTACAAATCGGGTTATTTCGGGAACTTTTTTACCTCATGCACACAACAAGTCATTTTGACATTTGCAACAGTTTATTTTCTTAAAACAAAGTTTGATTTTACGCAATTAATCTGTTTTGCAGTTCTTGCCTCTGTCGTTTTCGCTTTTGTCGCAGTGCTTTTGTGCGCAAAAACCGTGCCAAAAGTGTAAGGGCGGAAAAATGAAAGTCTGAAGAATACAGATCCTATTTATTTTGCTTCAAAATACATGAATTACACTTACGAATAACAGTTAAATGCTGCAAATATTTTTTTCTTACACTTGAAGGGCGATTTACACCTTTACAAATCTTCTCTTGCACATGCAAATTTATTTTACGCTTGCTATTGTAAAGCCTATCTATGGTGCACATTAAAATGTCCAACCCAGTTGTCGTTTCAATTCAATTTATTGACAACAATCACATAAATAGGCTTAGATAGCAGGAAGTTGACAAGTTAAAAGGGTTCATACACCAAAGTAAATCAGTGCAGACCTTCGTTATTTGACTTGACTTTAGGTAATTCAAAACACCAGCTCCTGGCAACAGCTTACAATAACTGTTTTCCAAACCAGGAACAAACCATCACTACAACCTCCAAGAAGGAAAATCACTGCCACCTATCTGGCATTGTTGTACCATGCAACAGCTACAGCTTACAACAACTGTTTTGCAATTTAGGCACATACTCACTGTCTCAAAGACAGAAATCTCAGCAGCCTATCTGGCGTTGTCTGTTCAGCGTGTGCGCCGCCATTGCTACTGAACTCCATTCATAAAGGGGACATCGGACCGGAAACTACCGTGTTCACCCTACCACAAAGGACTACCGTAAATACTATAGTGGTTACAGCCTTCACCTCATCACACTATCTTATGTACTCTTTCACAAATCTTACCCTGCGCATGCGATTCTTTATGTCATCATTTTACCTTCATACTCTACTCTCTGGCATTGAATGTAGCTGATACGGAACCGGACATGGGCATTCTCTCCTTTTATCTTATGCTCAAAGCACTCAGTTTCTAAAAAGCTTTTTATCTTCTTTGAATTGTTAAAACAACCAACAACAGCACATATAGAGCATGAACTCATTCTCTCACTGCTAATACAGGTAGTAGGTCTATTGCTACGAACAGGAAGTAGGCAACCGGAGTCTTCGCCATGGCGGCGCGCATTGTTTAGTGCAGAATAAGGTGGATACACTGGCATTACAGTTTCTTTGTACCCTGGCCTCTTCTGTGCCATGTGAAAGAGTGTTCTCTAAGGCTGGGGAAGTACTGTCTAAGAAATAGACTGTGAAATCAGCTTCTTGATGAGCTGGATATTGATGAATCTGGCTCCGTGAGTTCCCCTGACTGTGACACAACAACATCAGACAAAATGCACAGCCTTACGTCTATGGGTCAATCATGGCCCATAACACATGATTATCAGGTAGTGTGCGTGTGTGTCGCGGGTGCTCCGCTGCGCCCCCAAACATTTTTGGCTGGTGATGCCATGCCTGACAAACAAAAATAGAAACGGTTCCGGATTGAAAAAATGTGGTTAAGAAAAGGTAAAACAGGATTAAAACAGGTCTATGTGTATTGTCTGTAACTCATGAATATGTTGTTGTAAGAACCACCTATTTGCCAAACGACAGCCTTACAATGTTGTTTAAATGTTTTCTGGTTATCTCTAAAATTACTTTATGAAATGTAATATTCTGGCAATAATCTATATTTTCCAGACTCATATACAAAAGCCTCTCAGAAATGTCGGCTGCTTGTTGCAGAGACATCTAATCTGGAAACGGAGGACACCTCAAATAAAAAGAGGGAGCACAAAAAGCCAAGGAGTCACACAACAAAATTACTATTTTTTTGTTCTCTTTTTTACATTTACAGTGTTTTTACATTTACTTCACGCCCTGACGAAACTTACCAATCCACAAAATTAACGGAATGCACAGCTGATATAAAAAATTGGATGACTAGTACTTTCCTACTACTAAATTCTGAAAAAACAGAGATTCTAATTATTGGACAAAAAACTTCCACACGTAATAACCTAGAATACTGTTTAACCTTGATGGCTGCTCTGTTAAGTCCTCGTCGTCAGTTAGGAACCTGGGTGTGTGTGTGTGTGTGGGGGTGTGCTCTTTGATACCAATCTTTCATTTGAAAGTCACATGTCTAGTATCTGTAAAACTGCATTTTTTCATCTTAAAAATATATCTAAATGTCGTCATATGCTCTCAATGAAAAATGCAGAACAATTGGTTCATGCGTTCATGACATCAAGGCTAGATTATTGTAATGCTCTACTGGGTGGTTGCCCTGCACGCTTAATAAACAAACTACAGCTGGTCCAAAACGCAGCAGCTAGAGTTCTTACCAGTACCAGGAAGTATGACCATATTAGCCCGGTTCTGTCAACACTGCATTGGCTCCCTATTAAACATCGTATAAATTTTAAAATATTGCTGATTACTTACAAAGCACTAAATGGTTTAGCTCCCCAGTACTTGAGCGAGCTCTTAACGCATTATAGTCCTTCACGTCTATTGCGATCTCAAAGTTCTGGCCAGTTGATAATACCTAGAATATCTAAATCGACTGCTGGCGGTAGATCCTTTTCCTATTTAGGAACAATCTTCCTAACATTGTCCGGGAAGCAGACACAGTCTGTCAGTTCAAAGCTAGATTAAAAACACATCTCTTTGACCTAGCATTCACATAACACTCTATAGACTTCTATAATTCAATATTAGGCTGCTTAGATTAGGTCAGCCGGAACTGGGAACACTTCCCATAAATCCTGATATACTTTGTACATCATAAGAAGGATGGCGTCTACCAGGGGCGTCACTAGGATTTTCATTTTAGGGGGGCTAAGCCTAGCCTGACTCCGCCCTCCTTCGTACTTCCGCTCAATTTTCATTTTCCTTCAGTACTAGGTCTGGGATTCTGCTGTAGACTTTGGTTTTATCCGATCAATTTTTTACCGGGCCAATCAGCGAACAGAGGGAGTGGCTGAGAACGATGACGTTGATGTCGACTCGTGCGTTATTTTGAGTTGTAGTTCAGTAATGGGAGCGGAGAAAGATGCGAGCGAAGCCATTCGGTCCGTTGTGGCAACGCTGCCGCATATCAAGACGTTAAAGCCGGAGCAAGAACAATCTTTGCTTAGTTTTGTTGGTGGCCATCCTCCCCACGGGGTTCGGGAAAATACATTTGTCACGACCAAACGTTAGCGATTGGTTATGGCAGAGAGAGTGACTCTGGGCAGATCCAATAGTTTTAGAGTTCCCGCCTACAAGGAAGTTAACGCTTGTCAATGGAGCGGTCCCAGACTCTATGTACAAATGAAATGTACGAGAGTCTGGTGGGACCAGGCTAGGCTAAGCCCCCAATGAGGGTATGATTTTTTTTTTTAATTTTATAAAAAGGTAAGACTTTAGTTAAGGATCTAATGCTCACTATTAACCAGTTTCATTACCATGCATAGGCAGGGTTTTATAATCACTGTGGTCCCAAATGTGAGGTAGGGCAGATAGGGAGGTTCTGGGTTTCCCCGAGAAAATTTTGATATTTTGATTTCTCTGATCTACATATTTTAAGATGTTTTGAAGGCCAAAAATTTGGATAACAGCTTTAAAACCATGTCAGTGGGCAGCTGATTTTTTTTCCCTCCTCATCAGCATCACACTCTTTTTCTCTTTGTTTTTATCTTGCCCTATATCTTCCCCTCCTAAAGCTGAGCTTTGACTGATATAGGCTTTTCATTTTTGTCTGTCAGTGAAGAAAGTAAACATAGGGTCAACTAATAGGTTGATTTTGCCTATGAATCATTTTCTCAGACATGTTTATTTACTGAAAGCTACTAAAGCTAGGTAATTAAGTTTATCAAATACATTCACAATATGTAGGCTACACATTCATTATTGATCTTATGCCTAATACAGGGCCGTAGACAAGGCTTTATAATCAAAGAGGTCCTAAATGAGCTTATGACACTTGGCAGTGATAGTGCTTATGTAACTGTAGGAATGACAGAAAGGTGATAAAGTTTTTAATTATTTGTATTAAGAAATAAAAGCTGTTTCAGTGTTGGGCTGAGTCTACTTCTCCTGTTAGACAGTTCTTCCCCAGCCTTATTCACACGGTACAGAGGAGGCCGGGGATACAGAAACTGTAATGCCACTGTATATAGATGGGGGTAGACATGTTTCTGCATTCTCCGGTATTCAGTGGATCTTCAGCTCTTTGTATGTTTATTTGTATATTTTAAATAATAAATAAATAAATATTTCTTTTTTTAGAAATGCATACATACATTGTGAGCTGTAAACTCAAAATATTCCCAGATAGGGGAAGTCTTCCTTTTTTTTGGCTGTTGCCAAACAAACCCTTGTTCCCCACCAAACACCAACACCCTCTCCCCTAAGCCCACCCTAACCCCAAATAACAATAATGATACCTAAAAAAAAAGCAAAAGTGCAAAGATTTTACAAAAACAAAAAGACACAACAACAAAAAAGAATAAGTAGTTTCGGTTATTTAAATGTAATGTATTGATTAACTTTCAAAGTACAGCACTCTCCTCACAAACCCATCACCCAGGCTGAGCCGACAAGGACTCGTTAAGTAAGATCTGGGGTTCGAGTCTTCTGACACCCAAAGCGAAACGCGCACGTGATTGGACAGAAAGTGAGGCTTCTTTTGTCATCGATCACGTGACTCTGGGAAACCAATACACACCCCGATACGGGGCTTCAATAGAAATTGCGTTGCATGTCCGATACGCACATCGAAGCTTCAGTGTCATACGTAACATCACTACTGCACGATACACACCATAACGATTTGTCTTCAGTCATCTGCCTCGATCACTGATCAAAAGAGTTTGAGAACCTCTGAGCTATAGCATGATCATTGCATTATTTTAATCTGTAGTATTGTTGCATTTTAATAGATAATTGCCTTCTTTGTTTATATAATGTTGTTAATAGTGTTGTTTTATAGATGAACTACCTTCGCTCCCTTGGGGGTACAAATCCAGGGGCATCTGTACGCAACACGTTGCGTAAGGTGGCTTCGAAAAAAGTGCTGAGTGCCAACAGCCTCAAGGGGAGGAAGAACAAACTTCCCTTCCAAGGCCTCAACATTTGCTCTTTTATTAAAGGAAAGTTTTCTTCAAACTCATTTTATGGGGTTATTTAAAAGTAACTATTTTATATGGAAGCCAGTTTTCTCCACTTTATTTACAATACTGAGTGTATATCTTGCAAACTCTGCTTCAAGGGCTGTGCAAAGCGTATGTGATGAAGGGATAACGGATTTTAATAGGGATTTAAGGGAATGCAGAAAAAAGTACAAGAACAAAAATGTATTATAATGAATTATATCTACTATAGATGTAGGCCTATTTAATATAGCCTATAATGTTGTAATCCAACTACATAAAGGGCTTCGTTTCCCAAATGCATCAGCAGGTGCAGTTGTATACCACTCAACCATATTTTTTTCACGTTTTTCATCTACAGAACAAAATTAAATAAAGATTTCTGCTTACTGAATTACCATGAAATGGGATTACATTTCGGTAGACATTAGAATGCAACTGGATCTTGTCTTTCTGTGTACAAAATGCATTATTAAAATGAATTTTTATGAATTTATTCGAGAGAGAAAAAGAAGTGCTCACTAACACAGATTTAGACAGATTTGTGAACAATATTTGAGAGAACGGCCTTTTGTGTAGACAGAAAAAGTCTTAGATCTTTGAGTTCAGCTCATAAAAAATGGGGGCAAAAACAAAAGTGTTGCATTTATAATTTTGTTCAGTGTATATTCATAGGATTCTTATGTTTTTGAACAATAAACAGTGTAGAAGATGTTGTTTGTAGACTTATTTGTGTACAGGCATATCAGGATGTAGAGATTAGGAGAACGTTTGCGGAACGTTCCATTAACGTAAAGAAAACTTTCCTAGCTAACCAACAGGGAACTTTAGAATGTTTGTTCTGGGAACCAGAAAATGTTAACTGGGGATGCTCAGCAGCAGCTCATCTGCGGTGATGTGTTGCGGTAGTGCCGTCATATCTGACTTAACATGACATCTAAAACATGCTCGCACACGTTTATTGTTAGCATTGTTGGGTGGAGTAAAATTTACACATGTGGTTTTAACAACCAGATGCATAAACACTTGTCCAGTTTTGTCTGGAATGCCTCTCAGACCTCTTCTTGATGTGGTTTGCGCGATCGGATTTAAATCCTCCTCAAATGTGTTTCAGAAGGCATTTACACTTGGTCTTTTCATTATCGGATAGCTATCTGATCACAGAAAACGCATGAAGTGGCCAGGTGTAAACAGGCCCTCTGGGTCAGCGGCAGCACCAACACAGATTTGAATGTTGCGATATAATTTTGTCAAAGGTTTAATAGACAGACGAATTGGAAGAAGATTGCGTGGGTATTTGAATCAAGATCACAGTCTTTTAAAGATAAATCGTGCAGCTCTATTGTCTTATCTTTCTCAGTAGCAAGTAGCAAGAGGACTTTTCATTGCGTTCAGTCTCACGTCGCTTTCACGCATCCACTTGGGAGATTACGACACTTACCACTCATAGATAACGACACATTTCATCCTCTGTTGGAACGCTAACTTCTGTCAACCTCATCTATAGGCAAGGACAAAAATAAAGCAATTTAATTTGAATTAATATCGATTCTGGAATAAAAAAATACATTTTAAAATCGTAAACAAAAAAATCGCGATAGTTAGGTGAATCGATTTTTTTCTCCCAGCCCTACTTTTCATATACTGTCTACTTTCTATGTACAACAGTTCTATCTAATAACGGTATCAGACAGATCGTAAACTAATGAATACGGAGAATACGAGCACTGTGAGCTCAGGCTCTGGCGTTCTCAGTGCTGTCAAAATAAATGTCACAACAACAAGCATGGCTTACATCACTTCCTACTGGTGGTGCGAATGCAACCAGGAAAACGTTCCTAAGGCACATGTGTCAAACTCAGGTCCTTGAGGGCCACTGTCCTGCAGAATTTAGCTCAAAAACACCTGCATGGAAGTTTCTTGTAATCCTGCAGACCTTGATTAGCTAGATGAGGTGTGTTTAATTAGGGTTGAAGCTAAACTCTGCAGGGCTGTAGACCTCCAGGAACTGAGGCCTTGTCCACACAGAGATGTGTTTAGCTGTATACGTAAACATTTTGTGTCGTATCTGTGTTTTGTCCAGATGGATCCAGCGTTTTGGGAGCCTGAAACCGCTATTTTTTTAAACCGGGTCCAAGGGTGAATAAATCTGAAAACAACACTGTTGCGAGCAGGATGAGGCTGAGGGCCGTGGGAGAACGGCGCGAGGCTGGTGGCGTGATTGATGATGAGGTCTTGTATCTCTCACGAAGGAGCAGAAGCATAAAAGGAGGAGCGAAGACAGTGAAGATCGAGAGAGGCCAGGCCTGGAGTATTTTATTTTGATGTTTTGTTTTATTATGTGTGGCGGCAGTCGTCCGTGTTTTTTATTGTTTATTTATTTATTAAAGTTGTTAAGTATTAAAGTTATTAAACCTGCCTACTACTTCTCACAACATCTTACTTTGTTACAGACACTCTTGCGTTTTCGTGTGTACAGACAATCTGTACATTTTATGAAACGATTGTCATCACCCTACATGTTTAGCTAATATAACCCCTCAACCGGGTTCGAGGCCCGCGAAGAGCTCCGGCGTGGAAGTCAGGCGCTCTAACAAGGAGGCTAAAGACTGCAGCCTCTAGCGTCTGTTGCTAGAGAGCCTATTGAGATCAGAGGAGTGAGGTTTACTCGCACAGCAACTACTAGCTGGCCTCCGTTACACTTAGCAATGTTTTTGAGGTGGAAGAAGGTTGTCTTTATAACATATGAAATGAGTTGAAAATATGAAAAAAAGTTGCTGTCTAATATAACTCCCAGGTCTTTAACTGTAGAGGATGAAGTAACAGTACATCCTTCCAAATGCAAATTGTATTCTAATAGATTCTTTGTACAGGTTTTTAGTCCAATAAGTAATACCTCAGTCTTAGCTGAATCCAATAGAAGAAAATTACAGGTCATCTGATATTTTATATCTTTAACACACTCTGCCAACATAGATCATTTATAGAATTCATGTGGTTGTGGTGAAATACAGTGGTGTGAATACGTTATTACACCCATGCTAAAGTTGCCTAAAAAGAGGAATAAAAAATCATCTTTTGGAAATTGATCTTAATGCCTTAATTAGAAAAATGAGGAAAAATCCAACCTTTAAGGACACCAATTTTCTTTGTGTATGAATAATGTATCATAAATAAATAAATGTTCTTCCTTAAAATACAGGGTGCATAAGTCAGGCCCCCCCCTATGTTAAATTCCCATAGAGTCAGGCAGATTTTTATTTTTAAAGGCCAGTTATTTCATGGATCCAGGATAATATGCATCCTGATAAAGTTCCCTTGGCCTTTGGAATTAAAATATCCCCACATTATCACATTCCCTTCACCATACCTAGAGATTGGCATGGGGTACTTTCCATAAGATCATCTTTCAATGCAAATCAAACCAGCTATTAGGCTAACTGAAATAACACCATGCCAATCTCTAGGTATGGTGAAGGGAATGTGATGATGTGGGGATATTTTAATTCCAAAGGCCAAGGGAACTTTATCAGGATGCATACTATCCTGGATCCATGAAATAACTGGCCTTTAAAAATAAAAATCTGCCTGACTCTATGGGAATTTAACATAGGGGGGGCCTGACTTATGCACCCTGTATTTTAAGGAAGAACATTTATTTATTTATGATACATTATTCATACACAAAGAAAATTGGTGTCCTTAAAGGTTGGATTTTTCCTCATTTTTCTAATTAAGGCATTAAGATCAATTTCCAAAAGATGATTTTTTATTCCTCTTTTTAGGCAACTTTAGCATGGGTGTAATAACTTATTCACACCACTGTATATAACTGAGTATCATAGGCATTACAGTGGAAACTAACTCCATGTGCTCTTATAATATTACCAAGTGGCAGCATATATATTGAAAATAGCAGAGGGCCTAACACAGATCCTTACGGCACTCCATAATTTATTGACATTATCTTAGATTTTTCCTCATTTAAGTACACAAAATGGTAACGGTCTGATAGATATGATCTAAACCACCTTAATGCCTGTCCCTGACTACCAGTGTAATTTTACAGTCGATCTAAGAGTATTTTATGATCTATAGTGTCGAACGCAGCAATAAGATCAAGTAAAACAAGTATTGAGATACAGCCTTGATCAGAAGCTAGAAGTCATTTGTAATTTTGATGAGCGCAGGTTCTGTGCTATGATGAATCCAGACTGAAATGTTTCATACATATCATTATTTTGCAAAAAAAAGAGCACAATTGAGCGGACACGACTAGTATTTTCGAGTATTTAGACATAAATGGAAGTTTTGAAATGGGTCTGTAATTTGCTAATTAATTTGGATCTAATTGTGATTTCTTTATGAAAGGCTTAATAACTGCCAGCTTGAACGATCTTGGAACATGACCTAAAGATAAAGACGAGTTAATAATATTGAGAAGAGGCTCTTCTGCTACAGGTAACACTTCTTTCAGTAATTTAGTGGGTATTGGATCTAATAAACATGTTGTTGGTTTAGATGCAATGATATGTTTATTTAGCTATTCCTGTCCTATAGTTGTAAAGCACTGCAATTGTTCTTGAGGGGCGATATTTGAGGCTGAATCATAAGACACTGTCAAAGGTAGTACATTTACAATTGTATTTCTGATGCATTAGATTTTTTCATTGAAGAAATTATGGAATAATTTGTTCAGGTGTTGTCTGTTTATTTGTTAATCTAGCCACTGTACTAAATAAAAATCTTGGATTGTTTTGCTTATTTTCCTATTAGTTTGCGGAGATGCTCAGCCCTGGCTTCTTTTAAAGCCTTTTAATTTCAGGAAGTGCTGTCTTTCCACGCAATTCTAAAGACCTCTAGATGAGTTTGTTTCCATTTACGTTCTAGATTATGAGTTTCTCTCTTGATTGCGTTGTATACTGTAACAGTAATACTGTTGTACCATGGTGCATTACTTTTCTCTCTAACCTTTTTTAATCTGATTTTCACTTGGTTATTAATGTGGCCAATCTTTAATTGGTCCAAAAATTTGCTATTATAATATCTAGATAAATTATTAGTCAAAGATAACACGCTACATGTTTGTTTATTACACAGAGGAGGAACAAGTAAATGCAGGTGAATCTTTGCAGGCACAGTTTGAAGAAGTTTGAAGATTGGATTGGAGATTGTGGATGGATGGATGGGATGATGGAACACACCTCGGTGAGGAAACAGGTAAGAATCAAATTGGCAGGAAACATGGAACAGGAGAAGATGGAGACAATGAGGAACTGAGCGGAGCGGGCCGAGGACCCCCGACATCGCGGTGGCCGGCCTCTTCTTCTGGGTGCTGGACGATCTGGATGAGACTCATGTTAGGTGGTTAGAAGGCCTGTATCTAGAATGTCATCCCTGGAGACCCATGAACATTCTTCTGGTCCATAGCCATATTATTTGACAAACGATGGTGAAGGGGCCAACATATCTGGAACTCAACTTCTTACAGGACAGGCGCATTTTGAAGTCATGAGTGGAGAGCCAAACCTTCTGTCACGGTTGATATGTGGGCGTTTATCCAGACATCAGCTTGGGTTCTTTGTCTGCGAACTGCTCTCTGCAGGTAGTGATGAACAGCTTCCCAGATCCTTTCACTCTCTGGAAAACAATGATCGACTGATGGGACATCCGATGTTTCCCTGGACCACAGGAACAGTGGAGGCTGGTAGTCGAACTGAAAGGGAATGAGTCCAGTGGCAGCCTGTCAGAAGGGAGTTCTGCGCATACTCAGCCCAGCCTAGGAATTGGTTTGTAAGAGTTCTGGTGCCATGGCATAGGGTTCTCAGGAAGCTCCCAATCTCCTGTATCTTCATCTCTGTTTGCCCGTACAACTGGGGATGATAGCCTGTGTTTAATTAGTGTTGGAACAAAAATGTGTTGAGCTGTGGCCCTCCAGGAACTGAGTTTGAGACCAGTGCTTTAGAGGAATTAGATGACAAGACTTAGAGAATCAGTCAAACAATGTAGGTCTGTGGCAAAGTCCACTCCTAGGTATGATCACGGGTGCTGTGAAACGAGCAATGGATGCAGTTTGCCAGGTGAAAGATGGCATGGGCTCTTGGAGATGGCACAGCTGAACTCATTGTCATGGCACTGGCACAACTCATCACTCATAGTTGGGGTATGGATGGAGCAGGAGCTGTGCGCTGGTAAAGGCTTTTTTGAGGCTCTGGAAAGCCTGGGTGGTAGCCGGTGATTTGATGTATGACTTACTATACGTATGGTGCGTAGCATCTTGGAGATGTTGTCAGACAGAAGATCTGCTCCAATTCTGCTGGGCTGCAGCCCATTAGCACGGAAAAGCCTAGGTCGCTCCCAGAAAAGATTCCTATTATTTACAAAGAGCAGTGTCTGTTCATTATACCACGACATTAACCATTAATTTAGGCCAAATAATCTACTAAACCTTTCATGTACTCATCGGTACGTGGAAAGCAGTCTGGACACGATGATCCTCGTGCTGCGTACCATCTCGTTCAGGCTCCTGAAGTCCCTCTTCAGAATCTCCATCTGCCGCAGCCTGATGTCCTTCACCCCTATATGTAGCACGAAAGTTCTTATGCTCGCGTTGCTATTCAGGGTCTTGGGTACCTGCGCGGTGACATCGAGAACACGAGCACCAGGAAAGCAGTGAAACCTTACCTTTAGCTGAGTGGACGTTCCAGACGTCACCCGATTACCACAGTGTTGCGTTCCGTCTCGCAAAGAGGAGAAAAGCGGTTCTGGGTGGCGATATTAAAGACTGGGGGCAGTGGAGTGGGAGAGTTCCCTGGGCTTGGCCCGAATCTTCCCGCTGCTGAAGCTAACATGTAGATGGAGCTCTGAGAACAGGACAACTCTCAGCAGGACAATTCTCAAAGTGAGAGGAAGCCTAGCCACGTTCAGTGCTAAGAACGTCCTGGTTGCGTATGCAACCCACCGTTCCCTGAAGGAGGGAACAGAGGACGTAGTCGACGTCGACTGAATGGGGATCGCGTCAGAGAGCCTATCATCTTCGAGTGCGTGATTCGCATCACACACTCCGCCCCCGCGGCGCGGGTATAAATACGGAAGTGGATGCACACACTAGTTGCTTTTTCGCTGAGGAGCCGAGCGTAACCCGGAGTCAGCGGTGGTCCAGCGGTAGTGGCAAGGAGACTACGTCCTCTGTTCCCTCCTTCAGGGAACGGTGGGTTGCATACGCAACCAGGACGTTCCCTTTCAGTCGATAACGTCGGACGTAGTCGACGTCGACTGAATGGGGATAACCTTTGAAAGCGCCACTAAAGCTGCCACCTTCCAGTGCCTAGACAAAAGCCTCCTGATGCCCCCGCAATTAAGGCGGGGAAGGACAGGGCTTAGCCCAGGGAAATCACTGCTGTTCCTACAGGACCACTGGGAAAGCGTTCCCGTACATTGGAAGGAAGGGCTTCTGCGGAAGCATATCCTACCCGAAGGGAGGTAAATGTGGAAAATACACATATGAACTGGGCGGATGACCGGGCAGTATAACATATGGAATAACACTGGGGTGGCTCCAGCCTAAGACGGGGGAGACTCACCGGACAGTGACGGTTGAGAGACTCTGCGGAGGGAAGACACGGGCTCGCCATAGGGAGCCGTATCGTGAAGAATACACATATGGGGTCGCCGTAGGGACCACAACATATGGACCCAGCCTAACACAGGTTCCACACTGCTTACAAGTGGTAGGCCTAACACCAGACGTTCCGCACGTCCGACGTCGGAGAGGTGTGGAGGAACTAACAGGGTTCAATTTTAAGGGAACTCAACTGGAGTAGAAAGGCGCACGTATCCAGTCCATAGGAGGGGAATGGCGCAGCAAGCCGACACTTGAACCGGGCTCACGGTGAAACTGGCTTCATGAGAAGGGAGCCCACGGGAAGCAGCGGTTCAACTAGGTGTCGTCCAGCCCCCAACTCTAGAATCTGTTTAGCAAAGCATATCGTCAACGCCCAGGCGGAGCACTTTACACTCATCATAGAGGAGCTCAACACCTAAGTGGACATGTTGTATCTCGGAATTTTTACAGAAATGAAAGCAAGCACTAAGTGGCCAACTTTGCTTGGAAACAGCCTTCCCTCTCTGCTGAATTCCTAACAGATATTTGTAGAGCTGGTCTGAGGTCTATGGCTTACGTTCTGTACACGTCTAACCGCTATAAGCGAATGGACAGAGAAACCCAGGGCTGGATCTGCCTCCTCCGAGCCAGCGCTTGCAGGCTCACCACCTGCTCCTATTACGGGAGAGGTAGGAACCTTGGGCACAATCCGAGCCGGGGTCTCAGCTTGTGAGAGTTAGCCGGCCCGAACTCCAGGCACAATACGTTGACCGAAAGCGAGCAAGTCCCTACCCTCTAGTAGAGACCACGCGAGCAGGAGAACTGATATAACAGAATTTTTAACTCACTGCCTGCAGTGGCTCAGGGGCGGTCTCTGCAGTGCAGTTGCACCAGAGATAAGGCCCAAGAGGATAAAGAGGGACGCAAGGATTTACATTACCTTGCTCCTTAGGAACCTGACGATCAGGACGTGCTTCTCCATACTTCTGCATCACAATGAGCGTCGTTTAAACACCAAGGCAACATCATTTTGAGGGTGAAGGAAAACAGCCTACTCCAACCCATCTTGCAGGAAAGAGAGCACTGAAGTGATCGAAAGCTTTCAGGATCTCCTCTGGAGAGAAGACGCACTCAACGACTAGGTTCCACTTATAAAGGCGTAAGCACTCTACCCATTTCTAGGGGGTGCTCGCAGAAGTGATGGTAACTATCACATGTCCCTGTGATAGCCACCTGAACCTCCGCGTTCAGATGTAAGACCGCCCGGAATCTCCAGAGGTAGAACGCGGGTGCCATCGTGCCCCGTCCCTGAAAAAGTGTTCAGGGGAAGTCAGCAATGCTGTCGATGGGAACCAGGTCTAGTTGGGCCAATAAGGGGCAACTATGAAGACCTGCTCCCTCCTGACTTGGCACCGTAGGTGCAAGCGACGGGCGCAAAAAGACAGGAGCATTGCTCAACACAACATGTGAAGATCACTGAGCTTCAGGAGCATTTTCTGCTCAGCACTTGAGTGTGATAAGTTCACTGAGTTTCAGGAGCATTTCTGCTCAACACCTGTGTGTGATAAACTCACTGAGCTACAGGAGCATTTCTGCTCAACACTTGAGTGCGAAGAACTTCACTGAGTAACAGGAGCATTTCTGCTCAACACTGAGTGTGAAAGGATTCACTGAGCTTCAGGAGCATTTCTGCTCAACACCTGAGTGTGATAAACTCACTGAGCTACAGGAGCATCTCTGCTCAACACTTGAGTGCGAAGAACTTCACTGAGCAACAGGAGCATTTCTGCTCAACACTGAGTGTGAAAGGATTCACTGAGCTTCAGGAGCATTTCTGCTCAACACCTGAGTGTGATGAATTCACTGAGCTACAGAAGCATTGCTGCTCAACACCTGAGTGCGATGAACTTCACTGAGTTTCAGGAGCATTTCTGCTCAACATGACGTGTGAAGAATTCACTGACTTGAGCAGGCGCCAGACGACCCTGAGTCGCAGTCGCTTTTAGGAGGCTCACTGGGGAAACGCATTTCTGCAGGCCCCCCGGGGCAGCTGAGAGCCAGTGTCTGTCCAAGGGTAGACCGCTCGGACAGCACTGGGAAGGAGACGAAACCGGAGGGGCAACTGGGGGGCTCCGGAGTGGTCATGACCCAGCTGGACCCTAGGGGATGGAGTCGCCACTCACCCTGGCTTTAATTGTCATGAGGCTCGTCGGCGACACGACTGAGTAGAGCGGAAATAGTGGAACAAAGCGTCCTCAGAAGCTTCAGACTCCAAGGAGGAGGTGACGGGTGAGTCGTGACATGCGAGGGAAGCTTAAGCAACGGTCGCAATGTCCAACAACTCAAGGCACATATGCCTGTGTAGTCGAGGGTCGCCCAGGCCCCCGTTAAAACACGCCCTTTATACATGACCCCTCAGTTGAAGAGGGTTTGGCAGCAGACCGGGATGACTATAGTCACACAGGGTGAGCTGCTCTGCCACGGTCACCTCGGGACTCGATCATGAAGCTAGCGCTGAAGCGGTCATATATGGAGGAAGCCAATGGCTGCATCTACCATTTACCCCAGGAGCCTCTGAAATTTCTTTCAGTAGGACCCTTTCTCACTTCAAACACCAGCTGAACACATTCTCATTGCAGAGACGTGTTAGACCGAGTCCATCTCCAAAAAAAAAAGAGATACTCAGCCCGTTGGCGAGATTACTCTCTCCCAGTTGACCTGAAGACCCAACGGGCTCTGGAGCACTCGAAAGGAAGGACTCTGTACTGATACTCCAACCCTCACACGCAACACACAGGATGGCCTGCGGTGCGGAAGGTAGAGATCTGAAACACATGTCTTTCAGGTCGGAGCTGCAGACCAATCTTGGGCCAAGATGGTCAAGACCCACCACCTAGTAGCACGAAGAACGAGTTTACAACTGGCCTTCGTACCGGCTGGAGGAGCGGCTGTATAAAATCCTTCGATTTTCAAGAGCACGTCTGCTCAACACCTAATGTGATGATTATCACTGACTTGAGCGGGATAGCCGAGCCTGAGGTGGGGCAGCAAAGTAGAGAGAGTGGTGTTAGTGTGCTGTGCAACACTTACCTGTCTCCACTAGCGGCAGGGGCCGTGGGGCATTTTTTTTTTTTTTTTGGGGAGCCAGCAGCGGAACAGACACACACACACAAACAAAGACTCCACCCAGCCCTCACCCGGGGGGAGGGAGTGATCGTGCCAGCTCCAAGAGCTCATCCATCCCTGGGCAGCCCGCTCCGGAATGCTTTCGCTGTCGCTTGCCACCTGGTTTGGCAGCACCTGGAGCGGGCTGGGTGCCTCTACTGCGGCCGGCTCCATGCTGAGGCCTGGGTGGAGGCTGCTGCGGAGGCCCAGTAGGAGCGGCGGCCGGAGAATGCCCTCGGCGACGAGCAGGCGGAGGAGCTGCCACCGGCGGCGGGTGGAGGCAGCAGCTGGCCGCCGGGGCAGGATGTGCCGGATGACCTCCGTCTGCGCTTGAGTGGCAGAGAACTGTTGGATTCAGTTCTCCACCGCGTCGCCGACCAGCCCAACCTGGGAAATTGGGGAGACCAGGAACCGAACCTTGTCCGCATCCGCCATATCAACCAGGCTGAGACAACGATGGCGCTCCTAGACCACTAAGGTGGACAGCGCCAGACCGATCACGCACGCTACGACACTCGTGCCCCGGAGGGCAAGGTCGAATGCAGTGCGGTGCTCACCTATGAGCGCACGGTCTGGATTACCCTCGTGCATGCCATAGGTGCCTTGGCCTGACAGACCTGAAGCAACGCCATGGCATGCAAGAGGAAGCGGCTTGCCCACAGGCTTTGTAAGCTCTGCCCGTTGGAACGGACGAAAACTCACAGGCCTTAGGGGGGAGACGAGGATCCCCCCAAAAGGCAGCGGCCACCGGACACAGGTGCACCTTTGTCGACAGACCGCTCAGATGGAGGGATACCTCGCAACCCTTCACCGTTCCTCCATCAAGGGTAGTGACAGGGAAAAGCTATTCAGGCAGTTTCTGGCAGAGAAAGATGCTGTTCACCACCTGATAAGCTCTCCATGCATTTGGGGAAAGAACGAGCTGAGAACCAGCGCGGCCCACCCCAAGATACCAAACTCCAGATTCCAAACGAGACTGAACGGGACACGGTGGAGGTTCCACTCGAGCCCGGCAGCCCCAGCGGCCCGTTTCAGCATAGCTGACATTTCTGGATCTGGTTTGGGCAATGTTACACTCCCAGAGGGAGATAACTCAGCCAAGTCATCATTTCCAGAGGCCAGTTCACCCTGCGATGCTGCTATTGACATCTTATCCTCAGGGGGAACCCCCATTGAAACAGCTGATCAGTCCATTACAGAGGGACCAGTATGCTCAACAGGAATTCCATCGGCTGCGGTGTGATGGAGGAGTGAGGAGTCCACAGGGAATGGTTACCGGGTGAGATATCCATCACTATCCTCCGATCACCCATCCCACATGGCACCCGGGGGTGGGGCATGGCAATGGGGACTCGCACTTAGCGGACGAAGGCGAGTCTTGATCTCAACACCGCGACGGTCATATTCCCACAATGAGAACATGAACCTTCCACAAAAGCTGCCTCAGCATGCTGAACATATAAGCACATATGCATACATATTTATATACATATAAACATATAGCCCAAACACGTGATGCAACAATGGTGACCGTCAGAGAGGAAAAGGGAACGATTGCATCCAGAAACGCACAGGTGGAATGACATCTTTAAAAAGACGCAAACACACCCGTGTTGCTCTTTCAGAAAATAGGACCGTCACCAGTGCCGGAGCACACAGGGGAATGACCGCGGCAACACTGAACAGAGAACTGAAACAGTGAAGCACTCACTTTTCCGCCCTCTAACCAGCCGTCAACACACACAAACATTTAGAAATTTGTTGCTGTTAAAACAGCAGTTGAGAGCTCAAAGCTCGCGATCACCGCTGCACTCGCGCTTGTAGAACACCAGCACTGGGAGAGTCTTCCTGAAGAACACCGACACACTCGCTCGTTGTAAACAACAGCACTCTCAGAGACATCAAACGATCGGCTCCGAAGTGAAAGGCAACTAGTGCGTGCATCCACTTCCGTATTTATACCCGCACCGCGGGGGCGGAGTGTGTGATGCGAATCACGCACGCCAATTACATTGGCTCGTTCAGTAGTACTCGAAGATGATAGGCTCTCTGACGCGATCCCCATTCAGTCGACGTCGACTACGTCCGACGTTATCGACTGAAAGGGAACTATTTACAGTGGTGATCAGAATTAATGGTACCCCTGGTAAATATGATCAAAATCTAATTAGTCTAAAAATCTAACCTTTCATTGAAGTAAAAATAATTGAAGTAAAAATAATTGAAGGGGGGGGGGGCTCACATTATGAAATAAATGTTTGTCTACAAACCACACTGGCCACCTAGAATTTTTTACGAGTAAAATATCTCTGAAGTATATTAATATGTACCTTTTTTTAGGTCACCAAGAGCCAGTTCCACCAACAGGGCTTTACTAAGCCTGGTCCTAACTGCTAAGTAGGTCTTAGTTAAGACCATTCTTTAGAGTTGACCTTAGGTCAGTTGCACCAACCAAACTTAAGCCTAGGCTTAACTACGCCTGGTTTTAGCGTTCCTGTGAATAGCCACGGAACTATAGCGGTTGCCTAGCAGCGTGCGTTGCTAGGGTTACGGTGTAAACTATCTTCCGCTGTTTGGTTAACTTGTAGCCGTATCAATGGAGGATCAAAGAAAAAGGAAATGAAATTTCACCGACATTGAGATACGAAAACTAATAGAGCTGTACAGTCAGCACAGACACACTGACTGCCAAGCAATCAAACGCAATAACTAACAAGAAGAAACAAACAACATGGAGACACATAACGGAAGCGATTAACGATTGCTCTGACACAGGAAAAAGTGGAAAGACCTCCTGAGCAAAGCAAAAAAAAATTTTTCTTCAAAAAAACACCACCCGACCGGCGGGGGTCCTCCCCCAAAAACTTCTGTGTACAGTACCATAATTGTGGATATCTTTGGAGAGGATTCCCCGGCTTTTATTGGTTTGGTGCGGTGCGGAAAGTGGCGGTACCGACCTAGAAACTGCTGTCTCTCCAGATATGGATGACGACCACTCAAGCGAGAGTGTGAATTGTGAAGGTGTGTAGCCTATATATTAGAGTAGCCTACAATAACAGTTTTAGTAGTTGTCAGATAACAGTATACCTATGACAGATTCTCTGTATTTTCAGACTCGATAGAGGCGCCAGTCACTCCACACATTTCGTATGAAGGCGGAGGATGAGGCTGGATAATCTGCAGCAGACACCTCTTGGAAAAGAAATTGTTAGAGTGGAGGCTGAAACAAAGAAATTACAGACCGAGCAGGAAAAGCTGGAACTTGAAAAACAAAAAATATCATTAGAAATACAGTTGCTCCAACAACACATAAACAGGTCCTCTTCGCCTATTTCTGAAGAGGATGGTCGGTCTTTTGTATTTCTGTAAATAAGCCTAATGGCAAATTGTGTGCAATGAATCAATGACAATTATATGTAAATTAAAAAAAAGTTTATTATAGACCTACTGGACTTTCTTTGAGGCTTATTGTTTTAATGATTTATGGTTTACAACCTGAAGATAATTAGTAGAATTATTTTAAGTGAAGAAATAGTTTTATGATAGTTTACATTTATATTTTATAGTTTTACATTTATAAAGCATTAATAATGTGTGTACGGACTAGTCGTCCACCGACATCTTCATGCCCTGCGTGGTCCACAGGGTCAACACCTTCCTCCGGCACCGGCTGATGGTGTTGCCTAGAGAGAGGGATCCTCTTGGTGACACAGATGTTGTGGAGGACAGTGCACGCTGCTATTACGGTGCAGACTCGCTCAGGGTGCATCCGTATCTCTCCATGAAGACAATGAAACCTAGAAAAAATAGTTAATGATTACTTACTTTGATTAGTGACTAATCAAAGTTTAACCTGATAAAAATATATATATTTAATGTAATCCGTGTTATATTTCATCTGCAATAACAATGTGGGCTTTTATAAAGATCCGTTTGGCCATTGACTTTTAAATGCATCATTATGCATTAATATGAGGAGAGTCTCTGCGACTGCAGATCAACGTGCTGCTGCATTTCTCTCTGATTCGGTAGGAAATTAAACGAAATGTGGAGGATTTTAACTGTGACAACATGATGGACAGGTCAGTTTACTGTGACAGGATGCGACAGAGAGCAACCGTTAAAAACGCAATTTTATATTTTGTTATATAGCCTAGACCTAGTCTATTTATATAGTTTTCAGTGATCGCACTATATCAGTACCATGGATAGTGGCACAGACATAGGATTTTACCTGCGCTTGAGGACTCCGATGCACAGCTCAACGAGTGACTTAGTGGTGGTGTGGATGGTGTTATAGTGACTTGCTATAGGACTTTTTATAGGACTTGCTCAGTCCTCGGAGCAATTATAGGTGTCATCAGCCAGTGTTTCAGTGGGTATCCACTGTCGCCGAGAAGCAGCCCGTTTACTCTTCCAGCCTCGAAATCCTGGTATAACGCACTCTCCCGGAGGATGCGTGCGTCATGGGCAGATCCAGGCCATCTCGCCACCAAATTAAAGATGTTATAATTGGCGTCACAAGCAATTTGCACATTGATTGAATGGTATCCCTTGTGGTTGACATACAGATACTCATGCTCAGATGGTGCCTGGATCCGGACTGAGTCCCATCGATGCAGCCTACAATACCAGCAATGCCAGAGGCACGGCGGAATCGCTGTTTCATCACCGCAGATTCGGCCTCAGTGGGGAGGTGAGCAGATCGCGGAAGGCGGCGGCTCAGTGCCAGTGATACTCTGCGGATGGCCCGACATGCGGTGGATTTGTGGACATTAATCATGTCTCCAACAGTGTTTTGAAACGCACCATTTGCATAAAAACGTAGCGCTATTAACAGCTGTAATGCCGGTGTCAATGCTTTGTTGTGGTTCGACACAAACTGTAATTCGGGTGACAGCTCTTCAACAAGTTCATATATATCTCTCAGACAGAATCGAAACCTCTCAATCAGCTCCTCATCATTGTAAATGTCCAATGGATTGCTTCTGTCCCTAATAACTCTCTCCCGTCTAAAAGCCCGCTCATTGTAAAGTCTGTGTATAAGGCGCACAGTGTCTTTACTGCTGAGTTATCAAGTGGTTGCTATAGAAACTTGCCTAGATTTTGGCTTTACGCCTGCTACTGACTAGGCGTAAGATTTACACCCGGTCTTAGCGAGAAGAGGACTTAAGCCTGGATGGTGCAACTGTCGTAACTATTAGGTCAGACTTAGAATGCTGAGTTAAGACGTACTTACCTTAAGACCAGGCGTAAGCCCTGTTGGTGCAACTGGCTCCTGGGTGACAAAGAACATAGAATTGTCTAGCTACGACTTGTTTCACAGGAGTTTAAATATAAGGAAACAGACCGCCAAGGCAATAATTAAGAAGTTCCAATCAACTAAAGATGTAACGAATCTGCCAGTAAGAAGACGTGTGTCTATAATGGGTTTTGTGTTTGGAGCTCCGTCGAATTGATTCATTAATCCTTGATTTTCTTCTTTACCACTCATTTATAAACAAGTACTTTCTATTTTTATATCGTGTGAACTTATCCTCGATACTATTCCCTATAAAAAACAATCGGATTGCTTTGATATCGCTACTTAGATCCAACTTTGCGAATCCCAGCTACTAGCCTTTTAGCCCGCTAGCATTTCACGCGTGGCCTCGCGCCAATCGACCGTCGGATTTTACACCCGTTTCACTGAAAGGATACAGGTTATATCCAGGATTTCAGTCCTAAATTAGTAGTGATATTGGTAGTATCACTACTAATTTACTGTTCATCTGTTATAATGGCGAATATATCGGATGTGTGTCTAACGCTACCTCTGAGTGCAGGTGAGGACACATTCGAGCTGCATTCGGTGCTGTTGGAGCTGGAGTCCGTGGAGAAGCAGATCCGTGGTCTGCTAGAGAGGCAAGCCGAGCTGCGAGATCGGCGATCAGCGCTTGAAACATCACGCGCCGATGCTCACAAGTCAGTGGTTAGTAACTTTTTGACTCCGACTTCGTCTACTCCGTGCGTTTCTCTGCCCAGGAGGACGCGATCATCTCTGGCTTCATTCACTCCGGCACCGACACAAAGCCATGGACCCTGGGTGATCCCTCAGCGGAAGACACGAGCCAGGACCAGACCAAGAACCTCTCCACCGCTCCCGGTCTTCGAGATCTCCACCCGGAACCGCTTCTCCCCTCTTCGCGAGTCGGAACGTGACGACGCCGTGATCATCGGCAGTTCCATCGTCCGTCATGTCCGCGCTACCTCAGGTAAGGGTAATGTGCGCACTCACTGCTTTCCTGGTGCTCGTGTTCTAGATGTCGCTGCACATGTTCCCGAGATCCTGAACGGTGACGAGCGCGTCGGAGCTGTGGTGCTGCACGCGGGAACGAACGACATCCGGCTGCGGCAGACGGAGGTTCTGAAGAAGGACTACAGGAGCCTGATCGAGACGGTACGCAGCACAGCGCCTGAGGCAACGATCATCGTGTCTGGACCGCTTCCCACGTACCGACTAGGACAAGAAAGGTTCAGTAGACTATTTGCTCTAAATGAATGGTTAATATCATGGTGTAATGAACAGAAACTGCTCTTTGTAAATAATTGGAATCTGTTCTGGGAGCGACCTAGGCTCTACCGTGCTGATGGCCTGCACCCCAGCAGAATCGGAGCGGCTGTGCTGTCGGACAACATCTCCAAGACGTTACACACCATCTGACTAGTAAGTCAAAGTCCAAATCACAATCTCTGCTGTCCCAACTTAATTGATACAAGTAGTGTAGAACATTATATAGAAACTGTGTCTATTCCTCGTCTAGTGAGGTCAAACAATAAATCTAGTTTAGGATCTAGGAAAAATCTTATTGTAATTAAACCAGAAAATCTAAATCTCAGTGAACAAAAAGAATTTCTAAAACTAGGTCTTCTAAACATTAGATCGCTCACACCTAAGGCGGTTATTGTAAATGAAATGGTCACAGATAATAATTTCGATGTTCTGTGCCTTACTGAAACCTGGCTTAAACCAAATGATTATTTCGGTCTAAATGAGTCTACTCCACCAGGATACTGTTATAAGCATGAGCCCCGTCCGATCGGTCGTGGCGGTGGTGTTGCAACAATCTATAGAGATATCCTAAATGTTACTCAGAAAAGAGGTCACAGGTTTAATTCGTTCGAAGTACTTGTGCTAAATGTTACGCTCTTAGATGTAAGAAAGAAATCCCTATTATCTCTAGCCTTAGCGACCGTATATAGACCTCCAGGGCCCTATGCTAATTTCCTAAAAGAGTTTTCAGACTTTCTCTCAGATCTATTGGTCAATGCCGATAAAGCAATAATTGTTGGAGATTTTAACATACACGTAGATAACACAAATGATGCGTTAGGGGCTGCGTTTACAGATTTATTAAACTCATTTGGGGTCAAGCAAAACGTCAGTGGTCCCACTCATCGTCTAAATCATACACTAGATTTAATTATATCATATGGAACCAATCCAACCGATATAGATATTATAGCGCAAAGTGACGATCTCACTGATCATTGTATGGTAACGTGCATATTACGTACTGCTGAAATTTGCCATGTTGCGCCACGTTATCGACCAGGCAGAACAATCGTTCCAACCACTATAGATAGATTCACAAATAGCTTACCTGATCTATCTCAGCTGCTCAGTGAACCCCAACAAACAGATGAACTAGAGGAAATGACTAGCAGTTTGAGCACCATTTTCTCTAGTACATTAGATATTGTTGCACCAATTAGATTAAAAAAGGTTAGAGAGAAAACTAAAGCACCATGGTACAATAGTACTACACATGTTATCAAGAGAGAAACTCGTAACTTAGAGCGTAAATGGAAACAAACTAATTTAGAGGTCTTTAGAATCGCGTGGAAAGACAGTATGTCACGTTATAAAAAGGCTCTAAAAGCAGCCAGGGCTGAGCATCTCCGCAAACTAATAGAAAATAACCAAAATAATCCAAGGTTTTTATTTAACACCGTGGCTAGACTAACAAATAAACAGACATCACCAGAGCAAAATATTCCGTTACAGTATAGTTGTAATGATTTTATGAATTACTTCAATGAGAAAATAGAAAGCATCCGAAATACAATTGTAAATGTACAATCCTCTATGGTGTCTTATGATTCAGCCACAATTATCGCCCCTCAAGAACAACTACACCGCTTTACAACTATAGGACAGGAAGAGCTAAATAAACTTATCTTTGCAGCGAAACCAACAACATGTTTATTAGACCCAATACGCACTAAACTACTGAAAGAAGTGTTACCTGTAGTGGAAGAGCCTCTTCTCAATATTATTAACTCGTCTTTACCTTTAGGTCATGTTCCAAAAATATTTAAGCTGGCAGTAATAAAACCTATTATTAAGAAACCGCAATTAGATCAAAATAACTTAGCAAATTACAGACCCATTTCAAATCTTCCATTTATATCTAAAATACTAGAAAAAATTGTGTCCACTCAATTGTGCTCTTTCTTGCAAGAAAATGATATCTATGAAAAATTTCAGTCAGGATTCAGACCGCATCATAGCACAGAAACTGCGCTAGTTAAAATTACAAATGATTTACTTTTAGCTTCTGACCAAGGCTGTGTCTCAATACTGGTTCTACTCGATCTTAGCGCTGCGTTCGACACTATAGATCATAAAATACTCTTGGATCGACTACAAAACTACACTGGTGTTCAGGGACAGGCATTAAGCTGGTTTAGATCGTACTTATCAGACCGTTACCATTTTGTCTGTTTAAATGGTGAAAAATCGAAGATAACGTCAGTAGAGTATGGAGTGCCGCAAGGATCGGTGTTAGGCCCTCTGCTATTCTCAATATATATGCTGCCACTGGGTAATATTATAAGAAAACATGGAATTCATTTCCACTGTTATGCTGATGACACTCAATTATATATTTCATCAAGGCCAGATGAAAACACTAACTTATCTAAATTGACAGAGTGTCTTAAAGATATAAAATGCTGGATGACGTGTAATTTCCTGCTATTAAATTCAGATAAAACGGAGGTATTACTTATTGGTCCAAAAAACTACCCACAAAACCTCGTACAATACAACTTTAATTTAGAAGGATGTCCAGTTACTTTATCCACTACAGTAAAAGACCTGGGTGTTATACTAGACCGCAACTTGTCTTTCGAAAATCATATTTCATATGTTACAAGAACAGCCTTTTTCCACCTTAGAAATATTGCTAAGCTACGTAACATGCTATCTGTTTCTGATGCAGAAAAGTTAGTTCATGCATTCATGACCTCAAGACTAGATTACTGTAATGCTTTATTAGCTGGTTGTCCTACATCCTCAATAAACAAGCTACAGTTAGTGCAAAATACAGCTGCTAGAGTTCTCACTAGGTCAAGAAAATATGATCATATAACACCAATTTTATCATCTCTGCACTGGTTACCTATTAAGTTCCGTATCAATTACAAAGTACTATTACTGACCTATAAAGCCCTAAATGGTCTAGCTCCTGTATATTTAATGGACCTTCTATCGCCCTACAATCCATCGCGTTCTTTAAGATCCCTAAATTCGAGGCTTCTGGTCATTCCTAGATCCAGATCCACTAAAAGAGGGAGGGCGTTCTCGCATTTCGCTCCTAAACTCTGGAATAGCCTTCCTGATACTGTTCGTTGCTCAGACTCGCTCTCCCAGTTCAAAACTAGATTAAAGACGCATCTCTTCAGCCAAGCATTCACATAATGCTTGCCTCTTATACTACTGTTGAATCAGATCGAATGCATTAATATTATGAACAGCAGCTACGCTAATTATTTCCCATCTGCTTTTCTGCTGTTATCTCGGGACGCTAGTCCCGAGGTAAATAGCGTTCTTCAGCTACAGTCTGTATCCAGCCTCTCACGGAGACTTCAGAGTCCCCAACACCTGCGATGAGACGACTAAACGCCTGCGATGAGACGACTCGACGCCTGTGAAGAGACGACTCAACGCCGGCGATATGTTATGCCCTAAATTAATACATGATGATTAACTAACTGTATTTTTTACGTACATTTCTGAAATGCACTTTCTGTAAAGCTGCTTTGAAACAATATGTATTGTGAAAAGCTCTATACAAATAAATTTGAATTGAATTGAATTGAATATATTGTCTTAATGCACGGTAAGGAGGAATTGCAGAGATTACTTGAGTCTTGGGGGTCAGAAAGCCTAAAAATATATATCAAACAACCCCTACATCATCACATGTTGTTTGGGAGGGTTTCAAGAAAAATCCTCCTCGCTCCTCCAAAAACAAACTCCAGCATATTCAGTTGTCAGACATTGCTGGAACTTCAAAAGGGACTGGATTCTATAGTCAGATGAAACAAAAATTGTTGCTTTTTGGCATCAAACCCACCAGATGTGTTTGGTGCAAACAGGGATAAAAAGTACCCCATGCCTACGGTTAAATATACTGCTGGATCCTATATGCTGTGGGCCTATTTTTTTGCTGGAGATCCTGGACATCTTATTCAGATACATGGCATTATGGATTCTAGCAAATACCAACAGATAAAAAATAAAAACCTGACTGCCTCTGCTAGAAATCTTATAATGGGTTGTGGTTGGATCTTCCATCAGGACGTTGAATGGTCCAAAACAAACATCAAAATCAAACATCAAAATCAATACAAAAATGGGTAACTGAGCACAAAATGTTCGAGCTTCTGCCATGGCCGTTCCAGTCCCTTAAACTGAACCCTATAGAAAATAAGTGGGCTGAACTGAAGAGAAGCACCACCAACATGAACTTGTGAATCTGAAGGATCTGGAGAGATTCTGTATGGAGGAATGGTCTGTTTTCCAAACTCATCAGGCATTATAGAAGAAAACTCAGAGCGGTTATCTTGACAAAAGGAGGTTTCAAAAAGTATTTAATAACAGGGGGCCAATCATTATGGCCAGCGTTTTTTTTGTTGTTGAGAAAAGCATTTATCTCATAATGTGATTTACCCCCCTCTTTCAATTCTTTTACTTCAATGAAAGATTAGATTTTTGTGGATTTTTTGAATGAAAGATCAAAAGGATAAACAATGCAGATTTATTTTTTACAGCCATTTTTGATCATATTTACCAGGGGTGCCATTCATTCTGAGCACCTTTGGACAATGTGGATAATTGTATCTCAAAAAATGTATATGATAATGTATCTTGAAGGGAGACTAAGAACCTGATTCTGCTATCAAAGCGGAGATCTGGGGAGTGGAGGCCACAGCAGGAATACTCTCTAAAGCAAGAGAACCCTTAGAACACTCCACCTAAAGACATTTAGCCAAGGAGGCTCACAGAGAGCCTGGCTACTTCAGCACAACTCTATACAGAGCTCCATGAGTGGAGGCACCTTTCAGCAGAACGACTCTCTAAAGCAGCGGTTCCCAAACTTTTTTTTCCTGCGCACCCCCTTCTATGTCCCAGCCCGGTTGGCGCACCCCAATCCTCACTAAAAAAAAAAAAAAAAACGCAACAAAGCTTTGTTTTATCGCCATATAAAGACTCATGTTTAATCATGCGCAAATACCCAGAACACGCATGACAATAACAACATCAACAAAGTTTCAATATAATGCAACAAAGCTATGCACAAGCTTCCACTTTTAACCCTTTCACACACAACACAGCGCTGAATGAACGATGATCTGCTTTTATGTCATTTTTCCTTTTTTATCAAAAATATTCACTAATGTATAGCTATAGCATGAAACACTGATATTCCGATTGTGGATGTGTTTCGTTGTATAACGAGCTTCATAACGACCGCGTTATTTGAGCTGTAAGCCTGATGGGCGGCGCCATGATAGTTTGTGCAGAGAATCGGATCTGTTGGATTTACAACACGTCAATTCCTCCACTTCTCACGAAATACATGAAAGTAAGAGGCCGGTGAACTGGGAGAAGAATTGGGTAAAATGTGAAGCTACTTACACAATGTGTATCTGATATGGGTAAAATGTGAAGCTACTTACACAATGTGTATCTGATATGAATAAAACGGTCGTTATAATGAAAAGGATTATTATTGCCGCTTCCATAGAAATCAGTAAACTCAAAATCATTGCTTTGCTAGTACTTATGTGTATTTAAATGTCTGAAACCTAAAATAAACATTATGTGGTTGAAAACACTCAATAGTTGTGATATGTGACAGCACTGGCTCAGCGCCAGCCAACTTGCGAAAGCACATTTGAATTTAGAAGTTGATCACGTGACATTTAGCCTAGCAGCTGCAGTGCAAGGCGGACAAGGGTGTAATCCATAAGCTGGAAACTGAAGCCTCGCGGGAGCCGCCATTGTAGCAGAACTTCACCTGCTGTTAGCATTCCATTGACTCCAATTCATTTTGGCGTCACTTTGAAAGCAAATAGCTTTACATCTGAGGCGTCCAAAGACTTCATTTGTCCATTATTTATTCCTAAAGAAACACGACAATGTATAAAAGGCTCCATTACTTTGTATCTTACGTTATGGCCCCGGTAGAAGCCGTTTTTGTAAAAATAGGCTAGCGATTGCATCATAACGCGACTTTCTGTCGCACAATAGAGACATTACCGTATAGACAAGAGGAGAAGCTCGCGGGCAATCTTTTACTGTCTATGAGGAAATCGGGGGGACATAGAGGCATAAAGTCAAGGGAGAAGCCCATAGATAGAGAGTCCATAAAAACAACGGGACAAAATATTTCAACAACGTTTTTGAGGAATTAGGTGATTCAGATTAGAAGATTTACAACTGTCAGACTGTCGTCAAACACAGTTTGAGCCTGCGCAGTCGCTCAGCCATCAGGCAGGAAGTGCAATAATTGGGCTTCAGTTTTCTCCGTTGAAGTCAATGGGGTCGCTGTGTCCATTTCTTTTACTGTCTATGAGAGCAGTGCGTAGAAGACAGCAGCTGTCTTCTTCGTTTCTATCAAAAACTAATAAATTATAGTTTTTTTTATTTAAAATAAAAGCGATTACAAAGGAAATGTTTACTGTTCATGTTTTTTTTTTTATTGTATGGAAAAATCCCACTTAAAAAAACAGACCGCCATTACATTTCTCCTCTCACGCACCCCCTGGTGGCAGCTCGCGTACCACACTTTGGAAATCCCTGCTCTAAAGTGAGAGGAAGCCTAGATACACTCCACATTACAGACCATCCAACCAGGAAGGCTAAGACAATAAACATGTATTATTTGGAAATATTAAGGAGAATAAACTATATAATAATTCTTGCAGAATTCTTTTAACATAAAGCAAAATGTATCTAGACCCAACCTCTTTTGAAAACTTTATAACTGGAGGTAAATGTTACTTCCTTAGGATTTATGAGAAATAAGAATGAAAGTTATTGAGGTTATTTAAAATTGTGAATGACCTAATGTTTTCAAATATTTATTTAATAATTATGTGAATTAGCACAAATGGGACATATTAATAAAATGTAGTAAGGATTAGGTTGTAAGGGTTAGCTGTATGCGGAATTAATATTACAATCAATAATTACAAGGTTACAATCAATTAACCTGTCCACCCAACAAACCTTCAGTATTAATTGTCTATCAATTCTCAGAAAAGTTATTTTCGTGTCAACTGAAAAATATAATTCTTACTGTGTACAGTACTATACAGCATGTAGCAAGATCAGAAATTGTTAAAGTGACTTTGATTTGCAAACAGTATATCAGAATCAAATACTCACATGCATTGTGTGTAAGTTTTATTAACTTAATCATGAACACATAACTAGTCTAAACAAAGACATACACACAAATCACTCATAAGCCCCTTTCACACAGCGCGTTGATCCCGGGAAATTGCCAGGAAATTGCCAGAACGCCTTCTGTGTGAACGCAAACACGACCCGGGATTGATGCCGGGTTGGGGACCTAGTAACATTGCCGTGTTCAGTCCCGGAACGCGCGCTGTGTGAACAAAAGCCGTAATCAATGCCGTGTCATAATGATGACGCTGAAGTGAAGTGAAAGCAGGCTAGTGAAACGGTACGTAATGCGCTAGTTTATGATCGAATCAGAGAAAAAAAATGCACAAGCGTGTCACATCGATGTCACGTGTCTATACGGAAATTTTACGGGTTGTGTGTGAACGCACTCTCTGATTCCGGAAAATCACTGGCAGTGTGAATGAACCAAAATCAAACGAACCCAGGTCAAATCCCGGGTCACTTTATCCGTGTATTTTCTGGAATCTCTGTGTGAAAGGGGCTATACACACATGGGTAAAATGGAAAGTAAAAGAAACCGAACAAGAAACGGGAATGAAGCTATGGAAAGAGTCAATTTAACCATCTTAAAGAACCATTAGTTTACTAATTCACTTTGTTAAAAGGGGTGCAGTGTGAAAGTAGCCTTGACTTCAAATAGATATACATTTTCTATTGCCGTACTCTTTAACAAAGTTTACATGACTTTTCTGATGTATTTGTGAGTATGATGTTTTAATTGCATTGATCACAATTGAATTGTCTTCCTCCAGAGTGAATGTGCAGATTATTATTGAAATAGCTTTTTTTCTAAACCTCGTCACACTGAGGAAACGGCATTTTCTTTCCAGAATGAGTTTGTAAATGCTGTTTCAGGCTTATGTGATATGGGAAACTCATGTCACACTGAAGACACTTGTAAGGCTTCTCTCCAGTGTGAACTCTCATGTGAATATTAAGGTTTCCTTTAATTGTGAAACTCTTTTCACACTGAAGACACTTGTATGGCTTCTCTCCAGTGTGAACTCTCATGTGCAGCTTAAGGTTTCCTTTAACCGTGAAGCTCCTTCCACATTGAGGACAGGTGAAAGGCTTTTCTCCAGTGTGAGTCCTTAAGTGATACTCAAGGTGTGCTCTGTATGTGAAACTCTTTCCACAGTCATGGCACATGAAAGGCTTTTCTCCGATATGAATTTTTACATGATTCTTAAGGTGATTCCTGTCTGTGAAACACTTTTCACACTGAAAACACTTGTAAGGCTTCTCTCCAGTGTGAACTCTCATGTGAATATTAAGGTCACCTTTAATTGTGAAGCTTTTTCCACACTGTGGACAGGGGAAAGGCTTTTCTCCAGTGTGAACTCTCATGTGATCCTCCAGGTGTGCTCTGTTTGTGAGACTCTTTCCACATTGATGACACATATAAGGCTTCTCTCCAATGTGAATTTTTACATGATTCTCAAGGTGATTCCTGTCTGTGAAACTCCGTTCACACTGATGACATATAAAACAGTTCTCTCCTGAGTGAATCCTCATGTGATGATTAAGGTGTGGTTTACGTCTGAAACTCTTTCCACACTGATCACAAACAAACGGCTTCTCTCCAGTGTGAATTGTCATGTGAGTCTTAAAACTTTCTTTTAGTGTGAAGCTCTTCCCACACAGTTTGCAGGTGAAAGGCTTCTCTCCAGTGTGTACTTTCATGTGGGTATTAAGGTCTCTTTTCTGTTTAAAACTATTTCCACACTGAGAGCATATGAAAGGCCTCTCTCCAGTGTGAATTCGCATGTGAGTCTTAAGAGTTCCTTGTAGTGAAAAAGTCTTCCCACACAGAGTGCAGGTGTAAGGCTTCTTCCCAGAGTGATTTCTCATGTGGGCATTAAGGTCTCTTTTATGTTTAAAACTATTTCCACACTGAGAACATATGAAAGGCTTCTCTCCAGTGTGAATTCGCATGTGAGTTTTAAGATTTCCTTGTAGTGAGAAATTTTTCCCACACAGTTTGCAGGTGAAAGGCTTCTCTCTAGTGTGAATTCTCATGTGGACTGTAAGGGATTTTTTCTGTGTAAAACTCTTTCCACACTGAGAGCATGAGAATGGCTTTTCTCTAGTGTGAACTATCATGTGAGTCTTAAGATTTCCTTTTAGTGAGAAACTCTTCCCACACAGTTTGCAGGTGAAAGGCTTCTCTCCCGTATGGATTTTTAAGTGGATTTTAAGGCTGTCTTTTCGATTGAACTTCTTTCCACACTGTTGGCAGGACAAAGGCTTCTCTCTAATGTGAGCTTTTATCTGGAGATTTCTAGTTTCTGTTTTATGAGTCTGTGAGTTACTAAAAGATTCGTCACTAGTCATTAAATCATGACATTTCTCTTCCATTTCATTCAGTTCTTGACTCTCTTCTTTCAGAGCCATCAGGTCTAGGGTAAAAAGAAACAAAAACAAGTTAACGCTAGTTTAATGGCACAAAGTAAGACATTAAAACATTTAGACATCTAAAACATTAAATGCAACAACACATTCTAGATAATTTGCCCACTAAACAACGGAGTAGAGTTGTAATCTGTAATGTCAGAGCCTCTTATTAATATTGTTAATTCTTAATTTTCTTTAGGACACATCCCAAGTACTACCCCCCTCATAAAAACCCTCAGTAGAGCACTGCACTGCACACATTTGTGTTGGGATCCTGCAGATTAGACATTAGAACTGGTTACACTGTTGTCGCTTGTGAAAACCAAATGGCGACGGCGTGGGAGTAAATGTGCAGATTAAGGGGCGATAATATTATAATATGATCCCCTTCCTAAGTCAGAAGGGGTGCGAAATCTGATCGGCTTATTTTTTGACATGCTTGTAGAGAAAGGCTTACAAAAAGTTACTGGGTTGTCACTTTTCACGTTTTCTAGGTTGGCAGATGCACAGGGGACCCGATTATACAGGTTACATTCAATGATTATGAGACGTTTCTGAACACCCTGAGGAAGGAAAGAGTGCCTTGGATCCGCTCCTCTCTCTCATACAGGGGGAAAACACTGCTTTAACACTGGAAAACACTGTTAGTGCAGAGTATGCACTAACATTTCGTACTCTTACTGCTCAGATGGTGTGGGTGGATGACTCCTTTTGCGGAAAAGTTTAAATGATGAGGTTCAATCTGAATTAGACTGTCACAATGATGGGAGAAAACAGGATCAATTCATCACGCTAGCAATCCGAACTGACAATCTCAAAAACCCAAACCGACTCTCTCATCCATTCAGTCAAGCAATAACGATAACAATAACAATCCCCATAACGATGACCCTGAACCGATGCAGGTCGTATGTACGAATATATCCACCGAAGAACGAGAACGCCACATAAGAGAACATCTGTGCCTATACTGTGGCCAAGCGGGGTATCTGAGAGCGAACTGCCTGGCTCGACCACCACAGCAGTATACTCATGAGTACATTCATTCTTCCCAGTTATTCTACCTCATGTATGGAAGTACCAGTAAAGATAACCTTTTCCACAAACGCTATTATTACCAAGGCCCTTCTTGATTCTGGGGCAGCGGGCAGTTTTATTGATGAAGGCCTAGCCCGACAGTACGAGATTCCACTAATCCCCTGTGAATCTCCCTTCACAGTGGCAGCGTTAGATGGACGCCCCCTGTGATCCAGTCATGTTCGAAGCACCACCACCACCACAGACATTATCCTGGAAGTTGGTATTCTTCATATTGAAACCACACGCCTCTTTACCATCCATTCCCCTCACAATCCGGTTGTCCTCGGTCTACCCTGGCTACAGAAACACAACCCTCTGATTTCATGGCATGAGAAACAAATCACATGCTGGAGCTCCACCTGTCAGTACAATTGCCTAAATCCAGTCACTCCCATGTCAGTGAGAACCACCGCAACCATTACCCATTCCCTGATGACCTTGGTCACATATTGCTGTTGATTTTGTCACTGATCTCCTGGCTCTTCACTATGTCACTTTTATGGATTACCAGAAGATATTGTCTCTGATCGAGGTTCCCAGTTCATGTCCCAGGTTTGGATAGCCTTCTTCCGTTAGCTCAATGTGAATGTAAGCCTCACTTCAGGGTACCACCCACAGTCTAATGGCCAAACTGAATGTTTAAACCAAGAACTCACAAGATTTCTTAGAATGTACCTCCAACAGAATCAATCAGACTGAAGCCACTTCCTTCCCTAGGCTGAATATGCTCAAAACTGTCTTTAAAAAACCCTCCGCAGGCATGATTCCTTCCTCAGCTAACACATGACGTACCAGTTAACGTGATCATCCGCAACGCTACCATTAGGCCCATTTTAGGTCCGGGCCTGCCCATTTTGACCCAGGCCTATAGCGAGTAGTGAGTGATTTTCATTCTAGCAGTTCATCCAAATAGCAGCCCGAGGAAAGCTTTGAGTGAAAGCTTCTCAGCCAATCAGCGCCTTCTACCCAACGTGTGGACTCTTATGCTGCGTTCCAGACAGGTTTTTGAGCACGTAAATCACGACTTCAAACCACTAACGCCATTCCCCAAGAAGACCTGTCACAACCTCCGCTAGACCTGTCATCAATAGATGAGCCTGCAAGCCAGCCCGAACTCCGTACATTCCCAGTCATACACATATCGGGGAAAGATAGGAGTTTCCCTGTAAAAAGCCCCAAGTCCCACAAGCAAGTTTGAATTGTGTGCATGTGTGATTATTTATCAGCTATATCGGATTGTTATGCTGTTGTTTATTTGCTTAGTGTTTAGCAGCTGTGTCAGATTCAATGCTGCTGTTATTTCATATCGATACAGTTCTTCTGTCATTGTGAATTTATAAGAAACAGTTAAATAATTTTGGACAGTTCCCTGCCCGCCGTGCTGGGTAAATAAATGGAGAGAGAAATAGACCCTACAAAGATATAATTCCGTTTCAGTCTTTTTCTGCATTGAACATTCAAAAGAGATAAATGAAGTTAGGCTTACTGCCAAGGTGTATGTCTTTGTCTGCTTCAGCACTGAGCTGAGGACAGCAACACAGGTAGGCTACTGAGTCGCTGTCCTCAGTGCCACAGAAAAGGAGATGAAGGGTGAAGGATTACAAATTTAAGAATAGGTTTAAGATCTGCTGATCCTATTTTCTTTACATAACCTCACATGAAAAATTAAGGTAGAGTAAACTGAATTTGGCATTTAAGGTTATAAATGATGATATCAGAGTTATCAGCAAGAGAGTCCGGCAAATCCAGTTTTCTGTATTTGTCAGATTACTGCTCTCTATCGAGCCTGCCATTCCTGTTTCTCTCTATTGTAAGCAGATTACTGAAACTCTTGGTAGCTTCCGTCTCAGCGGGAGAGTTCTGCCATTCCTGTTTTTGAGTCTCACTGTTTGAATAGTTATGCTGATTGGATTAGGACCGGTAACGGGCTGACTTCTGTACTTCATTTACAGGCTTTGTTCAGATTGTCTCCACCCATGTAAATCCCTCCCCCTTGAAAGGATATAACACTGTGCTGAGCTATTGAGTTCAGACTTGGATGGAAAGACTACAGCTACCAACAGCTTGTGTTCTCAATAAAGAATTCGGCTAAAGATACACCCGAGTCTCCTGGTCTTTGCTTCTGAGTTTTCAAACACTTAAGAAGAAAAAAGTTCACTACAAGGGGAACCCGTTTTTTTTTTTTTTTTTGCTTATTTTAACTGGCCCATCCAGTTTTCTGGAGGCCCACCTACAATTAAAATCCTGGCGCCACTAGTGAACGTGATTTATTAGTATTTTACTTTTATTTTTTCGTGACTTACTAATTCACAACATGATGTTGCATGCTCATAGTTTCTTTTGCGCTTTTCTAAAGTGAAGCGATATACAACGCGTATGTCCGCATTTGCCATTGAAGAGTGCGCGCCACGAGCTCAGTATAATGGCCGAGAGGACAGGAAAGTCCGTTTTTCTGAGGTGAGGCTTTTTATTTCAGCGTACACTTACGTCACTGATAGTTCCTATTGTGCTGGGTTCTCTGAAGTAGTCGTGATTAGCCTCTCACAACGCAACATGCTCTAAAAAACCTCTTAAGCACGCCGAATAATGTAAGTAGACTTTTTTTTTTGTAATCGCAGCTTTGAACGATTACGTAATTGTGGCATCTGTAATCGCATTTAGAAATGTGATTAATTGTGGAGGTCAACTTTTCCTGAGTATTAAACCAAGAGTTACAATTCCCAGAATCCTCATACCCTAACTAATCACGCTCACACCTGTCAGTCATTTCACAAACTATTTAAGCCATGAGAACACTAGGTTCGGTGCAAAGTCTAGTATTGCCACAGCCTACATTTCTGAGCGTTTGTCTGTTTCTTGACCTTGTTTGGATTACGTTTTCTTGACCATTTGCTGCCTGCCTGTTGACTATTGCCTTATTGACTGGTTTGCTGCCTGCCCTGACTGCCTGTTATGTAGGGTGTTATTTTTCTGCCACAATTCTGCGCATGCAAGATCATATTTTGAGCCCGCAAAATGGCATTTCGCACACACATGAACTGAGTTTTGCAGAGAAATGTTCGTCTCGCAAATCAGAAAGTTTTTCGAGCAAACAAAAACTAATTTTGCATTTAAAATAAATTTTTAAGATTTGTAAGATTTGCCAATAAGATTTGTATTTAATATCTGTACTTCAAATTTCTGACAGAAAGCATAACAGCACGCCATAACAGCTACATTCAATTTGACCAAACAGAGCCAAGCTTTTCAAATCTAAGTCGAAGCAGGTGAGTTTTTAGTTGCTGTTTGCATAAATATCTTTGAGCTCACTTTTGGACTAATGTTAGCTAACACGTGGAATACTGACGTTAATCGCTGTAACATGATACGGACGCTGGTGTTTATATTCGTTCAAGCTTGACAATCTTATTGCCTTTTTATTTATATATAATACATATTTCTAATTACAGATTGGTACAAAGATTAAATTGTTAAAAGTAATGCTTATAATAGAGCATTCATCTGAAAATGCTGAAGCTGTGAAGGGGTTTGAATAGATTACCCACCAGGTACATTGTACTCCGCGTACTGTCATTCTTAAGAAGAAAACAAATCATGCGGAAGTGTTTTGTTTTGGCTTATTCTTTGTTTTTTCTAATTGAATTTGTGACACGAGTGGCATTTAATAAATCCAATAAAGAGACGCATGACGCAGAATGACTGAAGAAAGACTTTGAAAATGAAACCAACCTGTTTGTTCCTCAGTATCTTCATGTTTGACTCTGAATGTTTCTTCGATCTTCATGTTTTCACACTCCTCTTTAATAAACGCCATTTTTGTTTGTTCATGTTTGACACTGAATGTGTCCTCAATCCTCAGGTCTTCACTCTCCTCTTTAATAAACGCCATCTTTGTTTGTTCCTCAGTTTGTTCATGTTTGACACTGAATGTTTCTTCAATCTTCACGTTTTCACTCTCCTCTTTAATAAACGCCATCTTTGTTTGTGTCTCAGTATCTTCATGTTTGACTCTGAATGTTTCTTCAATCTTCACGTCTTCACTGTCCTCTTTAATAAATGCCATCTTTATAATAGTGTGTCACGTGGATCTCAGTCGCTTCACCAGGAGTTTTTCTGTTTAAGAGAAGAATAATTAACAGAAAGAAAAACATATCCAGACTAAGACATTTCTACACTGACCAGTGAAATGTGGCCACGACACATTGACTCGTGGAAATGTGATAACATGCAAGATGTAAACAAGTTCAAATGTTGAGGGAACGATATCTTTTTCTCATGGCCACGAGTTAAATGTGTAAACAACCTGTGTGACCATAGCAACCTGGAATTATCATGAATGGATAGGCCTATAATAATATTTACCTGTATTTTTAATTAAGGATGACAAAATAAGGGTGCATTATAGCCTTTTGTATTGCGCGCAACGTTGACCATGACAGCATAAGAATGAAGTTTGTTATTATCAATAAATGATAAATGAATATGTAAGAACATTAAATATTATAGGCCTACATAAAAACACATATCCATCCCATCTCACAGCATTTTAAATCCATTCCCGATCGTGTCTTCATTTATTATTAGCTACTTTTATTATGTATATTAAATCTAAATAAAATGAAATATATAGCCTAATATGGTAAATTCCCATAAAGTGGACTTCCAGTGAAATTTCTGTGCGCCTACAGAAATAAAGTCATATATTGAAAGCTTTATTGCCATGGCAGTATTGACAAAACATAGGCTATATGGTTGTGTAGGCCTAAGTAGGCTGTTAGATAATACATGACATTAACTGGGAAAAGAGATGAGATCAAGTGAAAATATAATGAATGAATACAGGTCCTTCTCAAAAAATTAGCATATTGTGATAAAGTTAATTATTTTCCATAATGTAATGATAAAAATTAAACTTTCATATATTTTAGATTCATTGCACACCAACTGAAATATTTCAGGTCTTTTATTGTTTTAATACTGATAATTTTGGCATACAGCTCATGAAAACCCAAAATTCCTGTCTCAAAAAATTAGCATAGCATGAAAAGGGTCTCTAAACGAGCTATTAACCTAATCATCTGAATCAACTAATTAACTCTAAACACCTGCAAAAGATTCCTGAGGCTTTTAAAAACTCCCATTTCATTACTCAAAACCGCAATCATGGGTAAGACTGCCGAATGACTGCTGTCCAGAAGGCCATCATTGACACCCTCAAGCAAGAGGGTAAGACACAGAAAGAAATTTCTGAACAAATAGGCTGTTCCCAGAGTGCTGTATCAAGGCACCTCAGTGGGAAGTCTGTGGGAAGTAAAAAGTGTGGCAAAAAACGCTGCACAACGAGAAGAGGTGACCGGACCCTGAGGAAGATTGTGGAGAAGGACCGATTCCAGACCTTGGGGGACCTGCGGAAGCAGTGGACTGAGTCTGGAGTAGAAACATCCAGAGCCACCGTGCACAGGCGTGTGCAGGAAATGGGCTACAGGTGCCGCATTCCCCAGGTCAAGCCACTTTTGAACCAGAAACAGCGGCAGAAGCGCCTGACCTGGGCTACAGAGAAGCAGCACTGGACTGTTGCTCATTTGAAAGCAAATTTTGCATGTCATTCGGAAATCAAGATGCCAGAGTCTGGAGGAAGACTGGGGAGAAGGAAATGCCAAAATGCCTGAAGTCCAGTGTCAAGTACCCACAGTCAGTGATGGTCTGGGCTGCCATGTCAGCTGCTGGTGTTGGTGCACTGTGTTTTATCAAGGGCAGGGTCAATGCAGCTAGCTATCAGGAGATTTTGGAGCACTTCACAGGGCTCCAGACTAACTTTTTGCCTTGGTTGCACTGGTGCGCCTAACTTTTTTATTTAGGTGCACCAGCACAAAATTTAGGTGCACCCAAATGTTTCCTCGGCTCGCGTCGCCTTTAACGCCACAATTTCAAGCTCAGCTTTTTATCATGCTCCATATACATTAATATATATTATGTAAATGATTTTAAACAAGAATAAGGTGTAGGTACATACTTTTTTTTATTTGAAGCACAATTATACTGTATATAAATGTATTTATTTTTTTAAAGTGCTTCACTGAGCTGCCAAACTAACTATTTTGAGTCTCTAGCTCAGGCTCGGTAGGCTCTACCTCTTGAGTGGGATGCCATCTCCGACGAAGGATCAGGGTTTGGCATCTTACAGGGACTGGGGAGACTGGTGGCTGAAGTAGCTCTGTGTCTGGGCTGTTGTCGGAGCATTGACCGGGGAGTAGGGATGGGTATCCATAAGGTTTTAACGGTATTACTACTCTTACCGATACTGCTTATCGATCCGGTACTTTAACAGTATTCTTATCGCTTCTTTTTGTTTTATAAACAAAGATAAACAATTAAACAAAGATGCACATTATATAGGCCTACACAGTGCTTTAATTTCAGGAAGGTCTAACATTAGCTACTGTTCAAGTATGATCTAAAAAGAAGTAAAAAGTAATCAAATGTAAAATAACACTGCATATTTCATCATAGATAGATAATGCTTATTAAAGCTGAAGTTATTAATTCAAGAGCTGTGAATACAAGCCGGTCATTTTGACATATTTTTGTGTACATTTGATAGTTTAGACACGCACATGAAACCCAAAGTATAATTTGCTTGTCTCGTTACGGTCTGTTTCGGAGAGCGCGTCGCCTTGGGAACAGCATCTCTTGTGCAGACTTTTGTGCTTTTAATAGCTCTTTTTATTATTAAACGCGTCCCGCAATTTAGCAACAGTAGCTGGACTGCATTTTACAACAATCACGAGCTGATTCTGTCGTTAAGTTTGAGTTTTAGGGAGAAATGACAGCGCACTGCTGCGAAGGGAAGGAAGCTGCGCAAGACCTGAATGTGGCTGTAGTTTTTAATGGTTTTACCTCAATATTTTTTTAATAATCTTTGGAAGCCAAAATCTAAAATAAAATCAGACTAATATCACAGACCTAAAGTGTAACCAGGCTACGTTTGAATGTTTAGTTCTGCCGTCGTGTTGTGCGCGCTGTGGCTCCGCGTGAGAGATCTCTCTCTCTTTCTCTCTTGGACTGCGAAAAGCAAAAATGGTGTAATATTATTATACACAGAAAGGCTCGCAAGATAAATTATTTTTTTAAATAACGTCTTTATAGTAATAATAAATAGTATGTGTATTTTCTTAATTTCTCCAGTAAGTTACCGACATCAGAACCGATCACGTCCGAGCTGATCGATACAGCGGTCTTTCAGAAGTTGAATACCGGGTTTCGGTACCCATCTCTACCGGGGAGAGTGTTGGGGGAAACAGGCCTACTTTTCTTAAAGGAAAAACTCTATGGGTCTATTTCTTTTCATTGTTCGTCGTCTGTTTTCTTGCGTTTCTTTTGCTGATGCTGATTGCCGTAACTGATTCTCTGGTGCTCAGGTCGCAATTTCAGTCACACAGCACGGAGCAGTGTAGGCCTACCACAGCCAATCAGAGGCAAAGACCTCTGTCTCTGATTGGTTTAGACCACGATATGATCCAACCATGAGTGTGAGTTCCGACAAAGGAGAACTAGCGCTTCGTTCGTGGAGAGGCAGCGGACGCGAGGCGGTTAGGTGCACCGGTGCGACCTTGGAAAAATTTTAGTCGCACCCTTACAAATTTTGGTCGCACTCTAGAGCCCTGCTTCATGCTTCCATCTGCTGAAAAGCTTTATGGAGATGAAGATTTAATTTTTCAGCACGACCTGGCACCTGCTCACAGTGCCAAAACCACTGGTAAATGGTTTACTGACCATGGTATTACTGTGCTCAATTGGCCTGCCAACTCTCCTGACCTGAACCCCATAGAGAATCTGTGGGATATTGTGAAGAGAAAGTTGAGAGACGCAAGACCCAACACTCTGGATGAGCTTAAAGCCTTGTTTATACTCGACGCGTCCGCAAGAGCGCGAAGGTGCGCGCGGCAAAATGACGTAATTGCGGTGTGGGCGGTCGTGCGCGTTGGGTGCGCAAGACCCCATTTCGCCTGGCGGTGTGCACGGCACTTTTTGTAACATCGCGCGCGGCGCCGCATCCGAAGATGAACGACTTCGAGCCGAATCTGGCAGAACTGGTACGTCTGCACCAGCATGTTTATGATCCTTCTATACACAGAGACATTTGCATTGATGGGCGACCATAAAAGCCTCTCATTTTGTGAATAGGAACACATTTGCATTAAGCACCCAGTTTGCACTTGTCTAAAGTAACTGCTTACATTTACAAAATAAGCCTACAATAGCAGAAGTAAGCCCTGCTGATTAAATTAAGGTTTAAACAATCTTCAATAAGGCTTCAGTTGTTTAACTAGTTTGTACAAAAAAGTATAATAAACCTACTGCATTTATTACTCTTTTAATATGGATCAGCTATTAATAAACTACTAATAAACGGCAAACTACTTCTTCACTGCTGATTCCTGGTGGTTTAGAGGAGAATTACTCCGAGTCGCCCCCTGTCGTTTCACAGAATAGCACAACGGCGAGCGCGTCAAGCATAAACGCCTCGTCCGTTTGGAGAGGTGCGGGCGCAGTCAGCGGAGACTCGCGCTTGTGCGGACGCGTCGAGTATAAACAAGGCTTTAGGCCGCTATCGAAGCATCCTGGGCCTCCATAACACCTCAGCAGTGCCACAGGCTGATTGCCTCCATGCCACGCCGCATTGAAGCAGTCATTTCTGCAAAAGGATTCCCGACCAAGTATTGAGTGCATAACTGAACATAATTATTTGAAGGTTGACTTTTTTTGTATTAAAACACTTCTTTTATTGGTCGGATGAAATATGCTAATTTTTTGAGATAGGAATTTTGGGTTTTCATGAGCTGTATGCCAAAATCATCAGTATTAAAACAATAAAAGACCTGAAATATTTCAGTTGGTGTGCAATGAATCTAAAATATATGAAAGTTTAATTTTTATCATTACATTATGGAAAATAATGAACTTTATCACAATATGCACATTTTTTGAGAAGGACCTGTATATATATATATATATATATATATATATATATATATATATATATATATATATATATATATATATATATATATATATACACACACACACACACTATAAACAAAATAAGCCTACATGTCAGTGAATGGATTTAAAAGACTTTTGGATTATATGATTACTTTTTTTGTAGCATAGATATTCATTTAACATTTAGCCCATTAATAATAACATTATTGGAACTTCATTCGAGTGCTGTCACGGTCACGAGGGGCTACAAATGAAAACAAATACGGTCATAAACTCACAACTTTACTAGCATGATCGTGCATTTACAGTATTGACCAAATATATACTTTAAGTAACATAATACACAGAAAGTTAATTAGGTAAAGAGATAAAGGGAAATAAGAGGAAAACAAAGTAAATACATACAATGAATAATTGTAACCAATTAATAATAACAATATAAAAATATTAAATAAAAAATAAACGACCAGTGAATGGATTTAAAAGACTGTTTGATTGGATAGGGATAGATAAAAATGTTTTATAAGGCATATTCTTTTAACATTTATTGATAGCAAACTTATCCACGACATATCACATTAAGTGACCACATAAAAACGAAGTGAAGCTAACATGTCTGCAATGCATCTGTGATCGGTTCTGTAAAGATTTTGCTAATCTCAACAAGCCTATTACTTCCCAGAGAGCAAACAGTGCGTTTATGATGAACTGATTCACAATACAGGGAGCGAAATGAGACGCAGCTTTTTGTTATTCGCGTGTGGGTGCACTTTACTCACAAAACACTATGTTCTTTACTGTTATTAGATGCATTACGATGATAACTTAAAAAATAATTCCTTTTGCAGTTCTCTATATTATTGTCTGGACGTGTTGTATTGATTCAAACAGTTTAAGTGATTAAAAAACACAAACCTCTCTTCAGCAGAATCACAGATGTAGGAGCGCGGCACAGACTTATGACGTCATATTCCCACACCAAAATAAAAGTCCCGTTCACTCGAAATAGAAATTCGAAAAAAAAAAGATCAGAAAACACATTTAAAAAATGATGAGATAAAGGATTGATTCAAACAATAAATCGCAGATTCCCAAAGCTATCAATACCAATGAGATTTCTTTTCAAAAGCCGCTGGCTTACATCTAAATATAATTATACCAACCATACTACTATTTAATTTAAAACTGAATCCTTATCACGATGAATATATCCATCTTATTCCATCTCAGTTCCTCCACGGAATATAAGGGTAATAGCCTATATAAAATAAAAAATGTTCTTTGTTTCGTTAAAGTTCATTATTTTAAAATGGCTGTGATTGTAAAGTAAACTCATGATGGGTTTAACATGGGTGGATGGAAAAACTAAAATATTTAAAATAATTTCTTCTAAATTACTATAAAATCTGATTTATATTTCATTATCTCTAATAAAATTGGTGGTATGGACTTTGTGCTGAAATGTGACATCTCTTAAGCTTTCAGATTCACAAACACATTCTCGATTTGCAAACATAACTTACTCCTCATAATAGCACAATAATATGGAATAACAGATAAATCTGTCTTCTTTAAGGAACATATGGTCTGTCTTTGATCTTATTGATTTCAGCAGTAATGCTAATTTATGAGAGCAATTGTTTAATCTGTGAATTATATTCCTCCTTTTTATTATGAAGTCATACCTATTCAGTTTCTATTGACAACAATATGATAGCATATTCAGTTCAGTTACTTAGTTTAGTTGTAATGAGGTCTAATGATATTGAAAAAACAGATAATCTTTTCTTTTCATGTCCAATCGTAAATATATTTGTTGAGGCTTTTGAGTGGATTAAATTTATGTGCTTTTGTTAGAAAATAATCATGTATTATTTGCAAATATAGGAGAATACAAATAGTGATCATAAACTACATGTTAATTCTTGCAGAATTCTTTATACATAAAGCCACATTTATCAAAACCCAACCTCTTTTCAAAACTTTGTGAACTGGATGTCAATGTTATTTTCTTTAGATTTATGGAAAATAAGAACGAGGGAGTCAATTAATTAAGGCATTAGGATCAATTTCCAAAAGATGATTCAGATGAAAATGTAATAAAATTAAATGTAACAACTTTCTTTTATTTTTTGGCAAAGTGCTGCACAACAAAGATTTATTAAACTAAAACATAGACAAAAAATTATATTTCTTAATGTTAACATAAATTGTATCATTATTGTTATTTTGAGAAGTAGACCGCCTACTGTAACAATGCATGCAGGGAAGCTGAAGACTCACAAAACATGGAGGGAAAGCTCAAGATAGAAGTCTCACAAAACACCAATAGGTTTAATTCCTACTCAAAAAGCAAGCAAACAGGCAGTGCAAATACATCTCAACATAACAGACTGAACAAGAGTGAAGGCAAGTGTGAGGCTTAAATAACAAACTGAAACGAGATAATAAATGACACACAGCTGAAACCTATGAACTAATAATGACAGTAACTATGGAAACTGAACAAAAGGCGGGAAACTAAACAAAGGAACATGTGAAACTCAGACATGAACAAACGAGGGAAACAGATCCAAAACATATTTCTTTCTTTCATAATTTCTTCGAGTTAAACTGAACTTTTATTTTGACAGGTTTTAGTGTAGACCTTTGAGTTTCAGAGCATATTTGACAAAAATATGATGAAATGCTCTTTAAGCGTTAGATATGTTCATGTGTTCACGTCCTTATATTGTGAGACAGCAGACGAAGAAAGGAACTATTCCAAGTTTTGTAATGACGCAAGTAAATTAAGTCATGTTTTGTTATCGCATTCATCTGTGAAACACTTGTTGATAGTTTTGAAATAATAATAAAATTGTTTTTGGTTCTTATCTCTAAACTGTTTACAGTACGGTTCAGAATGTTTTCATTTCTGTCCATGAGTTTTGAAAAAGAGACAATTTTGTGCATATTTACCCAGTATTGCTAGGCTATTTATCATTTTCAGTGGGAAAAAATAAATAAAAACAAAATGCATTTTGATATTTTGATTGTGTGTGTGTTCATATACAATGTATTGTAGCCAAAATTACTACACCAATCTAAATTTCTTGTAAAAAGCCTTTTCACTGGCTTATCTAAATTATAAATACAATACTTAAACTAAAAGTATAAACTATTTACATAATAAGCTCAAGTTTAACAAACAGAGCTGATGGTGAACAATGTAGCAGTTTTTATTCTGTATCCTCATGGATGATGTGAGGATTTTTATCCATTTTGTGCGCCATGTTAATAGGGAAAGACACATTTGAGCACCTTGAGTCGTCTGATCACTCTTTTCACATGTATGCGAACATTGGCGATCCTCCTTGTGTCTGTAACATCCTCGTCAGAAACTGTCCACCATTATGGGTAAATGCTGGCATAAGATTTACCTCTCTCTCAAACAGCAAATTCAGGAACTGTGAAGGCTCTGTCTGCCATAACTTCATCAACGGGCTGAAGATAGTCCAGGAAGCCAGAATCTTGGGTAATGAACTTGTCACTACATCTGCCCCCTTAAGCTGCGGAGATGAACAATCCATATGGGGAGTATTGTTTGAATAATGATGAGAATTCTCCAGTGTACCCAGGGGGCAAAACACCTGTTTTTTAGGAAATCAGACATGGGCTGCTGTAAAAGGTTGTCATATAAAAATGAAATCTATGATGTCTGAGGATCACAACCTGGGTGGACAACCCGGTCAACAAACTGCTGGAAACTTGTAATTAGGGTCAAAACAATGCTACCTCAAATTCTGCTCCCCGGAATCACCCAATAGTCCAGTCATTTTATGAAAAAAGGTTGAACAAATTGAAACTGAAGCAAACTCAACTTATTTTGTATCCTCAATATGTCCTGAGTAAGGAAAAAAAAGCCCCTCGCCTATTCATTATTTATCTCACGTGAATAGGGTAAAATTTTTAACCTTTAAATATCACCATGAAAATTACTGAGTTGATTACTTACATCAAGACAAACAAAAAATGTATTACAAGTTTTTTGAAATTGTTTGTTAACATGGACAAACGGTGCATAATCTAATTACATATGTGCTAATTTGCATAAATACCACAACAAATCTAAACATTGGGTATAGCAGGTGAAAATGTCTTGTTGAATCTTGTTGACATATAACAGTAAAAGACTTAATGTTAAGGTCTGAAAGGAACACATTTAGGCTACCCATGAACATTAACACACAGAGGCAGGAAGAAGTACTTTAGAAACCAGCCTTTATTAATTATTATTAGATGGGGTTTGGGGCTGGGTCAGTGGGACTGTTTCTGGGGGATGAGTCTGAGGGAAGAACAGGAGACATGGATAAGGACTCGGAGAATGCAGAAGACAAAAGATAGGTAAAATAAAAAGTGTCTGGATCAAAAAATCTAGTTACGTACACAATGGACAATGCAGGTTATCACAACTGCTGCAGAGGTTATCACTTTTCTCTGCGCTGTTCTCGAATCGATTGCTCCGAGAATCGATTGCTCCTGTCTGCCTCGCTGCCTGCTGTGTGTGAGTGTGTTTGCTCCGAGTCTGTAAGCTCCGTCTAAGCCTCGTATTTCTTTCTGTTTTGAACCATAATTTACGATCATTTCTAGTTGTTTACTTGTTTATACTACTAATTACAGTTTACCTAACATCTCAGACTAACCTAATGTAGCAGATCCCGTTCTGTACATAAGGAATTCCACACAGCAGACAGCAGGATGGCTTCAAAACGACTCAATTTATTGACCCTGGAAACATATGGGACAATTTGATCAGAAAATTTCCGTTGCGCCAACCTCTTTCCACGTTATATACACAATATTAAGTGGGAATATAACATTATGTAGTAGCTTACACATTAAAGCAGATAAAGCATTACTGTTGTTAAAGGAAAAAAATAAAGTAATAAAATGGCTGGATGTGTATTCTTCAAACATATCAGTAATAAGATATAAGAATAATGTTTGTACAGACCGACAAACAAACATCCCCTCAAAACATCAGGCACATTTACATTATACTCTATAGAACCGCAAGGCCAGCGTAATAGATGGAAGTTAAACAATAGAATGTATTACAGAATATGAGAAATAAAGATAGAGTACATCTGTTCATAACACATATACATTATAGACCCAAATTAGGATACATGAATTAGATCACTTTATACTGGTTAAATTGAAAAATTGAACATACCTGGAAACATATGGGACAATTTGATCAGAAAATTTCCGTTGCGCCAACCTCTTTCCACGTTATATACACTGTGCACAAATCACTAGTTAGTCAACTCCATGTGCGTCAGATAAAAGTCACATAAAACTCACAATACACAACATGCATGTGTATAATCGATTCAGTAACACATTGTGCTTAATATTTAATTAACTTTAACCGAGTAAACACTTTTAAACATACCGATATTAAGTGGGAAGAGTGAGAAGAAAACAAGTGCGTCTTGCCTCGCCAGCGTCCATTTGCAATCTGAAGCTGACGTAACTCACGCACTCTCTAAAAGCATAGTGCGCAACACTAAGCGTCCCACTTAACGAACACCTTAATTGATAGTTCCTAACCACAATAACATTGCATGACTAACTCATATTTAATACAAAATGAAACCGAAAGTCTTTTATTTAATAGGAAAATGGTTTTGGGAAGTTCATCATATAAAAATAAAATAAAATAAATATTTCTCTCTTCCCAACTTGCTACATTCACTCCCCTGAACTTCACAAAACTAGTCTAATACTAGTGACTAATCGACACTGGGGATGTGATCAACCTCTGACAAAATCACTGTATTTGCACGCAACAAACAAGTTACCCAACTCACTGGGAGAGTGACAAAAGAAAGTTGGCCAGACTCTCAAGTGTCCACCTGCAAAAAGTAGTGCCATAAACACTACTCCAAAGATACTCAAATGATCACCACTAATATTTTACCCCAGATGAATAACTCTGACAGGGAACTCAACTTCCACTTAAGGAGCTTTTGACCATAGAAGGTTAAGCGAAGGGCTACGTAGGAGGGTTTTCTGGGTCATAATTTGAATCAGTCTATTAACTGGTTTTTATCAATCTGCCAGCCCTCGTTCTGACTGTGTGAGCCATTTCAGATGAAGGCTGAACTACTTCTCCAGGAACTTCGTCAGGTGGTATTAACTCTTCCATGTCACGTTCAACTTCCTCAACATTCATATCATAGGGGTCAGATGCTGAACTTTGAACATCTCCCCAACTCTCACTTTCAACATTTGTTCCATCAAGGACATGCTCCAATCCTGATCTGAAATTTGGATCTCTGTTCTCCTCTTCCATTGAAGAGCTCGATTGACAAGCTGGAGAATGAACTGCTCCATCAGAAGGGTTAGATTCTGAACTCTGAACTTCTACCTGACTCTCACTTTCAACGTCTGTTCCATCAAGGACTCGCTCTGATACTGGTCCGAAACTTAGATCTCTGGTTTCCTCTTCATTTGATGGACAAGCTGGAGAATGAACTGCTCCATCAATCTCATTACCAGCATCCTCTAATTCATTTACAGTTGTATCAATCATAGAGTCAGCAGTCTCAAAGTCCGACCCGGAGTCATCGAAAGCCGGTTCAACACAATCCTCCCTCTCGTCAACAGGTAAGAAATTTGCACGTAAAAGTAAGTTCCTGTGAACCACCTTCTCCTGATTGGTCCTGGTGTTCCTTACACGGAAAGTATGACATCTTGTATCTACAGATACCACAACATGCAAGGTTGAGTGCCACTTGTCAGCCAGCTTGCGTCGGCAACGCTCTCCTTTATTAGCGAGCAACACATGGTCTCCTTCCTCAATGTCTCGGCCTTTGATGTTTTTGTTGTAATACTCAGTTTGCCGTTGTTGACTCGCAGTGTTGTTGGCCTGAGCAAGTAACATTGCCTCCTTGAGATCGTCCTTCATTTTCTCCACATACTGGTCATAGTCTGTGACTTTGTTATTGCGATCTATATTTTGGAACATCAAATCAACAGGCAATCTGGGAATTCGACCATACATGAGAAAAAACGGGGCAAAGCCAGTTGACTCATGGGCCGTACAGTTGTAAGCGAACTGTCACGGGATGTGCAAGACAAAAAGGTGTGAGGACTCAAGTGCAGGAGAAATTATATTTATTACAAAAGAAAACAAACACAAAACAAAACCCACGAGGGGGAAAACATAACTTATAAATATAAAACAACAACAGAACATAAAACTTACAGGATCACAGGGAACAGGAAACATTAGACAATACAACGAACCGACACAGACTGCAAACATGAGGAGACTTATAAAGGGAACAAATCAAAAGGGAACAGGTGGAGAAACTCAAACACTAATCAGATAACGAGGGGGAGGGAACAACAATCAAAACAGCACATGGCACAACATAACAAACACCCATGTGCAACACAAGACAGGACAGACATGTGACATAACCCCCTCCCTACGGAGCGGCTACCAGACGCTCCATCAGGCTAGGGCGGGGCAGGCAGGAAACATCAGGGTGGAACAGAAGGGACTGATTGGAGGGACTGAAGGGATAGACCAGGGCGGGACAGGAACATCGGGCGGCCAGGGCGAAACAGAGAGTCCATAGGCCGGTGAGGGAAAAACACAGAGTCCATAGGGCGGTGAGGGAGAAACACAGAGTCCATAGGGTGGTGAGGGAGAAACACAGAGTCCATCGGGCGGCCAGGGCGGCGAAGAGCCCTCGGGTGGCCAGGGCGGCGAAGAGCCCTCGGGCGGCCAGGGCGGAGCAGATCCTTCAGGTGGCCAGGGCGGTGAAGACTCCTCGGGTGGCCAGGGCGGTGAAGACCCCTCGGGTGGCCAGGGCGGTGAAGACCCCTCGGGTGGCCAGGGCGGAGCAGACCCCTCAGGTGGCCAGGGCGGAGCAGGTCTTTCAGGTGGCCAGGGCGGTGAAGACCCCTCGGGTGGCCAGGGCGGAGCAGACCCCTCGGGTGGCCAGGGCGGAGCAGACCCCTCGGGTGGCCAGGGCGGAGCAGACCCCTCGGGTGGCCAGGGCGGTGAAGACCTTTCAGGTGGCCAGGGCGGTAAAGACCCTTCGGGTGGCCAGGGCGGTGAAGACCCCTCGGGTGGCCAGGGCGGAGCAGACCCCTCGGGTGGCCAGGGCGGAGCAGACCCCTCGGGTGGCCAGGGCGGAGCAGACCCCTCAGGTGGCCAGGGCGGAGCAGGTCTTTCAGGTGGCCAGGGCGGTGAAGACCCCTCGGGTGGCCAGGGCGGAGCAGACCCCTCGGGTGGCCAGGGCGGAGCAGACCCCTCGGGTGGCCAGGGCGGAGCAGACCCCTCGGGTGGCCAGGGCGGTGAAGACCTTTCAGGTGGCCAGGGCGGTAAAGACCCTTCGGGTGGCCAGGGCGGTGAAGACCCTTCGGGTGGCCAGGGCGGATCAGGCCCTTCAGGTGGCCAGGGCGGTGCAGACCCCTCGGGCGGCCAGGGCGGTGCAGATCTTTCGGGAACAGACACCGGCTCGGGAACAGACACCGGCTCGGGAACAGACACCGGCTCGGGAACAGACACCGGCTCGGGAACAGACACCGGCTCGGGAACAGACGCCGGCTCGGGAACAGACGCCGGCTCGGGAACAGACGCCGGCTCGGGAACAGACACCGGCTCGGGAACAGACACCGGCTCGGGAACAGACACCGGCTCGGGAACAGACACCGGCTCGGGAACAGACACTATAACAGAAACAGTCACAAGGACAGACACAAACACAGACACAAACACTGAGTCCGGAACCAACATGAGCTCCAGCTCTGGAACAGGTACTGGCTCTGCCTCCGGCTCAGGAACAGGCAACGGCTCTGCCTCCGGCTCAGGAACAGGCAACGGCTCTGCCTCCGGCTCAGGAACAGGCAACGGCTCGGGAACAGACACCGGCTCGGGAACAGACACCGGCTCGGGAACAGACACCGGCTCGGGAACAGACACCGGCTCGGGAACAGACACCGGCTCGGGAACAGACACCGGCTCGGGAACAGACACCGGCTCGGGAACAGACACCGGCTCGGGAACAGACACCGGCTCGGGAACAGACACCGGCTCGGGAACAGACACCGGCTCAGGAGCAGCAGACACTGGCTCCGGCTCTGGAACAGCGGACACTGGCTCTGCCTCCGGCTCTGGAACGGGCACTGGCTCTGCCTCTGGAACGGGCACTGGCTCTTCCTCCGGCTCCAGAGCGGGCGATGGCTCTGCCTCCGGCTCTGGAGCGGCAAACACTGGCTCCGGCTCTGGAACAGGAGACACTGGCTCTGGCTCTGGAACAGCAGACACGGGCATGTCCAGGATCCGAGCCAGACGCTCCAGATAGTCCGTAAGTGCCTTGGCGGCCACACAAATGGGCATTTCCAGATCTGTCTCAGGCTGGGCAGACTGGACGTGCTCAGTCTCTCGCTGGGCAGACGTGACGTGAACAGTCTCTCGCTGGGCAGACGTGACGTGAACAGTCTCTCGCTGGGCAGACGTGACGTGAACAGTCTCTCGCTGGGCAGACGGGACGTGAACAGTCTCTCGCTGGGCAGACGGAGCGTGAACAGTCTCTCGCTGGGCAGACGTGACGTGAACAGTCTCTCGCTGGGCAGACGCAACGTGAACAGTCTCTGACTTGGCCCCTCTTCTCCGCTGAGTCCTCATTTGGTCGGATCGTTATGTCACGGGATGTGCAAGACAAAAAGGTGTGAGGACTCAAGTGCAGGAGAAATTATATTTATTACAAAAGAAAACAAACACAAAACAAAACCCACGAGGGGGAAAACATAACTTATAAATATAAAACAACAACAGAACATAAAACTTACAGGATCACAGGGAACAGGAAACATTAGACAATACAACGAACCGACACAGACTGCAAACATGAGGAGACTTATAAAGGGAACAAATCAAAAGGGAACAGGTGGAGAAACTCAAACACTAATCAGATAACGAGGGGGAGGGAACAACAATCAAAACAGCACATGGCACAACATAACAAACACCCATGTGCAACACAAGACAGGACAGACATGTGACACGAACGTCAGGGTTTGCAGCATTTGCGGCCAGTTCTGTTTGGCTCTCGGAGGCAATGCCCTGATCATATTACCCAAGGTGCGATTGAACCTCTCGACTTGGCCGTTGCCCATCGGGTGATATGCTGTGGTTTGTGACTTCTGTATGCCAGCAATCTGTACCAGTTCCTTGATCAACCTGCTTTCAAAGTTCGCTCCTTGGTCTGAGTGGATTCTTTGTGGAAATCCATAAACACAAAAGAACGTGTCCCATAATTGACGAGCGACTTGAGATGCTGACTGGTTCCTGCACGGAAACGCATTAGCCATTTTCGTGAAGTGGTCCGTTACCACAAGTACATCAACGCTCTTGCCAGAAGAATCCTCAACAGACCAGAAGTCTATACAGACTAATTCTAGTGGACTGACGGTTTGGATGCTCTCTAAAGGGGCCCTCCCCTCTGGTTCGGGGGTTTTGCTGACCACACAACGTTGACAGCATCTCACATACTCACGAGTGTCAGTTTCCAGTCCAACCCAAGAAAATCTCTGTCTAGCCAAAGATAACGTTCTTCCTTGACCTTGATGGCCTGCCTCGTCGTGGATGCCGCGCAAGACTTCACTGACCAGTGAATCAGGAACTATGAACTGGTAACGTGTAAACTTAGTCACTGGATCCTTGCAGACACGGTACAGGATGCCATCCAACAGCTTTAATCTGTCCCATTGCTTCAACAGTTTCAAGGCCTTGTAAGGTTCCTTAGCCCTTTCTCTCCGAGACGGTGTCTTACCTCGGCACACATAGAAAAGAACTCTAGAAAGCACGTGGTCACCTTCTTGCTTCTCTCGAAGCTCCTCCAGTGAGTAGACAGGTAAGGGGTTCTGACCAGCAGGCGTCATCCGTTGGGTTTCTTGAGCAAGCCAGGAAAGGGCTCTCCCCTCTGCTCCCACATCCCACTTTGCATGAGCTTCGAAGATAGCAGAAACCTGATCAGAAGACAAAGAACATTGCTCCAATGAATTTCCTACACATTGACTATTAGCGCTGAGCCTGAAGGAATCCTATACGGTGTCTTTCCTTATCTGTTTAGACTGTTCAAGCAAAAGGTTGTAGGGTTCTGCCACTAATCTACTACTCACAAGACTGGAAACAAACGGCTGACGGCTCAGAGCGTCGGCAACCACATTCTTGGTGCCAGGTATGTACTGGATGTCAAAGGTGTACGGGGCCAACTTAGCTACCCACCTCTGTTCACACGCGTCTAATTTTGGCTTCGTTAAAATATAGGTCAACGGATTATTGTCCGTCCAGACTGTGAAAGTATGTCCCTTTAGCCAGTGGCTAAATTTATCGCAGACAGACCATTTCAACGCCAGAAACTCAAGACGGTGCGCAGGGTAGTTGGACTGAGCTTTTGTAAGAGCCTTACTTGCAAAGGCAACAAGTCGTGCCTTGGACTCTCCTTCAAGGACTTGTGACAATACTGCCCCTATACCATCCAAAGAGGCATCTGTAGAGAAGATAAATGGCCGGGTGAAATCAGGGTGCGCCAACACTACAGAGTCCACAAGAGCTGACTTAAGCTCTTCAAAGGATAGGACACATTCTGTAGTCCAATCTGACGAGCTGAGTTTCCTAAAAACGGCACCACCCCTTGAGAATCCCTTTTTCCCTTTGGTTGCAGCAGTTAGCATGAAGAGCGGTTTGGCGATGCTGGAACAGTTGGGGATGAACCGTTGGTAATACATGACCATACCCAAAAAGGACTTGATCTTTTTTTGGGAAGGTGAGACCCCATCATCCATCATGAGATCCTTTTAAGTGACAGCTGTAATGGCAGCAATTTTGTCGGGATCAGTCGCGACTCCATGCTCATTCACCACATGGCCGAGGAACCTGACGCTCCTTCTAAGGAAGTAGCATTTCTGTGGCGCCAACTTCAACCCGTAAGCACTCAATCTCTCGAAGACCATCTCCAACCTTTCCAAAGCCTTTTCTTCATTGCGAGCTACCACCAGAAGATCATCCAAATAACAAAGCAAGGTAAGAAAGTTTTGGTCACCGAATATACTCATCATAAGCCGCATGAAACTCGCTGGGCTGTTGCATAGTCCCTGTGGAAGACGATTGAACTCGTAGAGCCCTAGAGGTGTGGTAAAGGCTGTAAGTTTCTTGTCTTCCTCAAACATCGAGATGTTGTAGAAGCCAGACGTAAGGTCCATTGCGCTGAACAATGCGTTCCCTCCCAGAGCAGCGAGGCAATCGGCTTGATGAGGAAGAGGGTGTGCATCCTTAATAGTGCGTGAATTTAGCCAGCGGTAATCCACGCAGATACGGAGGTCTCCACTCTTCTTCCACACGAGAACCAAGGGGAGGCCCACTCGCTGCTGGATTTACGAATGAGATCACGCTCTTCCATCTCTGACAGTACTTGCCGTAATTTCTGATAATGCCCTGGCGGCACACGCCGATAAGGCAAACGGAAAGGTCGGTGGTCAGACAGATGGATGCGATGCACAAAGTCTTTAGCTCTCCCGCAGTCTAGTTTGTGCTTTGAGAATACATGTTCATACTTCTGGACCAAGCACAATAACTGACTTTTCCATTGAAGTGACGCTTCGCAAGAATCAATGTCTAAGTCACTCAACCCCATTTTCTGTAAGATGTTCTGGAAGTCTGGGATGTGTGATCCGTCGTGCACAGTTTGACTCTGGTTTTTAACAGTCTCAAAGGGTCGTACCCCATCCATTTCCAAATCTTCCAACGCCACACACGGAGAAAAATTGACTACTTTAGAATTTCTCTTCAAAGTGATGGGCTTGTTGGTTGGGTTAAGCATCCTTACTGGCACCCACCTATCAGCAGTCATAGAAACCACCACACGTCCCACAATAACACCCTTCTTATGAGTTGGTGACCTAGTTGGCTCAATCAACACCGCACTGCCTTCTGATATAGGTGTCGTAGGAGGGAGCTTGGCCCACACCAGGTGCTCCTGCCTTGGCAGCAACGTGACAGCTTGAACCAGTTTGGCCGTGCCAATGATGTCAGGCATCTCATCACCTCTCCATCTGTTAAGACCAGAAAGTACATTAAGGAACTGCTCAACCTCAGCATCTTTCGTTGATTCAGGCCTTTTTACAAGACGCCAGTATTTGGGTTTCTGCTTAAACTGGCTCAAGATGAATTTAAAGTTGCAGTAGGGAGTTTTGAGAAAATGTTGACTTAGCCTGAAAATTTGAACAAGCACAACTTCCAGGTCCAACCCCCTTGCTCTCTGCTGCGCTACAGCCCTCCCTCCACAGCTCCTCCCCCACAGCTCCTCCCCCACAGCGGAGCCTGCCGTGAACGCGCAGGCTAGTAAACAGGACCACCGATGACGGCAGATTATAAACAGTTATGGAACATTCACTAATAGGGACGAAACATCAACAATATGCTTTACATTGACTATGGCCTGCCCATACTTTGACTACAAACTTGGTCCTTAAATCATTATGTATTTTGCAATACATGTAACTTTATAACGTTGCACTCTTTCTATAAGTTATAAATAGCTAGTAAGATAACGTTAAAGGATTAGTTCACTTTTAAAAAAACTTTTGCTGATAATTTACTCACCCCCATGTCATCCAAGATGTCCATGTCTTTCTTTCTTCAGTCGAAAAGAAATTAAGGTTTTTGATGAAAAGATTCCAGGCTTTTTCTCCATATAATGGACTTCAATAGGACACAAACGTTTCAAGGACCAAATGACAGTTTCAGTGCAGCTTCAAAGGGCTCTAAACGATACCAGACGATGAATAAGGGTCTTATCTAGCGAAACGATCGGTCATTTAAAGAATAAATAAAAAACTTTAAGTTTTAGAAGCACAAATGCTCGCCTTGCTCTGTTCTGTGATGCACGTTCGTGACTGTCCTGTTCGAACTCGTTCATCCAAATGAACAAATCTTTTTTCGAATCATTTCGTTCGTTGAATGAACGAAATGACTCCGAAAAAGACTCGTTCGAAATGAACGAATCTTTTTTGCGAGTCATTTCGTTCGTTGAATGAACGAAATGACTCGAAAAAAGATTTGTTCATTTGGATGAACGAGTTCGAACAGGAGAGTCACGAACGACGGTACGCGCTCGCGCTGTGCAAGAGAGGGGTGATCAGCGCGTACACGAGCGTGATTGACACTGCTAAGACATTCCTCCTGGCTCTGATTGGTTGTTTCTGACCGGGAGCGGTGTATTTCTGCAAATGGCAATAGGACCACAGGGAGGAGCCAGAGGAGCTCGATTTTTTCCACAGATTATCTGTCTCATATTCTACTGTGAGGACATAATGACAGTTTTAACAAATATTTGTTTACAAAAGCTACCTACTGGAGCTTTAAGGACGTTGGTGCCCAGTATCAGATCATCCCGTTGTCCTGTAACAACCAGCGTTGGTACACTGACTTCATACTCATACACTCTCATCTTCAGCTGATATATACATTTCGGCGCAACCTGAACACCACCACATCCAACCAGCATAATATTGGCCTGCATCTCACACTGATCCAGAGACATACCTGCGTCCAATAAGCGAGATTCCGCAAATTCACTAATGGTACAAGCCATAGAGCCACTGTCTAACAATGCTCTCAAAGGAATGCTATCATTGACTAGAACGTCAGTATAGAAAAGACTGTCTGCGCGTGCCAACTGCGTCACATTCTGAAACAGAACCACATTATCACTTGCAACTGTCTGACAAGTCGACTCATATACATTTAACGCATCATCTTGAAGGGTCTGAACTTCTTCACCCACACTATCCCCTCCCAAGTGCAGGTGTGTCAGTTTCCCTGAATCTGGGAGCGGCTCCCAAACTCAGCACTTTTCTTAGGACAATCCCTGCGTTGGTGACCAACTTCCAAGCAGTTTAGACATCTTTTCTCAGTCATGCAGTGTGACCTTGTGGAATGGGTTCTCTCACCACAAACACGACATCTAGATGGACGAGACCAAGAAGGCATTTGCGGTCTATCAGGAGCAGCCTGTGCATTAGTGCGGTCGAGCACCCTTTCCAGCATGCTGAGCACTCGTTCTAACGTACCTGTGTCAGTCAGGGCCGTGTGTGGAGGCACTGTGGTGATCTCAGTTTTTGTGGTATGGGTATTGGGTATGCACACTGCTGAGTTAACTGCAGTGTTGTCCACAGTAGTGGTCTCTGTGTGGCTGACAGCGGCAGTTGCTACTTGGAACGATTTGCCAGGAAGAGAGTAAGGATGTGATTTCTTCGTTCTCAGCTCCCTTTGATGCTCATCAATTGCTTCTTGTACCTCTGCTGATGACCACTTCGTGATAGGCTTGTACCTGAACACACTGGAAAGTTCAACATTAGGGCAGTTTCTAATGAACATCATTGCAATTTCCTGTGAAATGTTCTTCATTTGACTAGCCTGTTTCTGCAGGTGATTATCGGCGATTTCGGCCGCATTATTGAGACGGACCCAATAGTCGACCGGGCTTTCTTTGGCATATGGCATTGTAGAGTAGAAGTCTGCCAGTGGAAGACAAGACTCTGGGCTCTCACTGAAATAGCGTAAGAGCATTTTGTAAATGGTTTCAGGGGTAACAACCATGTCAGGTGAGTGATTACTTTTTAGCCCTACTTTTACAATGTTTTTAGCTCTACCCAAAAGTTGGTTCAGAACCTCATTGGCATGCTCCGCTCTCGGGCGATCACACTTATGTAAGTAAACCTCCATCAACTCTATCCACTCATGAACAGTATGTTTATCCGTACCATCACCACGGAAAATAGGAGGGCCCCTATTGTCAGAACGTACGATCAGATTCAACATGGATAAATCCAGTGTAGTGCTAGCTTGATCACTTTTAGCTGGCTCAGGGGCAGTCTGATGCCCCAGAGCAGAAGGACTACGATCAGCTAAGAGCCGGTCCAAAATACTGTCGCCAATCTGGCTACCAAGCTCCTCAAGTAGCTCTGTTATCTGCAAACGAGAATCATCACAGATTGGGGCAGGTGTAAAAGGTGAAGCACCAGCGTTGACTTTTCCCTCCATTTGTGAAAAGCCTAAATTGATATCACAAATTTGATCGTTTTCTTTAAGTCTCACAACACCATCTGAACTGATGAAACCTCTACCCCTCCCCAAGACTGGTGTAGACATATTGTACAACTTACTGTCCATACTGGTCACTAGCATGTAACAAAATAAATTGATTCAATGTCTTTGTAATTCAATGTCTGATTCGAGTCAAAGTTAATAATTTATGAAAACTGTATGAAACAAGGAAAGTTCATTAGCTGACACTGGAAGGCAGGACTCGATCCACGGCTTGACACCTGGCAGACAACGGCGGCTGGCTTTGAGAATCCAGGGAAGTCACAGCAACAGTTCCACGTAAACGAACAACACCCGGCAATCGGCTGTGGCTGATCAGTTGTATCCAAGAAGGTCACGGCACCAGTTTTATGTAGCAGATCCCGTTCTGTACATAAGGAATTCCACACAGCAGACAGCAGGATGGCTTCAAAACGACTCAATTTATTGACCCTGGAAACATATGGGACAATTTGATCAGAAAATTTCCGTTGCGCCAACCTCTTTCCACGTTATATACACGATATTAAGTGGGAAGAGTGATAAGAAAACAAGTGCGTCTTGCCTCGCCAGCGTCCATTTGCAATCTCAGGCTAACGTAACGATTGTATACAGGTTTAACATTATGTAGTAGCTTACACATTAAAGCAGATAAAGCATTACTGTTGTTAAAGGAAAAAAATAAAGTAAGTAATAAAATGGCTGGATGTGTATTCTTCAAACATATCAGTAATAAGATATAAGAATAATGTTTGTACAGACCGACAAACAAACATCCCCTCAAAACATCAGGCACATTTACATTATACTCTATAGAACCGCAAGGCCAGCGTAATAGATGGAAGTTAAACAATAGAATGTATTACAGAATATGAGAAATAAAGATAGAGTACATCTGTTCAAAAACGCAATCCACATATACATTATAGACCCAAATTAGGATACATGAATTAGATCACTTTATACTGGTTAAATTGAAAAATTGAACATACCTGGAAACATATGGGACAATTTGATCAGAAAATTTCCGTTGCGCCAACCTCTTTCCACGTTATATACACTGTGCACAAATCACTAGTTAGTCAACTCCATGTGCGTCAGATAAAAGTCACATAAAACTCACAATACACAACATGCATGTGTATAATCGATTCAGTAACACATTGTGCTTAATATTTAATTAATTTTAACCGAGTAAACACTTTTAAACATACCGATATTAAGTGGGAAGAGTGAGAAGAAAACAAGTGCGTCTTGCCTCGCCAGCGTCCATTTGCAATCTGAAGCTGACGTAACTCACGCACTAGGCGTTTCTCAATGTCAAGGAAGGATCCTCGAAAGCCGGAATTTCAAGGATGCTACGTCATCGACATCCGTCGAAGGACTGTTCCAATGTCAAGGATCCTCAGAATTTCAACCAAGGGCTGAGTCCTTCGTTCGAAAAATATCCCATACACAGGAAAGGATGCATATGTGTAGACTTCGCGCTCTTAATCACCCACAATCCTATGCGCGCAGCTTTGCTATCTTGTTAAAAAAAATAATAAAATGGCGGACGTTAGCGGAGTCGGAGCGAAAACGGGGCAATATGCTTTCAAGTGTAAGTATATTTACCATATATATATATATATAAATATATATATATTACCATACATTTGTTATAACCGTAGTACATATAAGTAAAATTTAACGTTTAAATGCCAGTTCAAATTACTACCGTATTGATATTACAAATTACGTTACTGATGATGGTTAACTGAAACGGACCTGTCATTTAACAATTGTTAACTTGGTTGCCGTCACCGGCATTTCTTTTATAAATAACTAGTTAAGTTGTACAAAGTACTTTAAAGTTAATATTATACCATTCACCGCGTTATTCATAGCTTTCTCGTCTTTTTTAACAGGGACCAAGGAACAAACGGAGGCATTCATACGTCCCCGTGTAGAAAACATGCAGCTGTTTACCGGGGGGAGAGACACCGCGGCGAACGGATATCGGTGAGAAGCAAATTATTTAATGTTCAGAAGTGATAGCTGTGTAATCTTCTTTTTATTTCTCCCCCGTCATTCACATAGGCTTATTTTGGAGAAGATGGGGCTCGAAGGGAGGGTTTCCCACGCCCAGGCAAAAAAAAAGTGGGACAATTTAAAAACCAAGTACAAGGTGGGAGACAAGTATGGAAATAATTGTCTATGCACATTTTAATGTAACTTGTGATTTTTTTTAAGTAAGCCTTGAATGTAAACCTGACAGACTTGGGCCTGCTTCCAGTAAGTATAGATGCAGTGCAGTGGTGTACAATAGTACTAATACAACACTACCGTTCAAAAGTTTGGGATCAGTGAGAATATTATTTTTATTTTTTGGAGGAAAGAAATCAATACTTATTTATCAAGGAATAATTCATTTGATCGAAAGTGACAGTAAAGACATTTAAAATGTTACTAAAGATTCTATTTCAAACAAATGCTGTTCTTTTGAACTTCCTATTCATCAAAGAATCCTGAAAAAAAAACTGTACAACTGACAGACCAACAATTATTTTCAACATTGATAATAATAATAAATAAATAATAATAAATGTTTCTTGAGCATCAAATTCTCATATTATACTGATTTGTGAAGGATCATGTGACACTGAAGACTGGAGTAATGATGCTGAAAATTCAACATTGATCACAGGAATAAATTACACTATACTATATATTCACATAGAAAACAGCTGATTTACACTGGAATAATATTTAATACTAGAACTGATTGTTGTTGTATTTTTAATCAAATAAGCGCAGCCATGGTTAGCAGAAGAGAAATCTTTTAAAAGCATTTAAAATCGTACTGACCCCAAACTTTTGAAACGGTAGTGTACATCATCACAACTTTTTGATCTTCACTGTTTAGGAATGTAAGTGTCCTGCCACAGGTCAAGGGACAGAGGATGGCAAGGCGACGACAGCAAATTGGCCCTGGTTTGCCCTCATGGACGAGGCATTAGGGCAGTCTGCAGCAGTCACGCCCCCTTGCCTTATTGCCTCGATCCAAGTGGAAAAACCAGGGCCAAGCACTGCACAAGAGGTAGATGAAGGAGAGACGAGGAGGATGAGTATGAGGATGAGGAGAGAGTGAGAGACAGCAGCAAAGAGAGAGCAGGGCACAGAGGAAAGAAAAGGAGAAGGGAGCGAGAAGATCCAATCCTACAGCTACTAAAGGAGGATATTAAATACCAGAGGGAGGCAGATGAGAGGAGGGAAGCAGAGGCCAGAGAGAGGTCAAACCGCTTTTTTTTTGCTGTTGGAGAGGTTGGCGGAAAAATAAAAAATAAAGTAAATTAAATTGAACTGGTTTTGTCTTTGCCCCTTAATTATTTAATTAAGTTAATATTAATATCTCCATTTTTTAAAAACCTTGTTCTTTAGACTGCAATAGAAAAAAAAAAAAAAACTTGGTAACAAATTACTAGCATGTGAAGCCTAAAACAATGTATTGAACAATATTTTCACCCTTATTTACTTATTTAGGGACAAACAGTGTATGTACTTCAAGTGCTTCTAAAAAGATACACCTGAAGCGGGTTTTCATCATTCCAAATGCACGCTCAATGATTGTGCGACCTTTGGAATGATGGTAGTTAAACCTTTGCTCTGCCATGCCTCTCACTGGCCTCTTATATGGTGTGATAAGGGCCAGGGGTTCCTGTAGACATGGGTAGCCACCGTCAGCTAGGAGAAAATACCCAGGCGGAGGGTAAGTCCCCCTAGTCTAGATGGGGCTGTTCTTGATGATGCGTGCATCATGCACACTTCCTGGGTAACCCACAAAGATGTCAATAAAGCGACCCTGATGGTCACAGACTGCCTGGAGCACCACTGAAGGGAAGAGCTTTCTGTTGTTATAATCGTGACCATCAGGGCCGCCGGGACATTTTATTCTTATATGGCAGCCGTCTACTGCCCCTGCTGCCTTGCCAAATGCTTGGTGATTAGCCAAGCGAGCAAAACCACCACCAACCACTTGGAGCTCCTCCTGTGTGCGGGGGAAGTGAACGAATTGGGGGAGCACAGCCATCACCTCATCCACCATCCTGTGGACAACCCTGTGCACTGTTGGAAGTGGCATGCTAAAGACCCTGGAGACAACTCTGTAGGCTAAACCGGTGGCCAGCCAGAACAGGAACACGAGTGTCCAGGGTCGGGCCCCATCCGTGCTGCCTGTCTGTCTTCAGGGCCACCATCAGCTGCTGCATGGCCTCTCTGCCCAGCCTGAAGTCTGGCCGAGTGTCCTCCCCTCCGTAGTACCGCTGCAGTACAGGCACTGTGGCATTGATGGAACAGTAGTGCCGAGCCTGTACAACATGAAGAAGAGTGAAAGTGACACGTGATGGCCAAGTATGGTAACCCATACTTGGAATTTGACCTCTGCATTTAACCCATCCAAGTAAGTGCACACACATTAGGAGCAGAGTAGTGAACACACACACACTGCAAACATGGATTCACACACCCGGAGCAGCGGGCAGCCTTGAGTGGTGCCCGGGGAGCGATTGGGGGTTAGGTGCCTTGCTCAAGGACACCTCAGTCATATTCCTGCCGGTACTGGAATTGAACCAGCAACCTTTGGGTCACCAGTCCAACTCTGTTACCATTAGGCCATGACTGCCAGACTGCGACTGAAGGTTTAAGTATAATTTCAGTTTTGCCATTTATTTAATGTTTGTTAAACTATTAAACATATCGGCTCAACTGATTTGCAGAGGGGGGATTTAAAGCTGTTCCCTTTTACTGGTAATTCACCTTGTAATTTTGACTTCATATAGCTTTTTTTTTTTTGTTGATCACATATTTTACCATTGCATGTGTTTTAACAGCTAGAATGTTGCTATAGACGCAGTTCTGTTCACTCAGGCAATAGAATAGTTTTTAAATCAATAAACTCCTTTATAAATCAATATTTGTTTCAAATTGTTGATTTATTTGGTAGGTAGCCATGTAATAAGCGGGATAATGTATAGCGAGGCGGTTGTTATCGAATACAAACCCTTCAGGCTGATTCAAGACCCCTCCGCGTCCCGGAGTTCTCGGGGTTGTATTCGCGGGGTTTATTCTATTACAACCGCCTCGCTATACATTATCCCTTACTTAATTACTTTATTTATTTATTTCTATGAGGGCTGACCAGACAAAATAAGGACTGTCAAGTGTGTTTAAACAGTGCGGGTCAATTTGACCCATAACATAATGGATGTAATTATTTTTAAATTAATGATAGGAGCGTTAACGTTACTTACCATCCCACGTCTTTGACGGCAGAGGTGGGGACAAATAAACTTTCTCCTCCTGCGAGCCTGACGCCGATACCACTCCATCTCCATCTCCATATCAGCAAAAATGCTGTACAGCATCCAAATCAATATCTTCTCCATTTTTAAAGCGCCGAAAGCGGACCTTTTCTTTTTTCTTTTCAGTGAAGTAATGACGCAACGACGTGCACTTGCTAGCCTGTTCCATTTACGTGTTCTCCGAATGCTAAAGAGGAGCCTCGCCTAGCCTCTGAAGGAAATGACTTGGAAGGATCAATCCTACCAAGGAAGTATCCTTGACATTGAGAAACACCTATGCTGCGTCCCAATTCGCCTACTTATACTACGCCCTAAAAGTATGTACTCTTTTTGTGAAGAAAAAGTACATACTTTTGAGTGTGTAGCAAAAGAGTAGGCAAGCTTTGGGACATACTACTTCGTCATCTTTAACGGACAGCTCTGTCGCGTGCATCACCGTAAACTGCCCTGTCAATCATCTCGTCACAGTTAAAATCCTCCATTCAATCTAATATAATTTCTTACCGTTTCGGAGAGAAATGTTGTAGCTCGTTCATCTGCCAGTCGTGGGTCTTTCATGCGGAGACTCTCCTCATGTGTTTGCAATTTGAATCTAATGATGCATTTCAAATTTAATGTCTATAAACGTATCTTTACAAAAGTTCACAATGCTGCTGCAGATGCAATATAACGTAGCCAACATTGAATAAATAAATTTTCGTCAGGTTAGATACTGATAATTAATCACTCAAACCCCTTTATCTAAACCTCTCTCTACACAACCACCGGACTCGCGCGCGTCCTCCATGTCTGTAGTTTTTTAACACTTTTCACTCGTGTTTGTAGTTCTAACCGAATCCTCGTCCAATGCGCGATGGGTTGTGGGCAATATCAGCCGTAAGAGTGCGCATCGATCTGCACTTCGGATTCTGACCGGATATGGTAGACCATCCGGGTCTCTTTGGAACACTCATTTCAACATACTACGATTTGGGACGTACTAATTCTATTTTCGAATACTATTTTGGACGGATAGTATGCGAATTGCATACTACTCTACTCTCTAAAAGCATAGCGCGCAACACTGATAAGCGTCCCACTTAACGAAAACCTTAATTGATAGTTCCTAACCACAATAACATTGCATGACTAACTCATATTTAATACAAAATGAAACTGAAAGTCTTTTATTTAATAGGAAAATGGTTTTGGGAAGTTCATCATATAAAAATAAAATAAAATAAATATTTCTCTCTTCCCAACTTGCTACACTAACATCGCTAGCTTCTGTTATTGTTAGCACAACACGCTAGTAACGTTATCTCGCTAGCCTGTTAACGCGCCGCCCGTGCGTTCAGTTATTTATTTATTTTTCTCGTGCACGCCCGCGCCTCTGAGTTCATAAAAAGCACAGGTGAGTAAGAATCATTCAACAAACACGGTGAGTAATGTCTTGTCCTGTTATTGTCACCTGCATCTCATGCCACATGTTTACTATAGCCTTCCCTGTCGGCATAGGGTTTATATGTGATAAATGCAAGGAGACAGTCAGGCTGACGGAGAAGATTTCAGAATTAGAGACACGCATTCAAACTTTAATTGAGGATAGTAAGTGTGCTCGAGCCTTACATACTACTTTGGATGCGCCTAACATAGTGAACCATTTACATGATTCGGTTCTGGCTGAGTTATCGCCTGTGCAGCCAGGCAGATGGGTGACTGTCAGGGATCGCTCTAGTCGCGGATCAAAAAAACACTCTTACGTTCCGATTACCATAAATCGATTTGCCCCACTCAGTGAAACATCCACTGAGAATTCTGTTGATTGTGCCCTGGTAATTGGCGATTCTATTACACGGAACGTGAAAATAGAGACACCAGCCACCATAGTCACATGTTTGCCGGGAGCCAGAGCGCCTGACATCAAAGCAAATTTAAAAGTGCTGGCTAATGCTAATCGTAAATTCTCTAAGATTGTTATTCACGTCGGCACTAATGATGTTCGACTTCGCCAGTCGGAGATCACCAAAATTAATATTAAAGAGGTGTTTGAACTCGCAAGTACGATGTCAGGCACTGTAATTTGCTCTGGCCCTCTTCCTGTTCGAAGGAGTGATGAGATAGTTAGTAGATTGTGTTCACTCAATGGCTGGTTGTCTAAGTGGTGTCTGCAAAATAACATAGAATTCATAGACAATTGGAAAAGTTTTTGGGGCAAACCTGACCTGTTGAAAAGAGATGGTATTCATCCCTCCTGGGATGGTGCTGTTCTTCTCTCTGGTAATTTGGCTCATAGTCTTAGAGATAAAACATGACAATCTGGGGCTCAGGTCAGGAAGCAGACAGACTGGCTAAACCGACCGTCTGCTAGCGGCCTTGCGTCACCAAGGTCAGATAAATCCCATCACATAGCGACTCTTTCACCTAGATATCATCATATAGAGACTGTGTCTGTTCCCCGACTTTGGAAATCCAAACAAATTCCAAACCTTTCTACGGTTAAAAATTTAATTGATGTTCAACAAATAAAAAACAGATATAATACAGATGAGCAAACGATAAAGCTTGGGTTGTTAAATATTCGATCCCTTAATTCAAAAGCGCTCATAATTAATGATAAGATTACAGACTATAACCTAGATGTGCTGTGTTTGACAGAAACCTGGCTAAAACCAAACGATTACATTACTTTAAATAAGTCCACCCCGCAAGATTACTGTTATAAACATGAGCCTCGTCCGAAAGGCAAAGGGGGAGGCGTTGCTGTAATTTATAGTAATATTTTCAAAACCACTAAGAAATCTAGTTTTAAATATACTTCTTTTGAAGTGTTGGTGCTTAATGTAAAAATATATAGTGTAAACAATAAATCAAGTTTGAGAATTCTGCTGGCAACTGTATACAGGCCACCAGGGCACCATAAAGATTTTATCAAAGAATTTGCTGACTTTCTATCAGAATTAGTATTGGCTGCAGATAAAGTCCTAATTGTTGGTGATTTTAATATACATGTAGATAATGAAAAAGATACATTGAGATTGGCATTTAAAGACATTATAAACTCAATTGGAGTTAGACAACACGTGTCAGGACCTACTCATTGTCGTAATCATAATCTAGATCTAATACTATCACATGGAATAGATGTTGATGCCGTTGAAATTCTGTAGCAGAGCGACGACATCTCAGATCATTATCTAGTCTCGTGTAAATTACATTTAGCCAAGGCTGCAAAGGCGACTCTAATCTTCCTAATCAGTTTCATCATCTCAGCATCCCGGATAGCTTAGAAGAACTTGATATTGCAACAGAAACGTTTAACTCTCTCTTTTCCAGCACTTTAGACACAGTTGCTCCATTGCGCTTAAAGAAGATTAAAGAAAATAGTCCAACGCCGTGGTACAACGAGCACACGCGGGCCCTTAAGAGAGCAGCCAGAAAAATGGAGCGAAACTGGAAGAAAACAAAACTAGAGGTATTTCGCATTTCATGGAAGGAGAGCTCGATTGCTTACATAGAGGCCTTAAAAGCTGCTAGATCTGCTTATTTTTCGACCCTATTAGAAGAAAATAAACATAATCCTAGGTATTTATTTGAACAAGTGGCTAAACTAACGAAAAAGAAAGCTTCAAGCCCAGAAGTTTCCAAGAAACACAGCAGTAATGACTTTATGAACTTCTTCACTTATAAGATCTATAATATCAGGGACAAAATTATAACTATGCAACCGTCTACTACAGTAGCGCATCAGGGAGTGCATTGTAGTCTCCATGAGGAACATTTTGATTCATTTGTTGCTATAGGAGAGGAAGAATTTTGCAAACTTGTTAATTCATCTAAATCGACAACTTGTATGTTAGACCCTATACCGACTAAGCTACTGAAAGAGATACTTCCAGAGGTCATAGATCCTCTTCTAAATATCATTAATTCGTCTTTGTCTCTAGGATACATACCAAAAACCTTTAAGCTGGCTATGATTAAACCGCTTGTTAAAAAAACGCAACTTGATCCTACAGAATTAGTCAATTACAGGCCAATCTCGAATCTGCCTTTTCTGTCAAAGATACTAGAAAAGGCAGTATCCTCACAACTGTGTTCCTTTTTAGAAAGAAATAATATCTGCAAGGATTTTCAGTCCGGATTTAGACCGTACCATAGTACCGAGACTGCTCTCATTAAAGTCACAAATGATTTGCTCTTATCATCCGATCGTGGTTGTATCTCTCTATTAGTGTTACTCGATCTTAGTGCGGCATTTGATACTATCGACCACAACATTCTTTTAAATAGACTAGAAAGCTATGTTGGCATTAGTGGAATTGCACTAGCATGGTTTAAATCATACTTATCTGACCGTTTTCAGTTTGTAGCAGTAAATGAAGAGATGTCTTATCGATCACAAGTTCAGTATGGCGTACCACAAGGCTCAGTACTAGGACCGCTGCTGTTCACTCTGTACATGCTACCATTAGGAGATATCATTAGGAAATATGGAATTAGCTTTCACTGTTATGCTGATGATACTCAGCTTTATATTTCTTCAAAACCTAACGAAACTTACCAATTCACAAAATTAACGGAATGCATAGCTGATATAAAAAATTGGATGACCAGTAATTTCTTACTGCTAAATTCTGAAAAAACAGAGATTCTAATCATTGGACAAAAAACTTCCACACGTAATAACCTAGAATACTGTCTAACACTTGATGGCTGCTCTGTTAAGTCTTCGTCGTCAGTTAGGAACCTGGGTGTGCTCTTTGATACCAATCTTTCATTTGAAAGTCACGTGTCTAGTATCTGTAAATCCGCATTTTTCCATCTTAAAAATTGTGGCGAGGGGGGCGTGGTTCAGCGGACTCTGTAGCGGGAGAGCGAGGGCGGAGCCGAGCGGTGAGTAAGTGGGTCAAGTTCAAATGACGAACACCTGTTTGTGATTTCAGTAATTGGCGTGAGGAGACCGCATATAAGCGGGCTGTGCTGATAACGGAGGAGAGAGAGAGACTGGAAGCTCGTGCACGCTGACGGTCGGGACGAAATGTCTATGAAGCTGTGAGAAGTGGAAAGAGTGCTGCCTCGTTGGATGTTTATGAAGCTGTGAACAGTGGAAAGAGTGCTGCCTCGTTGGTAATCTGAGAAGCTGTAGTCAGCGGGAAGAGTATTGCCTTACATGTGCAAATTGACTGTTTTTGTTTTGAGTTAATTTTGAGAGCGCAAGAAAGCGATGTGCAAAGAGGATCTTTAATAAAGTGCACGAGCTCCACTACTTGCCGACCCCGAGTCTCCTTCCATCACCCACACACGAACCCTGAGCTACATCACACTGGTGCCGAAACCCGGGATGGAGGGAGAGGCCGCCGCCAGAACCACTCTGTCAACGCCATTTGCGGACATCATCAACGCGCTCGCGGGACTCCACCAACAACACCAGGAGGCTCTGCTGAAGATGGAGGATCAGCAACAGCGCCGTTTCGAAGCACTCCTCCAGACCCAGCATGAGGACGGCGAGCAGTTCCGGAGCTGGCTAGACCGGGAGGCTCGGGCGTCTACTTCGTCGGCCCCGGCCACGGCCCTTCCCCTCCACAAGATGGGTCCACAGGACGACCCGGAGGCGTTCCTGGACCTCTTTGAGAAGTCGGCCGAGGCCGGGTGCTGGCCGCCCGCGGACTGGCCCATGCGTCTGATCCCGCTGCTCTCGGGCGAGGCGCAGATCGCCGCCCAGCAGCTGCCAGTCTGCAACCTCCTGGTCTATGAAGACCTGAAACGCGCCATTCTTCAGCGGGTCGGCCGGTCCCCGGAGCAGAGTCGTCAGCAGTTCCGCTCCATGGAGTTCGGGGAATCCGGCCGGCCCTTTATCTTTGCGCAACAGCTCCGGGACGCGTGCCGCAGATGGCTGATGGCCGAGGCCCGCGACGTCGATGGAGTCATCGAGGTGGTGGTACTGGAACAGTTCATCGCCCGTCTGCCAAAGAAGACCGCACAGTGGGTCCAGTGCCACCGCCCGACGTCGCTGGACCAGGCCATCCAATTGGCAGAGGACCAGCTGGTGGCGTGCCCAGGGGTCGGCGAACCCCTACCGACATCTCTCTCTCTCTCTCTCCCTTCTCCCTCTCTCTCTCTCTCTCGCCCTGTCCCTGCTCCCAGGTCCCGAGGTGGCTTTCCACCACGCCCGGCGCCCCGCTGGAGGACTAGCCCTGCAGCTGATCCGGCCCCTGCACCACGTGCGCCGCCCCGGGGAACCCCATCGATGGTTGGCGGTCCGCCAACCCCGGCCCCTGCAGTCTCCTCACGTCAATCACCTGACCCACTTCCCGCCACTGGGATGGCGGGGAGGCCTGGGCCGGCCTGCTGGCGTTGCGGGGACCCTGGGCACTTCGTGGATAGGTGCCCGGTGATGGAGGTCGGAACGCTGGTCAGGGTCCCCGACGCGCCACAGGTTGCCCCCGATCAAGCTGGGTTGTACCAGATACCAGTAAGTGTAAAGGGGGGTACCTATCAAGCTTTGGTGGATTCAGGTTGTAACCAGACCTCCATCCATCAAAGTTTGATTCATCCAGTGGCATTGGATAGGAGGCGCGTGGTTAAGGTGCGGTGTGTGCACGGTGAGGTGGTGGGTTACCCCTTAGTGCCAGTCACTATCCAATTTCGGGGGAAAAAGCATAGTGTAGAGGTGGCAGTTAACCAGCACCTCCAGCACCCGTTGATTTTGGGAACCAATTGGCCGGGGTTTAAAACATTATTGGCTTATTTATGTACGGGTGCTTCTGGGATTAAAAGAAGGCAGGAGAAGAGAGCGGTGGTTCAGGTTGGAGAGGCTGTGCCGGGACCCTCGGGGTCTGTCTCAGAGGAACGGAGCGCTTCAGAAAGGGAAATCCTTTTTGAACGCGATGATTTTCCTCTGGAACAGTCCCGAGATGATACGCTCAAAAATGCGTTTGATCAGGTCCGCGTGATCGACGGACAGCCTGTCCACCCAGACCAACCGCTCTCGTATCCTTATTTTGCCGTGATAAAAGATAAGTTGTATCGGGTGACCCAGGATACCCAGACAAAACAAGATACAACTCAGTTGTTAGTTCCAAAGAGCCGCCGGGAAATGCTTTTTCAGACGGCTCACTGTAATCCGATGGCTGGGCATTTAGGGCAAGCAGCTACACTGAATCGTCTAATGACCCGATTTTTCTGGCCAGGCATTCACGAGAATGTGCGCAGGTGGTGCGCGTCTTGTCGTGAATGTCAGTTGGTGAATCCACCGGCCAACCGAAAAGCACCTTTGTGCCCCCTTCCATTAATAGAGGTCCCCTTTGAGAGAATTGCCATGGACCTCATCGGGCCGTTAGAACGATCCGCACGGGGGCATCGCTTTGCATTAGTTCTGGTGGATTATGCAACGCGATACCCCGAAGCAGTGCCGCTGCGCAACATTTCTGCTAAAAGTGTTGCGAGTGCACTGTTTCAATTAATCTCCCGGGTGGGAATCCCGAAAGAGATTCTCACCGATCAGGGCACGGCGTTTATGTCACGCACAATTCGCGAACTGTACGAATTATTGGGTATTAAATCGATTCGTACCAGCGTCTATCACCCACAAACGGACGGCTTGGTAGAACGATTTAATCGCACGTTGAAGTCCATGATTCGTAAGTTCGTACAGGAAGACGCCAAAAATTGGGATAAGTGGTTAGAACCCCTCTTGTTCGCTGTACGCGAGGTCCCCCAAGCCTCCACGGGGTTTTCCCCTTTCGAGCTGCTCTTTGGTCGCCAGCCCCGCGGGGTGCTGGATGTACTTAGGGAAGCTTGGGAGGACGGACCTTCGGATAGCAAAAACGAAATTCAATACGTCCTGGACCTGAGAACAAAACTCCACACGTTGGGGCGGCTCTCTATGGAGAATTTGTTACAGGCCCAGGACAAACAAAGTCGGCTGTACAACAGGGGGGCTAAACTACGTAAATTTGCACCGGGAGATAAAGTGCTTGTATTGCTTCCCACTTCCAGCTCTAAATTACTCGCTAAGTGGCAAGGACCGTTTGTGGTCACACGGCGAGTCGGGGATCTCAACTATGAGGTCCTTCGATCAGATAGGGACGGAGCACATCAGATTTACCACCTCAACCTGTTAAAAAAGTGGAATGAGGCGGAGTCAGCGATGCTGGCGACGGTAGTGAGTGGGGAGGAGGATCTCGGGCCAGAGGCGAATTTAAAGTCTCAATCCTCCGCTCTGGCCATTTGCGGAGATCACCTCTCACCGTCCCAGATCGCTGACATTCGAAACTTACAAACAGAGTTTGCTGATGTGTTCTCGCCCCTCCCTGGTCGAACAAACCTCATACAGCACCATGTTGAGACCGAACCGGGTGTGGTGGTACGCAGCCGGCCATATAGATTGCCTGAGCATAAAAAGAAAGTAGTTCAGGCTGAATTAGAGGCTATGCTGGATATGGGAGTAATAGAAGAATCCAACAGTGACTGGGCGAGCCCGATAGTTTTAGTGCCTAAAACTGACGGCTCAGTGCGGTTCTGTGTGGATTATCGTAAGGTGAATGCTGTATCGAAGTTCGATGCATATCCAATGCCACGGGTGGACGAATTGCTTGATCGGCTCGGCACGGCTCGATTTTACTCGACACTGGATTTAACAAAGGGTTATTGGCAGATCCCCTTGTCTCCAATGACTAAAGAAAAAACCGCTTTCACGACGCCGTTTGGATTACACCAATTTGTTACCCTTCCTTTCGGCTTGTTCGGGGCACCTGCCACCTTTCAGCGCCTGATGGATAGAATCCTCCGGCCGCATGCTGCATATGCCGCGGCATACTTGGATGATATTATCATCTATAGTAATGACTGGCAGCGGCATATGCAACACTTGCGAGCTATCCTCAGGACGCTGCGAGGGGCGGGGCTCACGGCCAACCCAAAGAAGTGTGCGATTGGGCGCGTGGAAGTTAGGTATCTGGGCTTTCACTTGGGTCATGGGCAGGTGCGTCCCCAAATTGATAAGACGGCAGCAGTTGCGACCTGTCCAAGACCTAAGACCAAAAAGGAGGTTAGACAGTTCCTGGGGCTAGCAGGATATTACAGAAGGTTTGTACCTAATTATTCGGACCTTGCTAGCCCGCTGACTGATCTAACTAAAAAGGAGGCACCAGATACCGTCCAGTGGACGGAGCAGTGTCAGCAGGCTTTCACCCAGATAAAGGCTGCCCTGTGTGGCGGGCCGCTATTACAGGCTCCTAACTTTTCTCTCCCTTTTTCCCTGCAGACTGACGCGTCGGACAGGGGGCTGGGCGCCGTCTTGTCCCAGGAGATGGAGGGTGAGGAACGGCCGGTGCTGTACATCAGTCGTAAGCTCTCAAAGAGAGAGACTATGTACAGCACCATTGAGAAAGAAGCCCTTGCCATCAAATGGGCCGTCCTCACTCTCCGCTATTATCTCCTGGGGCGAGAGTTCACCCTCTGTTCGGACCACGCTCCTCTGCAGTGGCTCCACCGCATGAAAGATACCAACGCGCGGATCACCCGTTGGTATCTAGCTTTACAGCCTTTTAAATTCAAGGTGATCCACAGGCCGGGTGCACAGATGGCTGTGGCCGACTTCCTCTCCCGCAGGGGGGGGGGGGAGGCTGCAGGCCGGACGGCTCCCCGGCCTGAGACGGGCGGTGGGGGTATGTGGCGAGGGGGGCGTGGTTCAGCGGACTCTGTAGCGGGAGAGCGAGGGCGGAGCCGAGCGGTGAGTAAGTGGGTCAAGTTCAAATGACGAACACCTGTTTGTGATTTCAGTAATTGGCGTGAGGAGACCGCATATAAGCGGGCTGTGCTGATAACGGAGGAGAGAGAGAGACTGGAAGCTCGTGCACGCTGACGGTCGGGACGAAATGTCTATGAAGCTGTGAGAAGTGGAAAGAGTGCTGCCTCGTTGGATGTTTATGAAGCTGTGAACAGTGGAAAGAGTGCTGCCTCGTTGGTAATCTGAGAAGCTGTAGTCAGCGGGAAGAGTATTGCCTTACATGTGCAAATTGACTGTTTTTGTTTTGAGTTAATTTTGAGAGCGCAAGAAAGCGCTGTGCAAAGAGGATCTTTAATAAAGTGCACGAGCTCCACTACTTGCCGACCCCGAGTCTCCTTCCATCACCCACACACGAACCCTGAGCTACATCACAAAAATATATCTAAATTACGTCATATGCTCTCACTGACAAATGCGGAACAATTAGTTCATGCGTTCATGACCTCAAGGCTAGATTATTGTAATGCTCTACTGGGTGGTTGCCCTGCACGCTTAATAAACAAACTACAGCTAGTTCAAAACGCAGCAGCTAGAGCTCTTACCAGAACCAGGAAGTACGACCATATTAGCCCGGTTCTGTCAACACTGCATTGGCTGCCTATTAAACATCGTATAAATTTTAAAATATTGCTGATTACTTACAAAGCACTAAATGGTTTAGCTCCCCAGTACTTGAGCGAGCTCTTAACGCATTATAGTCCTTCACGTCTATTGCAATCTCAAAATTCTGGCCAGTTGATAATATCTAGAATATCAAAATCGACTGCTGACGGTAGATCCTTTTCCTATTTAGCACCAAAACTTTGGAACAATCTTCCTAACATGGTCCGGGAAGCAGACACAGTCTGTCAGTTTAAATCTAGACTAAAAACACATCTCTTTGGCTTAGCATACACATAGCACACTAAAGACTTCTATAATTCAATGTTAGGCTGTGTAGTTTAGATCAGCCGGAACCGGGAACACTTCCCATGATTCCTGATATACTTTGTACATCATGGGAAGGATGGCGTCTACGCTAATATTAGTCTCTCTGTTTATCCCGAGGTTTACCGCAAACCACCGGATCCAGGCCATATCCAGATCTGACGAAGGACCATCACCTGGACACGACGACAACGCATCCCTGAAGTGCCAGCCTCATCAACACTGAAGGCCTCATGGACACCTCAACACACTCATCTCCACACCGGCGTGATGACTCCGACCCAACCAGATGAACTGGATAAATATCGTGAAAGTTCTGATCACATCTGACTCCTGACATTATGCTGCCTAAATCATAATCATTCACTGTTTGTTCGTTGGCCAAAGGAGGACTGGCCCCCCGACTGAGCATGGGTCCTCCCAAGGTTTTTTTCTCCATTCTGTCACCTGATGGAGTTTTGGTTCCTTGCCACTGTTGCCTTTTTCGTCTCTCTTCGCCTTTGTCGCCATTGGCTTTTGGCTTGCTTAGTTGGGGACATTTAACATTTAATTTTGAATTTAACAATACTATTATAACATTATTTTCCTGTTATCTCTGTGAAGCTGCTTTGAAACAATTTGTATTGTAAAAAGCGCTATATAAATAAAGGTGACTTGACTTGACTCAATGCCCAAACCCCATCTCTGCAATAATAATTAATAAAGGCTGGTTTCTAAAGTAATTATTCCTGCCTCTATGTATTAATGTTCATGGGTAGCCTAAATGTGTTCCATTCAGACCTTAACATTAAGTCTTTTACTGTTATATGTCAACAAGATTCAACAAGACATTTTCACCTGCTATTCCCAATGTTTAGATTTGTTGTGGTATTTATGCAAATTAGCACATATGTAATTAGATTATGCACCGTTTGTCCATGTTAACAAACAATTTCAAAAAACTTGTAATACATTTTTTGTTTGTCTTGATGTAAGTAATCAACTCAGTAATTTTCATGGTGATATTTAAAGGTTAAAATTTTGACCCTATTCACGTGAGAAAAATAATGAATAGGCGAATGAATAGACTATATTTGGGTCTTTTTCGAAACTTTCCCCTAGTGGGATTCTACGGGGCTTTTTTTTCCTTACTCAGGACATACTGAGGATACAAAATCAGTTGAGTTTGCTTCAGTTACAATTTGTTCAACCTTTTTTCATAAAATGACTGGACTATTGGGTGATTCCGGGGAGCAGAATTTGAGGTAGTATTGTTTTGACCCTAATGACAAGTTCCAGCAGTTTGTTGACCGGGTTGTTGTTGTGGCAAAAATCCTGTTAAACATCATCACTGCGTAAGAGAGAGTCAAATTAATAAAAAGAGAAGTATTTATTCTTGCAAGAATAGGTTCAGTCTAGTACACAGAAGTTACGCTGTGCAAGAGAGTGACACCCAACAGGAAGATATGAGACAGCCTTTATACTCTTTTCAAGGTTCCTCCTCACCCGCTGTACCTTTCACCCACCCAGATAAGGTCCTTACTGCTGTTCGGTTTCTACTTAAAGACACAAACTGGTACTGAAATAAGCTGGCAAAAACTGACTGTCCCTAAGGTCAGAGGTCCTGTCCCATATGTTCCTGAAACGTCACGCACAAGCACGTACACACATATATTTTTATACATTGAATAGGTTCTCTCTCTTATGATATCTGTTAGGGATCAATGACTATTAAAATTTCTACAACAATTCCCCCCTTTTTATCATTCAGATTACCCAATCATAATAATAAACAATAAGACAAATTTTAAGTTGTATCATCACACTTATACTCTTCATTTCTGACTTTCGCATAACTGATCACTCTCTTAACCATTTGTGAAATAATATTTGGAAAAGTAAAAAGCTTAGGCTGTTTTTGTGGGGATAGTCCCTTAAGTATTAGCAAGCAAGTAAAGACTTTATCTGAAGCCGGGCTGAATGAATAAGCACTGTTATTGCACTCTCGACCTAAATCGAACCCTCAGTCACCTCAGTATAAACAAGGAATAGTGTATAGTTTAAGTAGGAAACACATCAATTTAACACCCTGGTTATCATCACACATATTGAAACCCACATGGCATTTCAACAGGCTAAGAAATACAAAGAAATAAAAGTACAATAAAATCCCTCATTTCGACCCCTCTCCTTGTACGTCATCACATAGCGGATAACCACAGCTTTTAACCTTCTCTTCATATCAAAAACATTCATAGAAAGAAAGAAAAAGAAAAGAAAACCATACAATTTAACACGTTACAGTAGCTACTAGCACGAGCCTTTGACCCCTCACTTTGTGCTCTATATGATGGTTGAGGCCTGTCGGTGTAGTCTAAGGTCCCAGGACCCAGGTGTCCCACTCTCCAACCATTTTCTGATCTTTACCAGATTTGCTCCTTAGATCATGACGCACCGCCACTGGAGTGAACCATTTCCTGCTTTGACCTGTGAATGGAGACCTTAAGGTTTTGTTAGTGACCGCTTGTCTGGCCGGACGTCCCTTTTGGTGTGACCTGTGGAATTTTCACCATCTGTTTACCTTGTTGATGATATGCATAAAGAATTTCAAGTTTATTTTCAACACTTGTCCAATTCAACTCTGTTTCTTCTCATTTTACAAATCATCTTATCACTAAATAATTTCTTGCTCACTTAATAGCACTCAGAGTTCTTTTCCTCTGAAAAGCATTCAACCCACTTTGCTCATGTCAACAACACAACATTTATGCATTTGGAACAGAATCAGTTCTGTTTGCTGCAATCCATCCTGACATTCTGTTAAAGGAAAATTTTAAGTTATGCGCTGCGCAGGTGTGGCCCTGTTTCTTTCTGCCACAGTAATAACAGCATAGTTAGTCAAATTCATCCATAACCATTATTTTATTGGGCACATTCTGCCCTGTATCAAAAGTCTACATGCTCTGTAAAGAAAAACAAATGTCGAGGTTATTTTCAGATAGTAAGGTACACATAGTTTCTTTTGTCTACTGTGCTGCCGCGGCCTTCGCTGCCGCATCTGCCCTGGCGTTTCCTGTTGAAACAGTCCTGCAAATACACTTACAGACAGCAATTCTGTTCGGGAGAAGAAAGGATTCTTGCTCAATTAAACCCAGTGTCCTCCCAACATATATTGTCCCCTAGTGAACCATATTTTGGCCATATTTGGCAATTTTTACCAAAATTGTTACCATTCATTACCATTCCCCCTTTTGATGCATGAATCAACTCGTGCATCAATCTAACATAATGGTGTTTGGATAAAGTTTTCCATCACCACTAACCCAAACGTTGTCCTAAAGCCAAATTTCCTCCAGACATCTTTCGCTGTCCCTGACACAAAATATTACATTCTTCGCTTAAAGCTACAATCTCATCTGCTTATCGACGTATTTGAAGGCCAAAGGCCCTGAGCCTCACAGTGTATCCTGCCTTTCAGGCCTGTTGTTTGGTCTCTTAAGCCAGTCATCTACAAACATTTTCAAAATCACAATTGCTACTGTCAGGTCAGGTCGTGCTGTACAGACTTGGTCAATGTCAATCAAACAACATTTTTCCCCCTTTGTTCACAATAATCATAAATTTGAAGGACTCTCTAGATAATTTGATATTGAGACTTAGCCAATATGTCACCTTTGTTGTTGCTTTCAAATCTATAACATTTTAGTTTATCTCAACCCATGATGGACGACGATCTACAACTTCACAAATCCAATTTACATAAATGCTTTTAATCCATAGATTGATTCATAATTACCAGTAGCAGACAGAGCTGGATAACTAATCCATTTAAAGCTCGTCCCATTTTCTGCATTATCTTTTCATCAGATTGACTCAAAACTATCAGCTTCTTTAAAGTTTTGTTGTTGACACTATATCCACAAAATCAGGAAATAATAGTACCCCAAACTAACACATACAAGACATAAAGTGCAGTCACCATCACACGCACTCATACAAGGCACACACTACTGCTCATTATCAATGTTCGTTTTTCATTATATCATCTCTAAAAAGATTTAAATTTTAAGTAAGATTTTAAACTTCACATTTTCCTGTAGCTTTTACCTAATTTTACATGGTCTCTTAACCAGTTTGAAAGCATGTCTGTTCATTATTCATTTGATTTTAGAAAAGTCAGCTGGGTTGTTTTGGTTCATTATCACTATTTTGCTTCAGCTTGCTCTAGCAGGCCGATAACAGAAAGAAAGACACAGTTACCATCCCTTCCTCCACTCAAACAATCTCTCTCACTATAAACAAATAATATTTTCAACAGCCTCCTAAGACTGTAATTTAGACAGAATGTAATATTAAATTCATTACATTAACCTTTTACCCTTCACCTTTGTTATCAAGACTTTTCTCAAATCTACAAGAGCTGTCTTCATCTTTAACCACCACCATGCCTAACGACCTTCAGGAGTTAAAACTATGTTATAGACATTTCTATACATTTTCTTGCCTATAAGGCAACCTCATAAAAAGGGTTTGCTACTGTCTCCACAACAAATAATGGCAATCACCTCATGGTCTGCAGCTGGCTCTTGAAAGCCCACTCCCATTAGCCCTTTATCTTTAATTTTCTTCTCATCAGGGTGTTGTCCCCTGGCACAGTTACAGACACTTGTCACAATGAAAAACAAGCCATACAATGTATGCGGTTTCTGGTGAGTGGTATAGAGGAACTTACATTTCTGGGTCAGACTGCCGTAACTTCTCACAGCTCATCTCCCCTTAATGATATAAGGATGCTGCGGCCTTCACAGCCATCCGCTCAACTCTCATACCCATCTCACATAAAACACCCCCCATCAGGAGATGCCCAGTGTCTGCGGTGACCCCCTGGCTTAGGTTGTCCTCTGTTAGGCCAAAGAAGATCTTACCCGTCAACGAGAAATCACCTTCGTGCACACTGGTAACCGCTCTTCCCATTACCAAATCAGTTTTCTCCAACATAATCAGTTGTTTTCTGGAGCTTAGGAAAGGCACATTCAAGAGTCACCAGAGCCTTTTGGACTGCCTAATAGTGTTAACACAGGGAGACAGGTTAATAACAGCAGTATTTCATCACTAAAATACATTTAACATCTTAAAGCAGCAACCAAGCACTGCTTAGATTATACTCAGTGAATTCAGTCATCATAACCGTCTATTCGGTGTACATCTACATCTGTAGCCGGAGCCATCGGCCCTGAATGGTGGAGACTAAAATGAGACAAAGTTACTGGTCCTAAAATAAACTAGTCAAAACTGTCACTTCTATCATTTAAGGTCTGCATTATTATTTTAAAGACTTCTTTAAAGTCATTCAGGTTTGCTTTTAAAACATTTACAAATACAAATTGCCCTCTGAATGGCAATGATACTTTTAACATCTCTGTGTCTATGGTTTTCAACTGAAACACTGTGCTTTACTATAAATAGCTTATTATCACTTATGACACAGGCTCAGATAACAGCTTTTAGCTGACATTGAATAAGAGAGAGACTCTGAGGCATTCAGGACTGTCACACTGCACTCTCATAAACTTCTAACATCAAACTTTATCTACTATCTTTTAACTCTAGCCCAGCTTAAGGCCTCTTTGCCAGAAATTACATGCGTTTTCAAATAAACATAATTTTATAGTTGTCTTTTGCCCATACATCAGGGAATTTAGACATTACAAATTTCCACTCAGATTGAGTCTCTGTCACACTGACAGTTTCAGCCACAGCACACACCAGATTCAGACAACCGAACTGTTTCAGCCAAATCACAAGCTTATCTTTTAAAAAGCAAAACATTCAGCTTCTAGTTCTTTCATGGTCAACATTACCAACCCTTTAACCAACACACTTTTCCTTCACGTTAAAAACACTAACAAGCTGTTTGTTTAATCAGATGCCTTTCTGCACGATTTACATTTAGCAACTGTTAATCCAGTAGCCTACAGCTTCTGCTTATTTGATCTTAAATAAAAATAATTATTCTAGTTCTCATTAACGTTTCACATTTCATCTCAATTTTAGTTGTCAAGTTCTCAATTACCATAATTTAATATCTGACTTAAATTTTTCCTAGGAGTTTATCAATCTCCAATTAGGATTCACACTCACTTTTATGAGGCTATCACGCTCTGCTTATGATACATTTTGATACACATACATCTTTTGCAGTTATCATTTTAAATCATCCTTTTAGTTATTTTTACAATTTTACAACTCATATTTTAGTCATTAGATTTACATCAAACTGTATTCATCAGTTCACTTATAAAATTACTATTATAGATCTTTTCTTCAAAAGTATTCACTTTAAGACTTCAATCTTTTGACCTTGTTTTCATCTCATATTCTTTCTCAGACGAAAACTTTAATATTGTCATATTAAACACTGATCTACTTTCAAACCCACATTAATACCAGAAATTTGTCACTTTATCATTTTCAAACACCTTCTCGGTGGGCATTTACAGTTAAGGGCTAAATGGTCCTGCTGACCACACTCTCTGTCATCTGATGGATTCATGTCAGCCTCAACTACAGCATCAGACACTGCACACTCTTGAAGCAGTGTGTCCCAAGCAGGAATGCAAACAGAGCTGATAAGCAGTTCTCTGTATTCTTTTGACAGTCCACCAGTGGTGGATTCAATGCCAATAGCCGAATCATAATCTTTATCATTATTATTGGCAGCACATCAATTTTCATAAGCTGCATCGGAATGCTCAAAATATTCTAAGTTGTTTTCACAATGTTTTCGTTTAACTTTAGTCATACTTGTCCAGGGAAATGATCCCTGACCCAGAATTTCCGTTATAAAACAGACAATATCTTTTGCTTCAATTACTTAATATCAACAAATATCCGACATTTTTACATTATTGATTTCCATATTTAACATCCGGAAGCCAGGCTGAATAAGCAAGCCCTGTTCCTGTACCCCCAGCATAGCTGGACCTTTTAGGTTCAAAACACAATGGTTGTCAAACTATAACTAAACATAATTTCAATCATTATTTTACCATTAAAATATAGAATTGTTCCCCATTTTGCTTAATGAAACATTCCTTATCTTCATATCCCTGTTAATCATACTCAATGCCTCATTTTTATTCTGAAACTCACTTTTCATTACATTTCAACTTAATTTGACTTCCATAAATTCTGTCAGACATTTTATTTTCATCACATAGTTTTCTACTATATTTCTTCCATCTTTCCCTACATGCCAGTTCCTTCTGCATCCTCTGTTCTACATGCTAATTCTTTCTTTTCTCTACATGTTCCTTCATTATCTAACCAGTACATGATTGTTTGCTTACAATCCCCACACACATTTCTCACACACCAACCTTTTTGTTTTTCACTTCCCTCTTCCATCAAGTCTCTCACTTACAGTTCCCTCTATTTCACACAGACAGCTTTATCGCTTGCTACTTCAATCCTTATCATATAATTTTAATTTCTCAGACATCTAATGTCATGCATCCATTCACTGGATGAAGAAGTAAAAACTTTATTTCTCCTGGCAGTTCGACTTTTTTATCTGCCTATTCACACTTTGAACAAAGCCATAACAACCTTTTGTTTCTCACTGCCCTGTTCAACTGATTCCCGCACTACTTTTAACCTCGTAGTGCTCACGAGGTGTTCCCTCACTTTGGAAAATCATGATATTTGATTAAACTTTTTAATACCCTGCATGCATTTTCCCCGTAATTCTTTCAGCATTTGACAGAAAACCGGTGTATCAAATTTGGCAAGCTTGTTTTGAGATTTCCCCATACTGGCTGTTTTCTGTTCTCCGTGGATTTTGTTCGACGCTCGTCTAGTAATCTGTCAGACGTCTCCGACAGATCCGATTTTTAACCTAAAATCGGACAGGGGTCGCTAATTATGGTTCACCCAAAATCAGTATTTCAGTTAGCCTTAATTAACTTTTTTGGTGTGGCAAAATCTCTTGACCAGTTCGTAGGTCTCAATTTCCCACCTTTGCGAGAGCTCAATTCTTTAGTAAAAACTTCTTGGCTCAGCCTCAGTTTAGAAAATCTCTTGACCAGTTCGTAGGTCTCAATTTCTTGGTTGAGGACCTCTTGCCCCAGTTTATGCCTTAAATCTCTTGATCTCGCACCATAGAAAACAGTCTCAGCCAGTATAGTTCGTTTTACCCCTTTTTCCTCTTTTTTACACTTTTCTTTTTTTCCCCCCAAAGAAAATAAATTTGGCTGTTTCTTACCAGTGATTCTTGGGTTGCCACGGGTTCGCTTTCATTCAATTCCAGTGGAGTTTCTCCTGGCCCTGATAGCGGTCGGCCCCTCTCTCTAAAGCTTACGAGGTAGAGCTGGAACTACTCAGTCCAGGATGATCAATCACCGTCCGCTCTCAGGTCCAGAAGGCACTTCCAAGGAATCCCACTGTTCTGACACCAAATTGTTGTGGCAAAAATCCTGTTAAACATCATCACTGCGTAAGAGACACTCAGAGTCAAATTAATAAAAAGAGAAGTATTTATTCTTGCAAGAATAGGTTCAGTCTAGTACACAGAAGTTACGCTGTGCAAGAGAGTGACACCCAACAGGAAGATATGAGACAGCCTTTATACTCTTTTCAAGGTTCCTCCTCACCCGCTGTACCTTTCACCCACCCAGATAAGGTCCTTACTGCTGTTCAGTTTCTACTTAAAGACACAAACTGGTACTGAAATAAGCTGGCAAAAACTGACTGTCCCTAAGGTCAGAGGTCCTGTCCCATATGTTCCTGAAACGTCACGCACAAGCACGTACACACATATATTTTTATACATTGAATAGGTTCTCTCTCTTATGATATCTGTTAGGGATCAATGACTATTAAAATTTCTACAACATTGTCCACCCAGGTTGTGATCCTCAGACATCATAGATTTCATTTTTATATGACAACCTTTTACAGCAGCCCATGTCTGCTAAACCCCCTTTGCCCCCTAGGTAGTGGGAGAGAATTAGGCTCACCACACCATGGGAAGCATCAAAGTGTTCAGAGAACTGTTCTCTTGTGTACAGAGGTGTCAAGTAACAAAGTACAAATACTTTGTTACCTTACTTATGTAGAAATTTTGGGTATTTACTTGAGTAATTATTTTTCAGCTGACTTGTTACTTCTTCTTCTACATTTTCACGCAATTATCTGTACTTTCTACACCAATAACACACTCGGTTCAAATATATTGGGGATATTCAAATTAATTAACCAATCATACCATTGATCAGCTCTACCAAACTTGGATGTCTTTTTTCCAGTAAAAAACAAACATTGTTAAGTTGTTTTGATTGATACTGTGAAGCAGCTTTGATACAATCTGTATTGTGAAAAGCGCTATATAAATATATTTGACTTGACTTGACTCGGTTAATAGATCTGAGTCCCGCCTCCTTGAACACACATCGCTAAACTGATTGGCTTTGTGTTTTCTTTCTAACTTGTGAGAGGCTGTAGTTACATTTGGTTGCGAAGCGGCAAAACTCCTCCGAAGGAAACCTAGAGATGCGGTAAGCGATGGAGCTTAAAAACATGTCAACAGTTTTCTGCTCAAGAATACGGGGCAAATCGCGTCAAATATTGATTTGGGGACAGCCGTTTTTACAATATACTGTATGACAATCGCAGGATAAGTGGCAAAGATAATCGTTAGTGTGTGTGTGTGTGTGTGTCTGTGTGTGTGAGAGAGAGAGAGAGTGTGTGTGTGTGTGTGTGTGTGTGTGTGAGAGAGAGAGAGAAGAGATTGTGTGTGTGTGTGTTAGAGAGAGAGAGAGAAGATATTGTGTGTGTGTGTGTGCGCGTGTGTGTGTGTGAGAGAGAGAGAGCGAGAGAAGAGAGTGTGTGTGTGTGTGAGAGAGAGTTCACTTGAGTTGAGCTCCAGATAAATTGCAAGAAAAATAAGATTTATTTGCCAACAAAGCTAAAGAAAATAGAGGATTCAACATACAACAGCATCTAGACAACATCTAAACAAAGATTTAGTTGAATCTGGACAGTTTTTTTTTTTTACACTGTCACACCTGAATCTGAGGAAAAGTCAAAGTCCTTTTAGGCAAGTCATGCCACTCGGACGCCATCTTGGCAACGCCTCCGGGCAGCTATTTCGGACTAACAAGACCAGGCTCCTATCTAAATGAATGAGAGTCAGAACTGCAGAGAGTCAGAACTGCACTTTTCACTGATCACAGGGACATAAAAACTGCATGTATAGAAACAGCAGTAAAATATTATAAAAATCGCTGAAAAAGTTTCATGACTTTACCCCAAAATAAGGTTTAAAACGCTTTTTTCCCCCACAGGTTATACTTACTACGCATGCGCAAGGGTTCACGACACACCAACTTCATTTACGTCTATCCAGAATGCCGGTGTTGTGCCGAGCACTTAAACAAATGCTCAATGTCATTTTTTTATCACTGTGTACAGTACAATATTTTGAATTATTATTTTCTTGTGTCTTGTTCTTCTTGTGTCTCACTTTTTATTTGCTTTGTGTGTACCCCTGAAATGGACAGATTTTTTTGTAATCTCATTGTATTAATGTTATGTGTTCTGTAAAATAAAATAATTTTTTAAAAACACTTGAAGAAATGCTGTGCTTATTTACGTTAGGGATACAATCAATCAGCATTTAACGTTACCATCTATATTTACACAACGCACACATACCCTGCATATTAATTCTGCCGCATTTTCAAACAGTAACGTTTTTTTTGCGGACAAAATAACGTTACATTTCTAAAGTTACTCCATAACAAGTAAAATATAGGTACAAGTGCCACGTTTATGTGCCTTCTATGGGTGCAATAACAGAGTGGGATGTGGGCAATCCTTTTTCGCCTTCCCAAAGGAGAATAAAAGGTAACGTCTTAAATATTTTAACCATTAGACTCCCGGTAACGTTAGCTTGCTTACTATCAGAGACTATTTATATAGAGAAATGTCACTTCCTCAATCCTCAATACAACTACATACGAAAACACAGTATAGATACACTTATCAGAGCAGACATTTAAAACACTTATCTCTATGGTGCTCTACTCAGGTTAAGCATTTAACATGGATTTGTTCATGAACGAGTTAGTTGCATAAAGCACCTCATTTTAGCCTTAATATTAGGCAATGAAATGGCAAGTAATATAAAAACAAATACATTTGGTCCCACTATGAAATACCACATGAAGAATAAGCTTGACACAGCATTTTGATGTATTTTATTAAAATATGAATCAACACAGGAGACAGAAATGGCTTCATAATGTGAGGAGGGGAGATCTGTCCACCCACATGACAAAAACAGAGGCAGAAAGGGGAGGATATGTGGTCTGTGAAGATCATTTCAGGCCAGAGGACCTAATATCAAAAGTATGGTCAATATTGTTCTCTATTTAAATATAATCAGGTTTGCACTTTATCAGCAATGTATAGGTATTGTATAGACAGAGACTGATAAACACTGTTAATGTAGTAGCCTAATGTGTAATGTACCTGTGTAAAGTTACCATTTTTTTTCCATAAGGGTAAAAGAAAGCGGCTGTCTCCCAAAGCCATCCCTGTCCTTTATCGGCAGCACACCCCTGTACCACAGGAAGGAGGTACATAAAAACAGTGAAAAAAAATGCCCATAGAAAAGGGATTCACAATCATATTCATGGACCCCTTATGTTTTGTTTTCTTTCTTTCCAAGCACATGACAGTGAATAAGTGTAATTCAAGTTTTTTTAACTTTAAATATTGTGTAATGTTCTTGATCATCTTTCAATCAATGATTTAATCGGTCAGGTTTACAGAGCAGGAAAAGATATACAACATGCATCAATACTGTGTGTAATATGATTAAAGATGCTGAGGTACATACCGATGTTCATCAAGTGGTGCCATTGCAAGACACTCCACAGCCTCGAGTGGTTGTGGCAGAGTTACTCAATGAGAAAGACAAGGTGAAAAGGCGTTAGTGATCGCTGCATATCCAACATGATGCTTTACTTATATAAACTATCATATTAACATCCTACAATATATTTACAGAAAATCAAGGAACTTAAAAAGCTCCTGCAGGGAGAGAGGGACAAAATGCGGCAGCTCAAGTTCCGTATGAACTTTAAAATAAGAAAACTCCAAAAACAGTACGTAAGCAGTGTAATAGCACAAGGCGTGATAATAAATGTAAGGTACATATCTGTAAATATTCCAGTCATTTTACTTGCAGACTGCAACATCAGCAGACAGCAGACAGCAGGAGAGAGTCTTATCAGCCACTGGCCACTGACTGCCTTCCAAAGGCAACCAAAGATTTCTTTGACATGCAGATTGCCATGGGCAGGGTGGCCAAACATGGTCAGAGATACAAGACCAGCGAGAAGGATTTGGCAGTCCAACTGTTTCACCACAGCCCAAGGTGCTACTCTGAACTCCAGAGAGTATTTAAGCTGCCCAGTAAAACAACTCTAAGGAGGCACGTAATGGGCAGTCTGGGGAGCTTTGATGCGAGTTAAAAACATAACGCATTGACACTCCCTCCACGTATGCCGCGTAACTCATCCAACATAAACTTGCGCTATTCTGACATCACGAGTGCACAAATACAAATGCACGTTTGCAACTTTAATGTAATCATGAATGTCATCGCAGAGTATGCAAGAATTAACACAAAGCGATATTTCCATTTATTCTGTAGCCTGGATTTCTGCATGGTGTTATTGCAAAAATTAAAACAAAAACAAAGACCATGACAAAGAAAGAGAAGATGTGTTCCCTTGTCCTGGACGAGATGTCTATAAAAGGCCACCTTGACTACAACAGGAAAACAGACTCAATCGATGGTCTTACACCAGATGGCTCCCAGGCTCGTCAGGCTATGGTGTTCCTGGCTAGGGCCATAAATGGAAAATGGAAGCAGGTCTGCAAAATATAAATGGGCACAATGTACAAACAGTACAGTAAACATTTGGAAGCATCCACAAAGTTCAGAAACACTATGTGTGTGCACTCAGAAGAGTACATACATACAAAAATTCTTTACTCCCTCACACTTCACCTTTTAGGCAATCGGCTATTTCCTGTGCAAATCTGCCATGCCAGGTGAGGAGATTGCCAGGAAACTGAGGGAAGCCATCACCCGCCTCGACAGTGCTGGACTGAATGTATGTTGTGTATTACATAGTGAAAAACAGAATGCCAAAATAGAAGGTGACTGATTTTTAATAACTTGCATCTTACTTTCAGGTCAAATGCATTGTCTGTGACCAGGGGTCCACAAATGTGAAGGCCATGAGAGCCCTTGGTGCTTCCTTGGACATCAATGAGGATGGCAATGGATCACACTGCATCCTACAAAGACAAATTCCACTCATATTTGATGTTCCACATCTTGTAAAATCAATCCGGAACAACTTTAAAAGACATTCACTGAATGTAAAATAAACTTTAACAACATTTAAAAATTTGCATTAACTTACATCACTGCAATGATTTCAATCATTGTAATTATGTCCTCCAAGGTTGGGGGACATGATCTGACATGGAGACACCTGGAAGATTTTTATAACCAGGACCAAAGAAGTGTAATCCGGATGGCTCCTAAACTGACAGAGCGGCATATTCACTTGCCTCCATTCACCAACATGAGGGTCAAACTGGCCACTCAGGTCTTCAGCTGCTCCGTAGCAGCTGGTACAGCTATACAACTTATCTACAACAAAAACACACAAAAAATATAATACACTGAGAAACATCTGATTATTCTCCCCTGACATCCACAAGGCATGCAGACCATGGTGCTCCACCATAAACTACCAGAGGATGCTCTTCACACAGCCAAATATGCAGAGGAAATGGATAGACTCTTTGACATCCTAAATTCCAGGTGGAACTAAAATACACAAGAACAAACAAAATATGCACAAACATGGTTGTATTAAAGGATACACAGTGTGTGTACATCTACCATTCTAACTGAGCTCAAAAATTGTGAGATTTTGTGTAGGCTACTCACCAAAATTAAAATGGTCCCGCAGGAGCATGAGAGACAGTAAATGGTGGAGGAGGCCGCTTTGTGCCAACACCACCAGGCTCCAATATCTCCAGAACAGCATCAACTGGATAAAGTCCTGGAAATTTGGGTACGCCATGGGGTAAACTCCAAGGTGAGTTACTAAGATGAGTACGGTACCTTAAAACTCACAGACCAATCCTTTTAAGGTCTGGAAAAATACCACCATGCCAGATGGGACTGGTGATCAGCATCCGGAGTACCCTCCCAGCTGGCATTCGACTGACATTAAACGTTTAAATGTGGTTGAAATAATGTCAGTTTATGAAAAAACATGAATTCAACGTTAAAACAACATTGAACACCAAATAGTTGAAGTTGTGTTGTTGACTCACTACGGATTCAACATAGAAATATCAAAAGAATTTGAGTTGTATGTCAAATCAACATTATTTTTACAACCATGACTTCTACACATTTTGTTGAAATATATCAGTAGAAAAATAACGTTGTTTCAACATCCAATTTGCAATCTGATTTGCAAAATCTAAACAAAATTCAACGGTTATCCAACACTGGCACCTGACGTTGATTCAACAGTGACTCGACGTTAAAATGCCAGCTGGGCTGATGCTTCACCAGCAGCTGATGTCAGAGGGGGTGAATTATCTGTGCACATCCAAGCTCAACCAAGACTGCCTGGAGGTATTAAACTTGATTTTAGTGATGCTCTGCTCCAAGCAGTTGAGTATAGTTATACTGACAACAATGCACTTACCTCTCTTTGTAGAACCTGTTCTCAGTCATCAGAGGAAAGGGAGGACACCGCTTTCACCCCACTGCCAGGGAATTTGCTGCAGCACTAAGGAGTGCATCAGTGGCCAACATCATCAGCTTGCAGGGCAGTGCTACAAACTGCATTCCTGATAATGCCACTCAGTTGTTGCAGTCTTCTCCTGTGAAATGCAGTGAGCCGGTATGGCCAATGTATAACTCTTTATTACTGGAAGCGGGTACACACAATAATATCATGACAATCCCAATCATGTCATACCAAAATTATTAAGCCTCCCCAATACTTTAGTAAACAGTTGTAACATAAAATCTGCAATTCGGCTGAAATGTTGATGTCATTTTTCTTTAACAATCCAAAGACACACCTCTCTTTTGTGCTCCTGAAGCAACATAATGACTGAGTGAAATTGTTTATTACTTGGTCATTTAACTACAACCTGCTGAATTAAAATGCAACTTTATCTTAAAGGGCTCTTTTGTGTTCTAGAGTGAATGTGAAAATGAAGAGCTGGATAAAGAGCAAATAATAGTCAATGAGCAGGTGATATCACTGAATATGACTTGATAGGATCCAAAATTACTAAATTAATAGATGTTTCTGTAATATTTCAGGATTCACTAAATTCGATATTACTCATTGTTGTAGGACATACCGGATGTGGACAGTGGCGAAAGGGAGGCACTTGCCTATGTGTCTGGCTGGGTCGCACGGAAAGTGGCTCAAGAGCCATCAGTGAGAGATTGTGGAGAATGTGAAAGTTTGCTCGTGCGGACAAATGACGCCGAGCACAACTACCACGCTCTGATGGAGGATGATGCCTTCATCGCAAATAAAAAATACACCACCACATCTAGGCTATTTCAGCCATCTTCCGTACTAAAGGAATGCATTTATAAATGTGAGGGCGTCATTAAAAAGATCCCCCTCAAAGCATGGGCAAAAACAAAAATAACGGCGAGGCTGAAGACCTCGCTCAGGGACAGTGGTGTGTTCGCTGACCTCCACCGCATTCACCCTGCCCACTCAAAGGCCATAGAAAAGGTGGCCTTAAACAAGTATGTCATGTGCAGGATGGGGGCCGAGCTCAGAGCTCGCAACCAAGCTTCACAGAGTAAAAAAAACAAAAAAAACGACACGACAGCACAGCGGAAACTGACGTGCTTTACAAATTAAGCACGGTCAAAATAAATACACAATTTATACAACTATTGTAGGAGCCATTTGTGTTTAGGTTAATCTAAATTGTTGTGCTATTGGAGCACTGGTATGTTTTGTTAGATTTAGGATCCTTTATTTTGTAGGGACTTTTATTTTGACAGTTGGTGAGAATGTTTGAATATAAAGATGGCCGCCTCTCACCTTTTCAAACACAAGAAAAAGAACAAGGAAGCTGTTGGAACGTTTTAAGCATACAGTTCTTTACATCGCTATTGAATCGCTATTGAATCGCTATTGAATCGCTATTGAACTATTTGGACATTATTTTTGATATTTTAATTTGTGCCTTTTAACCACCATTCTTCAATCACTTACCAATCGTTTGTTGGATTACTGGAGTCCATGCTTTGTCTGCTACTACCAACCTACTTACCTGCCCGCTGCCTGCCTTGCTCTGCTTACCAACCTATTTCCCTACCTGCTGGAATTCCATCTCATCCACCGCAAAAAAGGTACAATTCAAGTTTCTCTGTGTTGGATAGCTTGTCAAAGAGGTTAAGCAATACGTCCCAGCTAAGAGTGGTCCGCCAAAACATTAGTAAAGAACTTTGCAATCGTTTACGCTGCTTCACAATCAAATTGTTTGGAACCTATGGAAGCATTTGTTTGACTGTTATTGAAGCGTAAAGGTTTTTTTTTTTTTTTTGATACTTTGGAGTTGACGAAGTTTTGGATTTTTTGAGAATTTATCTTTTCAAGTTCACTATTGGAGTGCATCATTGGTTGTTACTGGATTTGCTACTGGAGCGGATCATGAATTTTGTACATGCACATATAAGCTTAAATGAAGACAGAAGAGAATGAACTGAGTTGAAGTTAATTGTGCTGTGTTTAATTTTTTAAAAAGGGAAAAGAAAATTACTTTTTTTTGTTGTTCTCAAAAAATCTAAAATATGGCTGATGGCAAAATTAAAGAGCTTTGCGCAACGCGCAGAGGAAAACTTGGCGTGTGTACACGTAAAATGAATGAATTAAAGGAATTATTAAAAGGTGGAGATATTGAAGCCATAGACACAGGCATTGAACAGCTCCATGTGGCATTGGACGAATTTAAAGATGTGCATCAATCTGTGCAAGTGATGTATGAGGAAGAAGAAAGGAAAAGTGACAATGATGAGTGGTACCAACCAAAGATGCAAGCTTTTGAAACATTCTTGAATGAGGTAGAAATGTGGAAGAGTGCTCAAAGCTATGAATCCCAAACTGTGGTGTCTCATCTGGACAGTATATCCATTGTGGCAGCACGTGCCAGTAAAGTAGAATCTTCACGTTCTGGTGCAAGTGTTGCCTCAAAATCTTCGTCAGTGTCTTCCGCGCGTTTAAAGGCTGAAGCTGAAAGGGCAGCTCTATTGCAACGTACTGAAGGACTGAAGAAAAAACACGCCTTGGAAATGGAAAGAATTAAACTGCAAAATGCAATGGAAAAGGTTGAACTTGAAACAGAGTTGGCTGCAGCTAATGCAAAAGTGCAAGTGTTACAGAGCATTGATGCTGAATCTATGAACTCTAGACTCATGTCGACAGAAGTTTCAAAATTGCCAGGAGATGGCATGAATGCGTATCTGGAGAGCAAATATGACAGAATCAAGGAACATGTTCATCCAGAACCCTCACCAGTGGAATATGCCAGAATCTCTGCTGTTCCCAAAACACCATTGCAAAAGGTTTTAACACAGGATACAAGAGCCAAGAGGTCACAAAGGCCTGTCCAGACCTTACAATTGAATCTTACCAGTCAAGCAGCTGCAGGTACTTCCTTTCCACATGCGCCTTTAAGTTCAGATACCAGCAACCTGGGTGCTGTTGCCGATCTTATTGCACAGCAACAGAAAATGACTTTACTTCCAACTAGGCACCTTACCATGTTTAACGGTGAACCTCTGAACTTCAGACCATTTATGCAGGCATTCGAACACTGTATTGAGAAAAACACCAGCAATGGCCAAGACAGACTGTATTACCTTGAACAATACACCTCTGGCCAACCTAAGGAGCTGGTCAGAAGTTGTCTTCATATGGATGCAGATAGAGGGTATGCAGAGGCAAAACGGCTATTGGAACTTCATTTTAGGGATGAATTTAAAATTACTAATGCTTATATGGATAAAGCCTTAAATTGGAATAATATCCCATCAGACAATGGAGAAGCTCTGTACAGTTATGCTCTTTTCCTCCGTGGATGCTGTAATGTAATGCGTACCTTAAGGTACATGGATGAGCTAAACCTTCCATTAAACCTGAGGCTTCTAATCTCCAAGGTGCCGTACAAAGTGAAAGAAAAATGGAGATCATATGCTTTTGACATCAGGGAACGAACAGGAGCAAGAGCCGAGTTTGCTGATCTTGTCCTCTTCCTGGAAAGGCAGGCCAGGATTTTACAAGACCCAGTTTTTGGTAACCTCCAAGACGGCTCCTCAAACAGAAGGTCACCAAAAACAGCTGCTATCAGTAGCAAGCCAATGAGTTCCATACAGAAGAGCAGAGGGAGCAGTTTTGCCACAACAGTAGCAGTTGCGCCAAAGAACAACACAGAGAGCACAATGCAAGTATCTAATGTGCCCAAAAACAGTTCATCAAAACTCTGTCCTGCCTGTAATGGTGAGCATGAGATTGTGTCATGTCAAGAGCTGATGAAGAAGTCTCACAACGCACGAGTTGAGCTGCTAAAGACTAAAGGTGTCTGCTTTGGTTGTCTTGCTAAAGGACACATGAGTATGACCTGCAAAAATAGACAAACCTGTTCAATTTGTTCAAAAGTACATCCCACTATCTTGCATATACCTCAAAATGTAACAGGAGAGCAGAGTAATTCAGACAAAAAGGCAGTGAGCAGCGGGTTGGTTTCACTGAAAACAGAGGTACTTGATTGTAGTGATAAAATTTGTACACTTGCAATAATACCAGTTCAAGTCAAAATGAGTAATTCAAATCATGTAGTGCAGACATATGCTTTCCTTGACCCAGGGAGTTCGGCAACATTTTGCACAGAACAACTTAGGAGGAAGTTGAATGCTAATGGAAAACATCAACAAATACTTCTGCGCACTATGGGGCAAAAGAAATCTGTTAACAGCATGGTAGTCAAGGGCCTGGAAGTGTGCAGCCTGGACGGAAAGGAATTCATACAATTACCTGAAGTTTACACTCAGCAGGAAATTCCAGTCAACAGGGAACACATCCCCAGACGAGAAGATATACAAAAATGGCCTTATCTTCAAGATGTTGATATTCCCAACATTAATGCTGGGATAGACCTTCTGATTGGGATTAATGCACCCAAATTGATGGAACCGTGGAGAATTATCAATAGCCAAGGAAATGGACCCTTTGCTGTTAAAACACTGCTAGGCTGGGCAGTGAATGGACTTCTCCACACTGAGGATGCACGCATCAGCAAGCAAGGTCAGAAATATGTTCATGCACATCGGATTTCCGTTGATAACCTGAGTGAACTTTTGATTCAGCAATACAACGATGATTTCCCAGAAAAGAGCTTTGAGGAAAAGAAACAAATGTCGGTGGAAGACCACAAATTCATGCAGATAATGGACAGCTCTGTTGAAATAGTGGCTGGACATTATCAATTGCCTTTGCCATTCAAGAAGGATAATCCTATGATGCCAAACAATCGTCACATGGCAGAGCAACGAGCATTGTCTTTAAAAAGAAAGTTTCAAAAGAATGATGACTTTCATAAGGAATATGGGGCATTTATGGAAACGGTCCTATCATGCGGACATGCTGAACTTGTACCCCAAGACCAGTTGATGCAGGAAAATGGAAAAGTGTGGTATATTCCACACCATGGTGTGTTTCACCCAAAGAAGGGGAGCTTGCGTGTGGTATTTGACTGCTCTGCATCTTATCAGGGTGCCTCACTGAACACTGAACTCATTCAAGGTCCCAATCTTACAAACAGCTTAATTGGGGTCTTAGTCCGTTTTCGTCTGGACAACATCGCTATCATGGCTGATGTAGAGAAAATGTACTATCAAGTAAAGGTCCCATCTCATCATGTGAACTTCTTGCGCTTCCTTTGGTGGCCAGATGGGGACGTTAGTCAGGCACTGAAAGAGTACAGGATGATCGTACATCTTTTTGGCGCAACATCATCAGCTAGCTGTGCAAGTTATGCGTTAAAGAGGACAGCTGAGGATAACAAAGGGTACTTCTCAGCTGATGCAACTAGCGCAGTCAAAAACAACTTCTATGTGGATGATTTGCTGAAGGCTGTGGACACAGAGGGCAATGCCATTAGACTTTGTAAAGAGCTGAAATTACTCTGTGCAACTGGAGGCTTTAAGTTGACCAAATGGGTTAGCAACAACAGAGCTGTCTTGGACTCCATTCCAGAGCCTGAGAGGGCCAAGAACATAAAGAATCTCAACCTTGACATAGAAGATTTGCCAGTTGAACGAGCTCTCGGGGTGCAATGGTGTGTTAAGGAAGACACCTTCACATTCCAGGTGACCATAAAGGAGCGTCCATGCACCAGACGTGGGATTCTGTCCATGGTCAGTTCTATATATGACCCTCTTGGATTCCTTGCACCTCTCACCTTTCCGGCAAAACACATCTTGCAAGAGTTATGCAAGCAGAACATTGGATGGGATGACGAATTGCCAGAGGTCCACGCTCAAGCCTGGAAGCAATGGTGGAAAGATCTTCCAAAAGTAAGGGAGTTCAAGGTCAACCGATGTCTTGTACCAAACAACTTTGGAGATGTCAAAACAGCACAGATGCACCACTTCTGTGATGCGAACATGACAGATGGAACAGTTACCTATCTTAGGCTGACTAGCAGCAACAAGGTCCACGTCACCTTTATAATGGGAAAGGCCCGAGTTGCTCCCTTAAAACTGATGACCACACCACGAATGGAGCTCACTGCTGCAGTTTTGGCCGTACGAATGGACAAGATGCTATCTGAGGAGTTGCATATGGAATTGGAAAGGTCTCTGTTTTGGACAGATAGCATGACTGTTCTAAGGTACATCCGGAATGAAAGCAGAAGATTCCTAACCTTCGTGGCAAACCGTGTTAATGTCATCAGAAGTGCGACAGATGTATCCCAATGGAAGTATATAGGCACAAAACTCAATCCTGCTGATTACGCCTCCCGGGGACTACATGTTAACACATTCTTGAAAAGAACAACATGGATCAATGGCCCAGACTTTCTGAAGGAACCACCTCATTGCTGGCCAGCGCTTCCATCTGAACCCATTCTCTCTCAAGATGACCCTGAATTAAGAAAAGGAGTTGTCACTGTCAATGTTGCTGTGAAGGAAAGCTGTGACGCCACTACTTACCTCATGAATTATTTCTCAACTTGGATGAGCCTCAAGAAAGCTGTGGCATGGTTCCTGAGGTTCAAGTCTGTTCTGTTGAAATTACTTAAGAATGGCAAGAAAGATCTAAATAGACATATCATGACCACAAGAAAAGGAAAACATGAAAAGACAGGTCCATATGTTCTATCAATCAGTGATCTAGAGGATGCTGAGGTCGCAATCTTACAATTTTGCCAAAGGCAGGGATTCCCACAAGAAATAGCCTGTTTGCAGAAAGGCATGCAAAATGTAAAGAGAAACAGCTCTATCTACAGGTTAGATCCTCTTCTGGCCAATGGCATCTTACGGGTTGGTGGACGTCTGAGTAAAATGGCAATGCCCACTGAGAAGAAACACCCTGCTATTCTCCCTAAGGACCATCACGTTTCCAAACTCTTACTTCAGCACATCCATGAAGAAGTTGGGCACAGTGGAATAAATTTCATGCTCTCCAAACTCAGACAAAGATATTGGATTCCTTGCGCCAACACTCTGGCCAGAAAAGTAGTTTATGAATGCACCAGGTGCAGAAGAGTTAAGCTGAGTGCAGGTGAACAGAAAATGGCAGATTTGCCAGTTGACAGGTTGACCCCTGACCTTCCACCCTTCACGCTTGTAGGGGTTGATTATTTTGGGCCATTAGAGGTAAAACGAGGCCGCAGCATTGTAAAACAGTACGGCGTGATTTTCACATGTCTTACCAGTCGTGCTATACACTTGGAAGTTGCGCATTCACTTGATACTGACTCTTGCATTCATGCATTCAGACGTTTCATTGCCAGAAGAGGGCCAGTGTCTGAGTTGCGGTCAGACAATGGAACAAACTTTGTTGCAACTGAAAAGGAACTAAAGGAGTCCTTGAAATCTTGGAACATGCAACAAATTGAAAAAAGTCTGCGCCAAAAGGGGGTAAAATGGACATTCAACCCTCCCCATGGTGCCCATTGTGGGGGGATATGGGAGAGGTTGATTCGCATGACCAAAACGACGTTACGGTCAGTCACCAGCCAGCAATATCTGGATGATGAAGGCCTTCAGACAGTAATGTGTGAGGTTGAGTCCATTCTCAATAGCCGTCCACTCACGACTGTTTCTGATAACCCAAATGACTTGGAGCCGTTAACGCCTAATCATATACTGCAGCTTAAGGTGCATCCTGTTCTACCTCCAGGTTTGTTCGTAAAGGAAGATCTTTACACCAGACATCGTTGGAGACAGATCCAGTACATTGACGACTTATTTTGGAAACGCTGGGTCCGAGAGTACCTTCCTCTTCTACAACCACGGCAAAAATGGTCTCGTGTCAGACGCAACTTCTGTCCAGGAGACGTTGTGCTAGTAGCCGATAGCACGGCGCCAAGAGGATCATGGATGTTGGCTAGAGTCACTGAAGCCTTTCCAGACTCCAAAGGCTTGGTCCGCAGTGTACGGCTTCAAACTAAAACAAGCCAGCTTGAAAGACCTATCAGTAAGATCTGCTTGCTAGTAGAAGGTCAGAGTGAGACTTGAATGAACTTGTGCACGTGCATACACTGTCATACAGATGCATACACTGAATTTTTGCACTCATTTATTCTTGTGAATAATGCATAATGAGTTTAAGGAAATAATATATAACTCCTTGGAAAATTACATTTAGTTAGTTATAGCGTGCCTTCTGCCATAGCTATAAGGGGCCGGCTATGTAGGAGCCATTTGTGTTTAGGTTAATCTAAATTGTTGTGCTATTGGAGCACTGGTATGTTTTGTTAGATTTAGGATCCTTTATTTTGTAGGGACTTTTATTTTGACAGTTGGTGAGAATGTTTGAATATAAAGATGGCCGCCTCTCACCTTTTCAAACACAAGAAAAAGAACAAGGAAGCTGTTGGAACGTTTTAAGCATACAGTTCTTTACATCGCTATTGAATCGCTATTGAATCGCTATTGAATCGCTATTGAACTATTTGGACATTATTTTTGATATTAAGTTGTGCCTTTTAACCACCATTCTTCAATCACTTACCAATCGTTTGTTGGATTACTGGAGTCCATGCTTTGTCTGCTACTACCAACCTACTTACCTGCCCGCTGCCTGCCTTGCTCTGCTTACCAACCTATTTCCCTACCTGCTGGAATTCCATCTCATCCACCGCAAAAAAGGTACAATTCAAGTTTCTCTGTGTTGGATAGCTTGTCAAAGAGGTTAAGCAATACGTCCCAGCTAAGAGTGGTCCGCCAAAACAACTATAACTGGTCTGCATCTTCATTTAAGTTGTTCCACAGAGAGTCAATTCGATTTTACGTTTCTGCTGATCATTAACGTTAGCGAAGTTAGCGTTAGCTATGTAGGAAAGCTGGATAACAAGCTACGCCGTACCTTGATAACACAACATATTTTGTGTCTTTTACATGATGCTCTGCAGCACATACTTAGAATGTAAGGTAAAATATGTGAGGTCGATATAAAATGCTTTAAATACCTTGGTAGTCCGGCGCCTCTGCGTTGTTATCACCCTCTTCCATGTGGATTCCATCTGATCTTCCACACAACACAACTCGCTGTCGCCAAATCGGCTCCGCTGTCGCAAAACTCAACTGTGCGCATGCGTCAGTGGAACCAGACGATAGGCTTAAATGTTTCCCGGCTTGACTGTTAAAAGCAGACGATTGGCTTTCCAGCGGGAGGGGCGGGGCATTTGAATATAACCGCCATCTTTGGCGTTACGGGTTTTCCCTATGTAGCTGTATTGAGAATTGAGGAAGTGACATGTCTCTATATAAATAGTCTCTGGGAAAAGTTCAAGAGAAGCTGATCACAGGATAACCCTCTGCAGAAGAGGATATTCATGTTGGAAAGGATAACATCAAGCAACAAACAACAACAACTACTATAAGAAAACTTACAGGAAAAGAGAGGTAAAGATATTTTAAATAGACAGTGCTATTTATCTCTCTTTGGACTTTTGCCTAATTTCTGTTTGAAAGAACAGCACAGAAAAACATTTTTGGACATTTTGGACATAACAGGAATTTTAAAGAGATCAGTAAAAGTCATATTTTTCCCATTTTTGGCTTATTTACTCATTTTTGCCTATTTTATATCTTCACTGAGAAATGAAAAACAAAACAAATCAAACAGTGGCAGTTATTTCAGTTGGTTGTTGATATTCTAAATCAATGATGGCCAGCGTATCATCTTTGCCCCGCCTCTTCATCTACCCTCATCTCGGCCCCGCCCCTTCATCTCCCCTCAGAAGAGCTCTGAGCACTCCAGGCTGATGCTCAGACACCAGCAGATGAAGGAGAGCCCTGACACACTGTTTGCTGAACTACACGACCACAATGTCATGAACAACCTGCTCTTTTCACTTTTTTATTTTTCACTTCTGGAAGTAGAAGTAGTGGAGATAAAAGAGTTAATACTGTCCCACCTGAAAGACATCAACATGGAACAAGCGACAATCGACATAAAGAACTTAAAACAAGAAGTTGAATATCTGCAGAGACAACGAGAAGAAATGTCAACAGAACAACAAACTAAAGATGAACTGAGGGAAGTAAAAATCCACTTTAGGAAGACCACTAACAGACGTTAGAAAAGAAATGCAGGAGGAGCTCTCTGCCTTAAAGTCAGTTCTTCGCACCAAAGACACACGCTCTTATCCTGACTGACTCCAATGGGAAATATGTCAGTGAGAAGCTTCTATTACCAAACATGAGAGCCAAGAAAATCTGGTGTCCAAAAACAAGAAGTGCTTTTCAGATCCTGTCGGAGAGTAAACATGAAAACTACAAGCACATCATAATCCACACAGGGACAAATGATTTGAGAGCCATGAAGGGCCGTGTGGCTCCTGTGATGAGAGAGGTGGCGATCAGAGCCACACAGCGTTTCCCACAGGCCAGAATAACTCTGTCGACACTGCTGCCACGCACCGACGTGCCCTTCCACGTGATCCACGGGAATAATGTGGAACTCTCCAGAAGCTGCGCACTTATTCCCAATGTTCATCTCGCCCATCACAAAGACATACAACCTCATCATATGTATGACCACGTACATCTCAACAAGCAAGTAGTGAAAGTCTTCGCCAGAGTGCTGAAAAGCACAGCCCTTGGAAACACAGCAAGAAACAGCAGAAACTTCGATAACAAGAGAAGCTCTCAGCCACCAAGAAGCCCTCGTCCTCCATCACAACACAGGAGCTACACAACACTGAGAAGCCCTCGTCCTCCAGCAGAGCCCAGACCGGCCCCCGGACCTCCATCACAACACAGAGAAGCCCTCGTCCTCCAGCAGAGCCCAGACCAACCCCCGGACCTCCATCACAACACAGAGAAGCCCTCGTCCTCCAGCAGAGCCCAGACCGGCCCCCGGACCTCCATCACAACACAGGAGCTACACAACACCGAGAAGCCCTCGTCCTCCATCACAACACAAGAGCTACACAACACAGAGAAGCCCTCGTCCTCCAGCAGAGCCCAGACCAACCCCCGGACCTCCATCACAACACAGAGAAGCCCTCGTCCTCCAGCAGAGCCCAGACCAACCCCCGGACCTCCATCACAACACCGAGAAGCCCTCGTCCTCCAGCAGAGCCCAGACCAACCCCGGACCTCCATCACAACACAGAGAAGCCCTCGTCCTCCAGCAGAGCCCAGACCGGCCCCCGGACCTCCATCACAACACAAGAGCTACACAACACAGAGAAGCCCTCGTCCTCCAGCAGAGCCCAGACCGGCCCCCGGACCTCCATCACAACACAGGAGCTACGCAGCGGCCGCTCAACAACCCCAGAACCCTGCAGCCGCTGAACTCAACCAGATAAGGCATCTGCTGAACATCATCTGCTCCAGACTGAGGACATAACCTGCATAACACACATGCACACATATACACACACACACATTATAGAAGAACCCATGAAATCTTTTAAAATCAGTAGTTGGAATATACAAGGTCTGCACTCTTCTACTTTTGGTAATAAGACTGCAGACCAAGACTTACTCAGCAGTGTAACTGATATGGACATCTGTATCTTTCATGAGATGTGGTGTCGTAGTAATGAGACTTTACAGTGTCCAATAGGATACAAGGAAATTATGGTTCCTTCTTCAAAAAACTCTAAAATAAAATGTGGCCGAGACTCAGGTGGAATACTTATATGGCACAAAGATGATCTAAAACATTCGATTAAAATTGCTAAAAGTGGAAAATCATCTATTTGGCTTGAAGTGAAATCCATCATTTCACAGTCCAGTCTTTACCTCTGTGCCATCTATATTCCCCCCCCATGACTCTCCCTACTACGAAGAGCAAAGTTTTCCAACATTACAGGCTGACATCTTACACTTTCAGTCCAGAGGAAATGTCCTCGTCTGCGGAGACTTAAACGCCAGAACAGGGCGAGAAATTGATTATGTAAATATTGTAGATAATGACCACATCCTCAATGACACCACGTTTCATTCCTCATCAAATATCACACCAAGAAACAGCTATGATAACTCAGTGAACATTAATGGAAAACAAATGTTAAAACTCTGTAAAGGTTTAGGTCTCTACATCATTAATGGCAGGACTCGTGGAGATACTTTAGGTAGATTCACTTTCTGTTCCAGTTTAGGAACCAGTGTGGTTGATTATTCAATAACAGATATTGATCCAAGATTTATTAATGACTTCACAGTCAGACCTCAGCTCCCGATCTCCGATCACTGCCAAACTGTGCTTTATCTGAAACCCCCATGTGATATAACTAAAACTTCTCCACTTGATTCTGAAAAACTGTTTCCTTTGAAACCCAAACTTAAATGGAATCAATCCAACTCGGATCAATTCAAAGAAAATATGAACAGTCCTACTATATTAAAAATGCTGGATGAATTTATGTCCACCGATTTCACTTTAGATATGAATGGAATAAATTTAGCAACAAAAAACTTAAATTACATATTCAAAACATTGATAACTCTATCTAACATTAAACCGCAAAGCAAACATAAAACAAACCAACAGAGAATAAGAAAGGATGTGTGGTTTGATGATGAATGTGCAGGTCTCAGAAAAGAGCTAAGGAGACTCTCTAACAAAAAGCACAAAGATCCGTCCAGCCAGACATTACGGCTTTCTTATTCAGACTGTCTGCAAAATTACAAAAGACTTTTGTGGAACAAAAGAGAAAACTATTTTAAATCCAAAATTGATGACATTGAGGATTCGGTAGATCAAAACACTTTCTGGAATCTTTATAAAAAACTTGAAAAACCCAAATTAGAGATGTCACTCCAGAATGGCCCAATTTGGAAATCTTACTTTGAAAATTTGTATCGAAAAATTGCACCAGTGGACCTTAACCAACCTCAGGGTAAAATAAAGAAAACTCTAGAAGACTTGGAGAAAACAATTCAAAATTATCAAAATCCATTAGATAAATCTATAACAATATCTGAAATATTAGAACATATTAAAAATCTTAAACTAAAGAAAGCATGTGGAGAAAGATCTCATTAGTAATGAAATGCTTAAACTCAGCAGTCCCTGCATGATTATAACTCTAGCCAAACTATTTAATCTGGTGTTCTGGTCCGGAAGCTTCCCTGAGATCTGGTCTGAAGGACTCAACACACCCATATTCAAGAAAGGTGATCGATTCGACCCCAATAGTTATCGCGGCATCAGTGTGGGCAGTGCTTTAGGAAATCTGTTCTGCAGGATCATAAACACACGCATTGTCTCACACATCTCATCACACAACATTTTAAATAAAGCACAGATTGGCTTTCTACCAAAACACCGCACATCCGACCACATCTATTCTCTTCACACACTCATCAACAAAAACATCAAGGACAAACAAAGGAAAATATTTGCATGTTTTGTAGACTTTAAAAAAGCAGTCGACTCAATTTGGCATGATGGTCTACTGTACAAAATCCTACAAATTGGCATCGGCGGAAAAACATTTGATATTATAAAATCTCTGTACAGCAACAGTAAAAGTGCTGTGAAAATCAGGAACCACAGAAGCGCGTTCTTCCAGCAGGGCCGTGGAGTGAGGCAGGGCTGGTGTGTGTGTGTGTGTGTGTGTGTGTGTTCTTCCAGCAGGGCCGTGGAGTGAGGCAGGGCTGGTGTGTGTGTGTGTTCTTCCAGCAGGGCCGTGGAGTGAGGCAGGGCTGCAGTCTGAGCCCGACTCTATTCAACATCTACATCAATGATCCGGCATCAGCGCTGGAGAGATCTACTGTCCCCGGCCTCACTCTACAGCACACACAGGTCAGGGGTCAGAGGTCAGATGTCTGCTGTACGCGGATGATCTGGTCCTGCTGTCCCGCACACCTGAGGGCCTTCAGCAGAGCCTGTCCCTGCTGGAACAGTACTGTCACGACTGGGCCCGGACCGTCAATCTGGACAAAACCAGAGTCATGGTGTTCCCGAAGAAGGCCAGATCTCAGGAACACAAACACCAGTTCCTGTATAAAGGCCAGGTTCTGCAGCACAGCACTAGCTATCGCTATCTCTCTGTGTGTGTGTGTGTGTGTGTGTGTGTGTGTGTGTGTGTGTGTGTGTGTGTGTGTGTGTGTGTGTGTGTGTGTGTGTGTGTGTGTTTGTGTGTGTGTGCAGCACAGCTATAGCTATCTGGGCATCGACATCAGCGCTTCGGGACGCTTCGGTCTGGCTGTTAAAACACTCAGTGAAAAGGCTCGGAGGGCTTTTTATGCTATAAAGTCACGATGCGGCCACTTAAAATTACCCATTAAAACCTGGATCAAATTATATAATTCAATAATAAAACCAATTATTTTATATGGATGTGAAATTTGGGGACCAGTATAAAACTTTAAAAATTGGGATAAAACACCAGTAGAAAAATTACAATTGGAAATTGCCAAAAATATTTTAGGGGTTCACCGAAACACATCCACTGCTGCCTGCAGGGCTGAGCTTGTGTGTGTGTGTGTGTGTGTGTGTGTGAGCCTGCAGGGCTGAGCTAGTGTGTGTGTGTGTGTGTGTGTGTGTGTGTGTGAGCCTGCAGGGCTGAGCTAGGCTTGTACCCGCTGAACATCGAGATCCAGAAGAGATGTGTTCAGTTCTGGCATCACCTCCATCAGTCTGATCCAGAGTCAGTCCAATATAAAGCCCTCCTCGCCAATGAAACCTCAGCAGAACCTCATCCTCTAAACACACTCGCTCTTCACCTCCTCCATCAGACTACACCCCCCACTGACCACAGCTACAGCCCCAAAACTATTGTTAAAGAAATACACACACATCTAAAAGACACCCATGATGAGTCACTAAAAGCAAGTTTTGACCTCCAGAATAATCTCAAATGTTACTCGACCCTCAATAGAACCACTAAATTGGCCAGTTATCTATTTATTAAACATTTTAAAGAAAGACAAATCCTCTCCAAATACAGATTAAGTGACCATGATCTAGAGATAGAGAGAGGAAGACATAGACAAACATGGAGTGAGAGAGAGCAGAGGATCTGTAGACACTGTGATCTACAGCACATAGAGGATGAGGAACACTTTCTGCTCTTCTGTCCCAAATATACCGATATAAGAGAAACTTTTCTGCCCAGATTTGAAACCTTGATCCCATCATTCTTTGAACTGTGTGACACTGAAAAAAAGTCCTTCTTACTTGGAGAAGATGATAGTACAGCTGCACTAGCGGCTAAATATGTGCTAGCTATTCATAACGCCAGAGACAGCTAATTCTCTGGAGTGACCCACTGTATTTATTCTGTATTTATTCATCTATTAAGATAGATTATTTTTATTTATCTATCTATATTTTATTTGTTTGTTTGTCTGTTTTATTATTTATATATATAATATGTTAATGCTTTGGCAACATTGTGTTACACAGTCATGCTAATAAAGCTAATTTGGGGTGGTGATGGCGCAGTGGATAAGACACATGCCTTTGGGTTCGAATCCACTGTGAGACACCAATGTGTCCCTGAGCAAGACACTTAACCCCTAGTTGCTCCAGAGGCGTGCGACCTCTGACATATAGCAATTGTAAGTCGCTTTGGATAAAAGCGTCAGCTAAATGAATAAATGTAATTTGAAATTGAGAGAGAGAGAGAGGAGAGATTGTGTGTGTGTGTGTGTGTGTGCGCAACCCTCCATTATAGGGTCAAAATATCCCCACAAAGATGGCAATATCCATGTGGGGAATTGTTTTTTTTTTTTTTTTGGAAAACAGCTTATAAACAGACTAAGTAAAAATGCAGAAAGTTTTCTGTGATAGTTGATTCTAACTTCCGCTTCATGAAACACATGTTAATGCTCAGTAGTACACATATATGGTTCTTTAATGTATTTGCATTGTACTAAAATTGAAATGAAACTGAAATTCATTTTCTATGGGCATATATGCGGCTGAAACAAGCCTAGTGCATCCCAAATTTTTAAACATTAACATTTTAATATATAACATTATAGTCATTATGGCCTTTAGAAAAATGTTTTTTGAGGAGGTGGGGTTGTGCACTATAGGCCCCTGTGGCGCGGCCTAAGCTTTTATCCTTAATGGCATTTTTTTTCCTTACATTACTTTTACTTTTATACTTTAAAGGGGTGGTAAAACACGATTTCACTTTTCTAACTTTAGTTAGTGTGTAATGTTGCTGTTTGAGTATAAACAACATCTGCAAAGTTACAGCGCTCAAAGTTCAAAGCAAAGGGCGATATTTGCTTTTAAAAAATTCAATTTCTGAGGACTACAGCAAACAGCCGGTTTTGGAGTACACGACATTCCTCCGGAGTTGCTGACGTCAGCAAATCCCATTATTTACATAAACCCCTCCTCCGAGAATACTTAATAAGCGGGGCGAGGCCATTTTATATTGGTGTTTTGGAGATGAGTTGTCGCAATGCCGTCGAAACGCTGCTGTTATTTTCATCCGGATTGCAGGTCCACTTTGTTCAGCCTTCCTAGGGACGAGGGAGTTAGGGATCAATGGTTAAAATTAGGGGTGGCACGGTACATGAAAAAACATCCGAACCGTTCGGTTCGCTTGTCTCGGTTCGGTGCGTGTGTGCGTCGCACGGTTCGACGCATGCGCAGTGTAACCTCGTGCCCGTGACCTCAGACAGTGTGTTTACTTTTCGCGCGAAATAATATAAATAAAATAATCTTTTACTGTCTATGGAAATAAGAGATGTGTGGACATGACAATGGACATGCATATGAGGCTTGTTCGACTTGAACCGGCGCTGCACAGACTGATCGATGAATAACATCAAAGTACCGCGAGAGCAACGGCTCCGTATGCTTTTCAATCACTCTCGGGGTACTTTGATGTCATAAACCGATCGGTCTGTGCAGCGCCGGTTCAAGTCGAACAAGCCTATAGACAGTAAAAGTGGAGCATGGAGTGCTGCAGGTCTCGTCACGTATAGAAATGGCAAGTGGGAGATACAAGGAAGGCTAACCGGAGTTGGAGGATGCGCCAGCGTCGTATTCCGTGTGGGAACATTTTGGATTTCATGTTACCTATGATATTTAAATGTATACAGTGACACCAAGTTTAGATAAGAACTCCAGTCATATGTTTCCAAATACTGCACTTTAATTTCAAGTGAAAAAAATGTATCCTCACTCTCAGGGAATAGAAGCATTGTTGATACTGTTTGTGTTGAGGTTGAACTTATGTTTCACTCTATGGTTATGCCTTTGCTATTGTTATAGCCTCATTATAGGCAATTATGTGTAACATATTTTGACTTATTTAAAAGATAGTGCTTTAAGAGTTCCTCTCTTTTTCTATTAAAAGATAAACATTTTGTAAGAGCGACACTGAAGTTGACAGTTTGATAAATGCAAGTTAATTTTAATCTTTGTGTGCTAAAAATGCATATAAGTCCCTGGAGAGATAGCAATACACCTTCTCTTCCTGCTCAGCTACTGTTCGGACGCTCTTGCTAACTGCTCCGCGCTTTGCTCTATCGCTTTTACATTTTTATATTTTATTTCCGTTTATCACCTAATTTTAACTTCAGCAAATCAACACAGTGCTCAAACGCTTGGATTACTACAAAAAAAAAAAAGAAGCAGATTCTTTTATTCGACCAGCCTCCCACTGAAAGCTTACATTCCGGGGAAGAGAAAACACAACTTCCATTAGGACATTCATAAGGATAAGAAAATGCCTCCTCTGGAATCTACTTGCTGCTCTAACTGCCACAGACTTTTACAAAGGATTGCAGTTCTTGAAACAAAGTTAATTGCGGGACCACCAAACCAGACGGAACACACAACAGAGCTTCATCATGGATGCCCTCAGCAAACAGCCGGTGAGTCCCATGAATCTAGTGCTCCTCGACAGGCTATACTGAGTGTAGAGAAACAAGCCGATCGACTTACAAATCGATGGCACAAACAGGGAGCGAGACCCAAAGGCACTCGAGACATCAGATTGTCACGAGCATCACATATTGCCGCAGTAGCATCCTCTACCCCAGATATGGCTATGACAAGGATTGCAAACACTGGTCTCCTACCACCGCCTATACATCTTGAGAACAGATTTGAAGTATTAATGAATGAGGAATCCCCAAATTGGATGAATGAACACAGATTGAATCAGCCAGTAGCTAACACTGATGCTAACTGGGGCTCAAGGTCAAGCAGACAGCGGCACTCAGCTCAGAGCGCAGCCGGGCCCAGGACTCTGATAGTGGGCGACTCCATAATCAGAAACATTAGCAGCAGGGATACAACTACGTGCTGTCTTCCACAAGCAACAACTTCTGATGTAAACAGGGAACTTCAGAACATTCTTATGAAACATAAGACTGCAAATCGACTCATCATTCATGTGGGGAAAAATGATATTCATAAATAGCAGTCGGAACTCCTTAAGAAGGATTTCAATGAACTTTTTGAAACACTTAAAAGCCTGAAAGTTCAAACATTCATCAGTGGACCACTCCCAGCAAGAGGAACAAACAGGTTTTCACGGTTGCTTGGGCTTAATACATGGCTGCAAAAAACCTGCAATATAAAAGGAGTGAACTTCATTGACAACTTCAATCTTTTCTGGAGTCAGAGGCAACTGTTTCAACAGAATGGCCACCACCCAAACAAACTTGGTTCTAGAGTGCTAAAGGACAATATCTACTTCTCCCTCCTTCATCCTTCTGCAGTGTGTGCCAATCCACTCAACCTGAATGGCACACACACACCTGGATACAGTATGAATGACCACAGGACTTCACTTCAGCACCTGAATGGACATGTGGTTGACACATCACACAAGGACAATGATAACACCACTCAGCCACAACAACCTCTGCTCGCGGACACAATCTCAGCTGAGCCCTGCCCACAGAGCTCACCACAGACAGACTGTGACATACTAGCACTTCTCCAAGATTCAGCACCCAAGGACGACTTTCTGGAAAACGGCCAAGGAAACCAGGACAGCATATTACAGCCTCCGATAACACCAGAGCAACAGCCCTCACCGAACACGTTATCCCTCTCACCAGCATCTCCACTTCTGTGCTTCTCAGAGAAAATGGAACAACTGGTTTATGCTGGAACCAGACTATCCCACTCTTTTGCTGCGAGCCCCCAGATACCAACCAAAAAACGGCAGGCCCCACAACCACCAAAGCCTGCGGGCCCAGCTCGCCCTCCCCCTCCCCCTGTGAGAGCTCTTCGGCCTCTGCCACAGCGCCAGGGCCCACACCCTCCTCCAGCGGCTCGAGGTGAACCAAAAACAACTGATACCAGCTCTCAGTGATATGTGTCGGGTCCCCGCTATGATAACAATAACTTTTTCAAATGTTTACAGAACAAGCGGGAACCCAGTGTGCCTGTATCTTTCGCTATTGCTGTTCGATTACATGATAGAAAGTCTAAGGCCTTCAAAAGCCGTACAGCAAACCCATCTAATCTGGTGCCTATTACACGACAAACTAAGATTGCTGTGGGGAGAAAAAGTAAGACTGTTAAGTTAGCACTTTTAAACATCCGCTCACTTAAAAATAAATCACTTCTAGTCAACGACTTAATAACCACATACAACCTGGATTTTATGTTGCTAAATGAAACTTGGCTAGAAGAAAGCTGCAGTGCAACAGTCCTCAATGAAACAGCCCCTCCTAACTTTACTTTTTTGAGTGTCTGCAGAGCTGTCAGAAGAGGTGGAGGTTTAGCTGCTCTTTTTAAAGATGTCTATGGATGTAAGCAAATATCATTTGGGAATTACCCGTCTTTCGAATATCTGGGTGTTGTGTTAAAAGGTGCTCCACGCATTTTACTTATCATTGTTTACAGGCCTCCAAAATACTCTCCAGCCTTTGCTTATGATTTTACAGAACTGTTGTCAACTATTTCCTCAGAGTTTGACTGTTTTATCATTGCTGGAGATTTTAACATTCACATAGATAATGCAGAAACCATTATGGCAAAAGAAATCAAAACTGTTTTAAAAACTTTTGATCTGACTCAGCATGTACATGGACCCACACATAATCATGGACACACTCTAGATTTACTTATCAGTAAGGGTCTAAACATTTCATCGATTGTTATTAAGGATGTAGCACTGTCTGATCATTTTTGTATTTTCTTTGATATATTGATCTCTCCTGCCATTGAAGCAAGATCTGTGTCTGTCAAGAAGAGATGCTTAAATGAGACCACTAGTGTACTGTTTATGAAGGCCATATCTTTAACACCAAGCATATCTGCTGACTCTGTTGATTCTCTCCTTGATTCTTTTAACTCAAAAGTTAAGAGCGTAATTGATGATATTGCTCCTGTGAAAGTCAGGAAGAATAGTGGTAGACAAAAAGCACCTTGGAGAAACTCAACAGCAGTGCAAAATATGAAAAGACGATGCAGAAAAGCAGAGCGCATGTGGCGGAAGACAAAACTTGTAGTCCATTATAACATCTACAAAGACAACATCCATGCTTTCAATAAGGAACTAGGCAAAGCTAGACAGACTTTCTTCTCGAATATTATAAACAGCAATATAAACAACACACGCACTCTTTTTGCTACTGTAGAGAGACTGACAAACCCCCCAAGCCAGATTCCCAGTGAAATGCTCTCAGAGAGCAAGTGTAGTGAGTTTGCTTCTTTCTTCTCTGAGAAAATCAATAATATCAGAAAGGTGATCAGCTCATCCTTGAGTTGCGCTGGGGTCAGGCAGATCAGACCACAACCTGAGAAAGTAGTCACTATGTCTGATTTTGAAGAAATTGATGGCAACATTTTGGAAGAAACCGTACAGCACCTTAAAACATCAACCTGCACCCTTGACGCACTTCCCACATCTTTTTTCAAAAATGTGTTACACAGCTTAGAAGCAGATCTCCTAGAAGTGGTAAATGCCTCACTTCTCTCTGGGAGTTTTCCTAACTCCCTGAAAACTGCAGTTGTCAAGCCCCTCCTGAAAAAGAGCAATCTGGATAAGACCATATTAAACAACTATAGACCGATCTCAAATCTTCCTTTCATAGGCAAGATCATTGAAAAAGTTGTCTTCAATCAGCTGAACAAATTCTTAAGCTCAAATGGATACTTTGACAATTTTCAATCTGGTTTCCGACCGCACCACAGCACAGAGACAGCTCTCATAAAGATAGTAAACGATATTCGCTTAAATACTGATACAAGCAAATTATCAGTGCTGGTACTACTCGACCTCAGTGCTGCATTTGACACTGTCGATCACGACATACTTCTTGACAGGCTGGAAAACTGGGTCGGGTTTTCTGGGATAGTCCTAAAATGGTTCAGGTCATACTTGGTAGGGAGAGGTTATTATGTGAGTATAGGAGACCATAAGTCTGAGTGGACACCCATGACATGCGGAGTCCCTCAAGGCTCAATTCTTGCGCCACTCCTATTCAACCTGTACATGCTCCCAATGAGCCAAATAATGAGAAAGAACCAAATCGCTTACCACAGCTATGCAGACGACACACAGATCTACTTAGCCCTATCGCCTAACGATTACAGCCCCATTAACTCTCTGTTCCAATGCATTGATGAAGTAAACAATTGGATGTCCCAAAACTTTCTTCAGTTAAACAAAGACAAAACTGAAGTCATTGCGTTTGGAAACAAAGATGAAGTTCTCAAGGTGAACGCATACCTTCAGTCTAGGGGTCAAACAACTAAAAATCAAGTCAGGAATCTGGGTGTGTCTCTAGAGTCAGACCTTAGTTTCAGTAGTCATGTCAAAGCAATAACTAAATCAGCATATTATCACCTGAAAAATATTGCAAGAATTAGATGCTTTGTTTCCAGTCAAGACTTAGAGAAACTTGTGCATGCTTTCATCACCAGCAGGGTGGATTATTGTAATGGACTTCTCACTGGCCTTCCCAAAAAGACCATAAGACAGTTGCAGCTCATACAGAACGCTGCTGCTAGGATTCTGAGCAGAACCAGAAAATATGAACATATCACACCAGTCCTCAGGTCTTTACACTGGCTGCCAGTTACATTTAGGATTGATTTTAAGGTATTATTACTGGTATATAAATCATTCAATGGCCTAGGACCTCAATACATTGCAGATATGCTCACTGAATATAAACCCAACAGATCACTCAGATCATTAGGATCACATCAGCTAGAAATACCAAGGGTTCACTCTAAGCATGGCGAGTCCGCTTTTAGCTATTATGCCAGCCGCAGCTGGAACCAGCTTCCAGAAGAGATCAGATGTGCTCCTACAGTAGTAACATTCAAATCCAGACTCAAAACGCATCTGTTTAACTGTGCATTTACTGAATGAGCACTGTACCACTGTTCGTCCAACTGTTTGTACTGTTATGCTTTTTAATTATTCTGATTTCTTTTGATTATTTCTGTATTTTATCTTTTATTCTAAACTGTTTTAATTATTCTGATTTCTTTTGATTATTTCTGTATTTTATCTTTTATTCTAAACAGTTTTAATTATTCTGATTTCTTTTGATTATTTTAATTTCTTCTATGTAAAGCACTTTGAATTACCATTGTGTATGAAATGTGCTATATAAATAAACCTGCCTTGCCTTGCCTTGCCTTGCCTTCTCCTTTTTTGCCAAATAAACAAAAGCATATCATCAATGTCTTTCTTGCTGTATCAAAATGTCACCTAGCTTTCCTCAGAGATGGTCTCAATAATGTGCTTAAAGTCAAGTCAAATTCAGTTTGTGCATGATTACATGATATACATTTTCTTTTTAATACTGTATCCTGAATTGTGGATAATTAAGCTATAGCCTATAACATATGCTGAAGTACATTTCTGGAGTGTTAAAGATTAAAAGAAAAAATAACAACAAGAACCGTACAGAACCGAAAACCGTGACCCTAAAACCGTGATACGAACCGAACCGTGGGTTTTGTGAACCGTGCCACCACTAGTTAAAATGTATTTTTAACTCGGTCCCTCATAATTATGACCCAAATCTCGCTCTCTGTGCTGCACATGTTACGGAGGAAAGCTTTCACAATCTTCGCGAGTTCAATGCATGATTCGCACATTGGCTTGTCCTGAAAGATAGAGCAGTTCCAACTTTAAGAACAGAAGCTGTTGTTTACGGGCCACAACCTGTAAGTATGATTTATTTTTCGTCAATGTGTTTTCCTGTAATAGTTCGTATTGTTAATTGTACGTTGTAGCAAGGAAGTAAACAAATGACAACGCTGTTTGGCTCTGCTGGTTTGTTAAATGCTCATTCATACTTAACGTTATTTGACAAGTAATGAGAGAACAACAAAAAACAAACCTTTCTGAAACGTCGTTTTGAATTAAACATAAATTCAGATATAAATATAATTTAAAAATAAATAAATAGATAATTATCAATTTTCAAATATTGCACCTGTCAATACAGAACGAAATATTCTGTAGTTTTCACGGGTGACAGAAATGCCTGGTGAGCGGAACCTTCTTGATGAACTGAGTTTCCTGTGGGAACGATTTGGGTGCGACACATCTCACTCCTGTTCCGGGTGTGGCAGAGTCATTGCCCGGGCTGATTAGCGCTAATGCACTACAGGTGCGAGAGAGAGAGAGGAGCAGCGTTTACACGGGCTGTTTGCTTCATAAGCCATAGATAAAAGGGCTATTCAGGAGAGCGCCCGTGGTTGGTCCGTCGTTGGTCCATTGTTGGTCCCGTGCTGGTCCCGTGCTGTTCTGTGGTTCTGGGTTTCTCGGATTCTCGGAGCAGTGGTGGTCACAAGCTTATTCTGGGAAATTGTCTGGGTGTGGAAGCCGCCCATTGAAGTTGCTGGATCAGAGTGATCGTCTGTGGGAAATCTGCTGGACTGGGTTGCCGATTGAACCTGCACTGGGAAGAGACAGAGAAAGATAAGTAAATTGATTTCATCTCACGAATATTCACACAGCTTAAAGAGGACGCAGTGAGTGTGGATCTGATTGTTGGAGAAGCTATGTGTTTCAGAGTGTGTTGAGGAGGAACTGAAGATTTAATATCCCCCACGTGAGTGTAACAAATGGATTGAGGCCTCTGAACAGCCCTATCGTGTGAGTGAATTGCAGTGCTTTTGCCTTATTTTTTGATACACATTGATTTATGGCTGTGGAATTGAAGTGAACACGAGTGTGGTGTGCTTTTGCTGAGAAGTGGCCCCAAGCCATGCGTACACGTTTGTGGAAAGTTGTTACTATATCTGTTCTCAATCAGAAGCCTAGAGTGCTACAGCTGAGCTGAAAAGTACTTTGTATTGTGAAGATCTTTACCTGTTCTCCTTTCTGTCTGAGTCTGGAAGTGTGCAGCATCGCTGGTGAAGTAAGCTTTTAAACCACTGTCTCATTATCGTGAACCGAAGAAAATACTTTGTATTGTGAAGATCCTTACCTGTTTTCCTTACTGTCTGAGTCTGGAAGTATGCAGCATCGCTGGGGAAGTAAGCTTTTAAACCACCGTCTCCCTATCGTGATCCGAAGAAAGTACTTTGTACTGTGAAGATCCTTACCTGTTCTCCTTACTGTCTGAGTCTGGAAGCATGCAGCATTGCTGGTGAAGTAAGCTTTTAAACCACTGTCTCACTACTGTGAACCGAAGAGAGTACTTTGTACTGTGAAGAATCCTTACTCGTTCTACTTACTGTCTGAGTCTGGAAGTATGCAGCATTGCTGGTGAAGGAAGCTTTTAAACCACTGTCTCACTACTGTGAACCGACGAAAGTACTTTGTACTGTGAAGAATCCTTACCTGTTCCACTTACTGTCCGAGTCTTGAAGTATGTAGCATCGCTGGTGAAAGAAGCTTTTAAATCACTGTCTCATTACTGTGCACTGACGAAAATACTTTGTATTGTGAAGAATCCTTACCTGTCTACTTAGCTTCTGAGCCCCGAAGTGTGCATCTATCGCTTGAAGAGGAGTGCTCATCTGACTATCTTCCTCCCGAGTCTAAGGTGTGCAGCTATCGCTGGAAAAGGAGTGCTTACCTGTCTATCTACCTTCGGGGCCGTGGAGTGTGTAACATCCCGGGGAAGGAGCCCTCGATCTGCCAAGCTGCTCCGGGGAGAAGGCCCAGCGACCGTTACCATCGCTTTCCTTACTTCCATAAATACAGTGCTTAATGAAGATTGTTATTCCTTGAAATTTACCTTTGCCTCTGTCTGGTCCATTCCGTTGGGTACCTGTGGTGTTGGCTCCTCATGGTGGTGTCTGGAGTCAGGGGCGGCTGGTCATACGAGTCCGCCCCGGCCTGCACCGGTGACACAAAGTGGCGTAGTCGGCAGGATACACACCGTGAGTTGTAGCGGCCACAGGTACGCGATGGCGGACGAAGAGGCACCAGCGGCTCGTCCACAAGTCATGCCGATCTTCATGGGAGCTCCCTGGGCACAGCACTATGGAGGACCAGGATCGGAGTTGGGCTTGCATGATTGGAAGGTGCAGACGGAGTATCTGGCCGGATTACAGGGACTGAGTGCATCACAGAGAGTACAGTTCGTGTTGGGGTCTTTGGAAGGAGAAGCCGAAAGGGAAGTTCTGGTTGCATCGGAAGCCACGCGGGCTACTGTGAAAACTATCTTCAATTTCTTGTTCGGATTATATGGAGACTCTACCCCAGTGGCCACTCTTCGTGCCCAGTTCTTTAATTATCAACAGTGGCCAAAGCAGACACTTCGGGCATACTCCTTGAAATTGCGGGTGCAGTTTGGCCGGCTGAAGGGACGACAGGACCATGGACTGGGTGAAGGGGATGTCTTGTTACGAGACCAATTTGTCTTGGGACTGCGCGAAAGCCCGGTACGTCAAGTCGTACGGCTCCAGCTTCAACGAGATCCCACCATGATCTTCGAGGCTTTACGACAAGAAGCCTTGGCATTGGAACTGGACCAACAGAGAGACCCTGTCGTCCGCCGCTGCATCCAGCTAGTACTGTCCTGTGGTAAGAGAAGACTCAGTTATTAACTGCTGGATTCTGTATTCACTATTGTTGTTTTATGAACAGAGACCCTGTCGTCTGCCGCTGCATCCGGCTATTGCTGTCCTATGGAAGAGAAGACTCAGTTATTAACTGCTGGATTCTCTACTCACTATTGTTGTTCTATGAACAGAGAGACCCTGTCGTCTGCCGCTGCATCCGGCTATTGCTGTCCTATGGAAGAGAAGACTCAGTTATTAACTGCTGGATTCTGTACTCACTATTGTTGCTCTATGAACAGAGACCCTGTCGTCTGCCGCTGCATTCTGCCATTGCTGGCCTGTGAAAAGAGAAAGTCTACTCACTTGAAAGCCAAAGCCTTTGTTCCTCCACCCTGCTGTTCTGGACAAGGAGATGACGAACTGTCGGCTGGCCTGAGTCGTTCCTCCACCCAAGTGCGCCACCCGCCCCAGAGGTACCCATGGTAGGGTGGGCTGTGGTCCCGAGGGACCCCGAAGTTGAAGCCAGAGTGGCTCCGCCCTCACCACCCTGACGATCTCAGCGAGACACCCGAGGACAGCCACCTGAGAGGTATGGCGAATGGAATTGAGGAACACCGGTTCTAGGGACTAGAACCGATTGGCAGGGGGGGATGTCACGGGTGACAGAAATGCTTGGTGAGCGGAACCTTCTTGATGAACTGAGTTTCCTGTGGGAACGATTTGGGTGCGACACATCTCACTCCGGTTCCGGGTGTGGCAGAGTCATTGCCCGGGCTGATTAGCGCTAATGCACTACAGGTGCGAGAGAGAGAGAGGAGCGGCATTAACAGGCTGTTTGCTTCATAAGCCATAGATAAAAGAGCTATTCAGGAGAGCGTCTGTGGTTGGTCCGTCGTTGGTCCATTGTTGGTCCCGTGCTGTTCTGTGGTTCTGGGTTTCTCGGATTCTCGGAGCAGTGGTGGTCACAAGCTTATTCTGGGAAATTGTCTGGGTGTGGAAGCCGCCCATTGAAGTTGCTGGATCAGAGTGATCGTCTGTGGGAAATCTGCTGGACTGGGTTGTCGATTGAACCTGCAATGGGAAGAGACAGAGAAAGATAAGTGAATTGATTTCATCTCACAAATATTCACACAGCTTAAAGAGGACGCAGTGAGTGTGGATCTGATTGTTGGAGAAGCTATGTGTTTCAGAGTGTGTTGAGGAACTGAAGACTTAATATCCCCCACGTGAGTGTAACAAACGGATTGAGGCCTCTGAACAGCCCTATCGTGTGAGTGAATTGCAGTGCTTTAGCCTTATTTGATACACATTGATTTATGGCTGTGGAATTGAAGTGAACACGAGTGTGGTGTGCTTTTGCTGAGAAGTGGCCCCAAGCCATGCGTACACGTTTGTGGAAAGTTGTTACTATATCTGTTCTCCATCAGAAGCCTAGAGTGCTACAGCTGAGCTGAAAAGTACTTTGTATTGTGAAGATCTTTACCTGTTCTCCTTACTATCTGAGTCTGGAAGTGTGCAGCATCGCTGGTGAAGTAAGCTTTTAAACCACTGTCTCATTATCGTGAACCGAAGAAAATACTTTGTATTGTGAAGATCCTTACCTGTTTTCCTTACTGTCTGAGTCTGGAAGTATGCAGCATCGCTGGGGAAGTAAGCTTTTAAACCACTGTCTCCCTATCGTGAACCGAAGAAAGTACTTTGTACTGTGAAGATCCTTACCTGTTCTCCTTACTGTCTGAGTCTGGAAGCATGCAGCATTGCTGGTGAAGTAAGCTTTTAAACCACTGTCTCACTACTGTGAACCGACGAAAGTACTTTGTACTGTGAAGAATCCTTACCTGTTCCACTTACTGTCCGAGTCTTGAAGTATGTAGCATCGCTGGTGAAAGAAGCTTTTAAATCACTGTCTCATTACTATGCACTGACGAAAATACTTTGTATTGTGAAGAATCCTTACCTGTCTACTTAGCTTCTGAGCCCCGAAGTGTGCAGCTATCGCTGGAAGAGGAGTGCTCATCTGACTATCTTCCTCCCGAGTCTAAGGTGTGCAGCTATCGCTGGAAAAGGAGTGCTTACCTGTCTATCTACCTTCGGGGCCGTGGAGTGTGTAACATCCCGGGGAAGGAGCCCTCAATCTGCCAAGCTGCTCCGGGGAGAAGGCCCAGCGACCGTTACCATCCCTTTCCTTACTTCCATAAATACAGTGCTTAATAAAGATTGTTATTCCTTGAAATTTACCTTTGCCTCTGTCTGGTCCATTCCGTTGCGTACCTGTGGTGTCGGCTCTTCGCGGTGGTGTCTGGAGTCAGGGGCGGCTGGTCATACGAGTCCGCCCCGGCCTGCACCGGTGACACAGTCTATTTTGCTGTCAATACTGCTGACAGTGTCTTTATCAGTAGGATTTATATTTATGCTTAACATGAAGTATAGGGCTTCCACAACTCTCTCCCATATGTCGAACAAGGGTGATCCGTGTCAGCAGCGCCGCGTCAGACACGTTTCTGGTGTGCAAAGACACAGAAAACGCGACGCAGCCGCCACGCAGCTGACACGCAAAAGAAACAGCACGCTCACGCCACGCAGCCAGTGTGTCACCGGCCTAATACACCAAAGCACAAACTAGGCTACCGGTTAAGGTACGGGGCGTGACGTTTCCGCAGAACGTGCACTAGACGGTTAGCGAATCACAACACACTGGGCCAGCTAACCAATCTGAGCCCATTGCGTAGTTTTGAGGGACTGGCTTCATAGAACCAGGAAACCATCAGACCGTTTTTACAAGGAGGGACAGAGCAGTGTAGAATAATTTAATTTTTAAAAAACTAAGCATGAACACGTTACAGTGCACCCCACAAACACAGAAAATGTGTTTTATCACCCCTTTAAGTAGTTTTGAAACCAGTACTTTTACACTTGAGTAAAAAGCTTGAGTTGATACTTCTACTTGAGTAATGAATGTGAATACTTTTGACACCTCTGCTTGTGTAACATTATCTTGTTCCCTGAGGCATAGGTGTGGTCTGTCTCCCACTGAGTGCAGGCATCACTGTACTGAAGTGACAGCTGCAATCCCAGACAGCAACATTGCGTAGGCCGAGATCCGGGCCAGATCTGGGCGACACTAAGTTGCTGTCTTGGAATGGCAGTGTCTGTGCAGTCTCATGGTCACCTTACTCATCATCTGCAAAACACAACACCACAGTAAGTCGGGTGCTCAGTAAAAACTGAAATCCTCTACCCCTTATTTACAAAAAGTATTTAAAAAAAGTAGCAAAAGTATTTTGTATTCTATTGTATACACCATTCCATGGTGTTCCGAGTTGCAGTACAGTGGTATTTTCATTTAATACCATCACAATACTTGCAGCACATTTTTATAACACTGTTTACCACTGTTAACAACAACTACAGCTAAGTACTAAATATTATTCATGCCCAATAGAAATGTCATCCAAAATTGCTGAAATAGTTACTATTTTTTTCAGTTTGAGGACGTAACGTAACAAGATGCTGTACCTGTTTGTGGATACATCCTGATGAGATGTGACTTCACTGGAGCATCATAGCCCAACCATTTCTAGGGAAAGGGATGATCTTCTATGGGTCTGCCATTAATGAAGTGGAAATAGGAAATGTATGGAAATTTTTACAGTTTCTTTAGGTTTAAAGCTTTTAACCAAAGCCGATGACCTTCATTCCCCATTTGGAGGTGTGTGCAGATCATAGACGGACGATGCACCTTCATTCTCCATTGTGAAAAGTGAAGAAGAAAAGTGAAGCTGCCAATGTCCCAATATGGCGCTGATATGTTGCGCTGAGTCTGTGCAGTAGTTGAACGCTGGACCCGAGTCTGCGCAGTAGTGAACGCTGGACCCGAGTCTGCATAGTAGTGAACGCTGGACCCGAGTCTGCTCAGTAGTGAACGCTGGACCCGAGTCTGCTCAGTAGTGAACGCTGGACCCGAGTCTGCTCAGTAGTGAACGCTGGACCCGAGTCTGCTCAGTAGTGAACGCTGGACCCGAGTCTGCTCCGTAGTGAACGCTGGACCCGAGTCTGCTCCGTAGTGAACGCTGGACCCGAGTCTGCTCCGTAGTGAAAGCTGGACCCGAGTCTGCTCAGTAGTGAACGCTGGACCCTAGTCTGCTCAGTAGTGAACGCTGGACCCTAGTCTGCTCAGTAGTGAATGCTGGACCCGAGTCTGCTAAGTAGTGAACGCAGGACTGAGTGTGCGCAATAGTGAACGCTGGACCCGAGTCTGCTCAGTAGTGAATGCTGGACCCGAGTCTGCTCAGTACTGAATGCGGGACTGAGTCTGCTCAGTAGTGAACGCTAGGGATGGGCGATGTCTACCAATTTGGTATCAGACGATGTCTACAGTGAAACATCGCGATGGACGATGATATTGGGGGGGTGGGGGGGATATATATATTTTCCTCTATATCTCATCAGCAATTTCGATTTCGGCACGCTCTGCAGCAGCTGAGCACTAAGGAGCGAATGTACAGTGACGTGACATCACTGCCAGATTCAAACTGTGCTTTCGCACTATGCTGGCGCTGAGCCAAAGACGGACACGCTCAGTGCTTGTTATAGGCTATATCACAACTGTTCAATTTTTTTAACCACATAATGTTTATTTTAGGTTTCAGACATTTAAATACATATAATTCATAGCAAAACAATACATTTATAGTTTGTAAAATACACAATGGTGTCTATGGAAGCAGCAATAACAAACCGTTCAAATATATTTGCAGACGGTTTTTATTCATATCAGACACAGTGTAAATATCTATAAAGTCAACTCTATTTTTCTCCCAGTTCACCGGCCACTTTCATGTATTTCGGGAGAAACTGATTGTGGCGGGGGGGGCGTGGTTCAGCGAGGTCTGCGACGAGAGAGAGAGTGGAGAGACGAGCGGCGGTAAGTAGGTCAAGTGTAAAATGACTAACACCTGTGTCTCGTTGCAGTAATTGGCGTGGGGAGACCGTATAAAGCAGACTGGAACGAGCGATCGGAGAGAGAGGAGGGCTGAGGTCTCGTGGGAAACGGGAAGAGGTCGTTGTGGACAAACCTGATCGAGTATTTTTGAAACTGAATGAGAGTTATGTTAGAGTGCGCATGTGGCGCCAGAGCTTTTGAGTCTGTTAAATAAAAATACCCACGAGTCTCAGCCAACTGACCCCGGTCTCCTTCCTTCACGCTTCCACGACAAGGGATTATATTACACTGGTGCCGAAACCCGGGAAGGAAGGAGAACGCCGCCGCCAAGATGCAAACTCCGTCAGCAACAGCGGGGACGCCATTTGCGGACATCATTACATCGCTCGCGGGACTGCATCAAGAGAACCACCAAGCCCTGCTGGACTTGCGGGCGGATCAGGAAGGTCGGTTCCAAGCCCTGATGCAAGCCCAGCAGGCGGACCGCGAGCTGTTCCGGAGCTTGCTGGACTGGGAGGCTCGGACGGAGCGGGCTTCCCCCAGCTACAACCCAGCCGCTCACATGTCTCTGACGAAGATGGGAACCTCCGATGATCCCGAGGCCTTCTTGGACCTGTTCGAGAAAACGGCCGAGGCATGTGAGTGGCCATCCTCCAGCTGGCCGGTTCGGCTCATTCCGCTGCTGTCGGGGGAAGCCCAGAAGGCTGCTCAACAACTGCCCGTCCAGAACCTCCTGGTATACGCCGATTTAAAAAGAGCCATTCTCCAAAGGGTCGGCCTCAACCCTGAGCAACATCGTCAACGCTTCCGTTCGCTGGAACTGGCAGAAGCAGGCCGACCCTTTGTCTTGGCGCAGCAGCTCCGGGACTCGTGCCGCAAATGGCTGTTGGCCGGAGGAAGCGACGCCGAGGCCATCATCGACCAGGTGGTACTGGAGCAGTTCGTCTCCAGGTTGCCGAAGAGGACTGCCCAGTGGGTCCAGTGCCACCGGCCGGCGTCGCTGGATCTGGCCATCCAACTGGCGGAGGATCAACTGGCGGCGTGCTCCGGGGTCGGCGAACCCCTGCCATCTGTCTCTCTCTCTCCCCCTGTCTCTCTCTCTCTCCATTCCCCTAAACCCGTTCCTTTCCCCAGGACCCGCTCCAATGGACCTCCGAGGGCACCTCCCCGCTGGAAGGCTGGAGCCGAGGGCCCAGCCGGGTCGCGAGGATCCGTCAGGGGAGGGGGGCCGGGACACCCAGAAGGGCTCGACGCGGTTCCTGCGCTCTCCCCACGCCAATTCCTTGACCCGCTTCCTGCCACTAGAGCGGCGGGGAAGCCTGGGCCGGCCTGTTGGCGTTGCGGGGATCCGGGCCATTTCGTGGACCGCTGCCCGGTCATGGAGGTTGGGACACTGGTCCGGATCCCGGACGTTCCGCAGGCCGCCCCCGATCAAGCCGGGTTATACCAGATACCTGTGAGTATTAAGGGGGGTACCTATCAGGCCTTGGTGGATTCAGGTTGTAACCAGACCTCCCTCCATCAAAGCCTGATACAGTCCGGGGCATTGGATACGGGCCGCATGGTTAAGGTGAGGTGTGTGCACGGGGATATAGTGGAGTACCCCTTGAAAGCCATCACTATTAAATTCAGGGGACAAAATCATTGTGTGGAGGTCGCAGTTAGCCCGCACCTCCGGCATCCGTTAATTTTGGGAACGAATTGGCCAGCTTTTAAACAATTGTTGGGATGTTTAACAACGGATGCCTCTGGGAAGAAGAAAAGGCGGGGAAGGGGGGCGAGCGCGCAGGTTGGAGAAACTGTTCCTGGACCCAGCGGAACTGTTTCAGAGGAACCGAGCGGCTTGGCGAGGTTAAACCTCTCCAGTCGCGATGACTTTCCCCTGGAACAGTCCCAAGATGAGACGCTCAAACATGCGTTTGAACAGGTCCGTTCTATCGATGGGCAGGTCCTCCAACCTGACCGCGCGCTCTCCTATCCTTATTTTGCCGTTATTAAAGACAGGTTGTATCGGGTGATCCAAGACACTCAGACAAAAGAAGATATAACCCAATTGTTAGTACCACGGGGCCGTCGGGAAATGCTTTTCCAGACGGCACATTGTAATCCGATGGCGGGGCATCTAGGGATGACAGCGACATTAAATCGTTTAATGACCCGATTCTTCTGGCCGGGCATTCACGAGAACGTGCGCAGGTGGTGCGCGTCGTGTCGGGAATGTCAGTTGGTAAATCCACCGGCCGCCCCAAAAGCGCCATTGCGCCCTCTGCCTCTTGTGCAGGTCCCCTTCGAGAGAATTGGTATGGACCTCATCGGGCCATTAGAACGATCGGCACGGGGACATCGCTTTGCGTTAGTTATAGTAGACTACGCAACGCGATATCCCGAAGCAGTGGCGCTACGCACTATATCAGCTAAGAGTGTGGCAGACGCCCTGTTTCGTTTAATCTCCCGCGTGGGAATCCCGAAAGAGATTCTCACGGATCAAGGCACCGCGTTTATGTCACGCACGTTAAGCGAATTATATGAATTATTGGGCATTAAATCGGTGCGCACCAGTGTCTATCACCCACAAACGGACGGTCTGGTCGAACGATTTAATCGCACGTTGAAAACAATGATTCGTAAATTCGTACAAGAAGACGCGAAAAATTGGGACAGGTGGCTAGAACCCCTCTTATTCGCCGTGCGAGAGGTCCCGCAAGCCTCCACGGGGTTTTCCCCCTTCGAGCTTCTTTTTGGGCGTCAGCCCCGGGGGGTGTTAGACGTCCTAAAGGAGACTTGGGAGGACGGACGCTCGGATAGCAAAAATGAAATTCAGTATGTCATGGACCTGAGAGCAAAACTCCATACACTGGGGCGGCTCTCTATGGAGAATTTGCTTCAGGCTCAGGACAGACAAAGCCGGCTGTATAACAGGGGAACTAAGCTTCGAGAGTTTACACCGGGAGATAAAGTGCTCATTTTACTACCAACCTCCAGCTCCAAATTGTTAGCGAAGTGGCAAGGACCCTTTGAGGTCACACAGCGGATAGGGGATCTCAATTATGAGGTAATACGAACAGACAGGGGTGATTCACGGCAAATCTACCATCTCAACCTCCTTAAAAAATGGAGTGAGGAGGAGTCAGTGTTGCTTGCGACGGCAGTGAGTGGAGAGGAGGATCTCGGGCCAGAGGCGATCATCAAAGAGAGATCTCTAGCCCTGGCCCCGGGGGGGGGGATCACCTCTCGCCCTCGCAGCTCACTGACATCACAAGGTTGCAAAGAGAATTTGCCGATGTGTTTTCACCCCTGCCTGGTCATACTAATCTGATCCAGCACCATATTGAGACAGAGCCGGGCGTGGTAGTTCGCGGCCGGCCATACAGATTGCCTGAACACAAAAAAAAAGTGGTTCAGACGGAATTAGAGGCAATGCTGGAGATGGGAGTAATTGAGGAGTCCCACAGTGACTGGGCTAGCCCGATAGTTTTAGTTCCTAAAACAGACGGCTCGGTACGGTTTTGTGTGGACTATCGCAGGGTGAATGCAGTGTCGAAATTCGACGCTTATCCAATGCCACGGATTGACGAGCTGCTTGATCGGTTAGGTACGGCTCGCTTTTATTCGACGCTGGACTTAACGAAAGGATATTGGCAGATCCCCTTGTCTCCCATGTCCAAAGAAAAAACAGCCTTCACCACGCCGTTTGGATTACACCAATTTGTGACACTTCCTTTTGGGTTGTTCGGGGCTCCGGCCACGTTTCAGCGTCTCATGGACCGAATTCTGAGACCCCATTCTCCATATGCCGCTGCATACTTGGATGATATCATCATCTACAGTAATGACTGGCAGCGGCATGTGGAGCATTTAAGGGCCGTCCTCGGGGCGCTGAGACAGGCGGGGCTAACGGCCAACCCGAAGAAGTGTGCAGTTGGGCGGGTGGAGGTAAGGTATCTGGGCTTCCACTTGGGTCATGGGCAGGTGCGTCCCCAAATTGACAAGACAGCAGCAATTGCAACCTGTCCTAGACCTAAGACCAAAAAGGAGGTGAGGCAGTTCCTGGGGCTGGCGGGATATTACAGAAGGTTTATACCCGATTATTCGGACCTCACCAGCCCGCTGACTGACCTCACTAAAAAGGAGGTACCAGATACGGTCCAGTGGACTGAGCAGTGCCAACAGGCTTTTACCCAGGTTAAGGCTGCTCTGTGTGGTGGCCCGCTCCTGCACTCTCCTAATTTTTCTCTCCCTTTTCTATTGCAGACTGACGCGTCGGACAGGGGGCTGGGCGCTGTCCTGTCCCAGGAGGTGGAGGGGGAGGACCGCCCGGTCCTGTACATTAGTCGTAAGCTCTCGAAGAGAGAGACTAAGTACAGCACCATAGAGAAGGAGTGTTTGGCCATCAGATGGGCGGTCCTCACCCTGCGCTATTACCTCCTGGGACGGGAGTTCACCCTCTGTTCGGACCACGCGCCCCTGCAGTGGCTCCACCGCATGAAGGACACCAACGCGCGGATCACCCGTTGGTATCTAGCTTTACAGCCTTTTTAGTTCAAGGTGATCCACAGGCCGGGGGTGCAGATGGCTGTGGCCGACTTCCTCTCTAGGAATGGGGGGGGGGGCTGCAGGCCGGATGGCTCCCCGGCCTGAGTCGGGCGGTGGGGGTATGTGGCGGGGGGGGCGTGGTTCAGCGAGGTCTGCGACGAGAGAGAGAGTGGAGAGACGAGCGGCGGTAAGTAGGTCAAGTGTAAAATGACTAACACCTGTGTCTCGTTGCAGTAATTGGCGTGGGGAGACCGTATAAAGCAGACTGGAACGAGCGATCGGAGAGAGAGGAGGGCTGAGGTCTCGTGGGAAACGGGAAGAGGTCGTTGTGGACAAACCTGATCGAGTATTTTTTAAACTGAATGAGAGTTATGTTAGAGTGCGCATGTGGCGCCAGAGCTTTTGAGTCTGTTAAATAAAAATAACCACGAGTCTCAGCCAACTGACCCCGGTCTCCTTCCTTCACGCTTCCACGACAAGGGATTATATTACACTGATGAATTCACGCGCTGTAATAAATCCAACAGACATGAATCTGAACTGCGGCCCAAACAAACATGACGGCGCCCATCTCACGTTACAGATCAAGATCATTTATAAAAGGTTTTTTAAACAACAAAACAAACTCACTTACACATATTTGAGAATCGGAATAGAAGATAGTTTGAATTTATTGAAAGGATAGCCCCTTGAGATGTAACATCTAATTTTCAAGGGGGTCCTAAAAACACAAACAAAATATACAACACAAGTAATAATAGTAATACAACACAAAACAAAACAACTTTACAAAACAAAAAAACAAAAAAAAACAAAACAAAATGCTCAACCTGTTTCCCGCACCAACAAACCACAGTTGCGATGCAGAATCTCAACATCATACAGTATCAACATAGAACCAAATAATAACAACAGAAGAGAAGATCCTCGAATTTATCGCAAGAAATAAAAAATAAATAAATAAAATAAATATAAAAAAAAAATCGAATCAAAAACATGAACAAGTTATTTTAAGATAGGAAAATAAAGATAATCTAATGCAATTAAGAGAAGTAATAGATCTCAGAGAAACAGGAAGATTATTCCAGTCAAAGGGGGCTTTATACTGAAATGACCTACGTCCGACTACACTGAAAATTTTAGGAACAAGAAAAAAAGGATATTGCGCATGTCTAAGTGAGTAGGAAGATCTATATGGAATCAATTTCATTCAAATAAAAAGGACAAACAAAATAAACACATTTAAAAATAAACAAAAAAAAAAATGGAATTGTCTACTAGATTTAGGATGTAACCAATTAAGAAATTCATACATATGACAATGATGAGTACGATATGGACACCTTAACACAAATCTGCACAAAGAATTGTAAACAACATTAACCCTCTGGGGACTAAGCTCTTTTTGGTCCGTTTTCTCTATTTTTACATTTGGGGTTATATACTATATGTAATGGAGATGTAACACTATGTGTTTGGTATCTATGGATGCAGAAGACCCTAAGCTAACATAGGCACGCATGTAATATGTTTATAAAGGAAGTATGAGTGAAAATGTACAATAAACTAGAGAATTTCAAAAACGGAAATTTCGATTTTTGGCATTTATTTCTGAAAATCACACAACAATAGTGAACAGTTTTTGAACAAAAAATATATTTGTCAAAGCCTTTGCTTGAAAGACATGTGTAATTGTTAAATAAAATGTGTAAAGAACAATGAAAAATTTAACTTTATTTACAAATAGTCCCAGGCGTTTTTCTTAGGAATGCTTAGAATTTTCTAAGCAATGCTTTCTCCTCGTCACTCTCCAGTAATTGTTCCAGAGCTTGTTCCACCGTAAATCGTTTACTGCTTGCCATCATAAAAGTGCTAAAACAATAAATAATGCTATAATTGTATATGTATATATAAATATATTATAATTGTTCTGTCTCTCTCTCATATCTCTGTGCCCTCTCGCTCCGTAAAGCCTTGTTTATACTCGACGGCGCGTCCGTTCGCTTTTTGTCGTCTCTGCCACTCAACGCTGTTTGCGTAATAGTATATCACCCTTTGCAAGGCTACAGAGTCCTCTGATTTGCTAGAATACGTCATGGTAACCTTCCTCTGATTGGGTAAGAAAAATATTCCTCCATCGGCAATTTTTCCATTGGTTGTTGCTCGTGAATCTGCCAAACAACATCGATTTCATTGGCCTTTGACGTAGTGGTATTGCGCAACAAGGAAGTGTGTATACAAGCCGGGTAAGTTTGTTATCACTGTTTTCAGTGGAATCTGAGGAAGACGGCAAAAAAGACCGCACCTCTCTATCATTAATAGTTTTTAAGATAATTACACATTTGTAAAAGTATGCCATTTTGGGCGCTACCGCCCAATCCGTCCCCAGAGGGTTAAGAGGCTTAAGTTAAATATCATGGGTATTTTGATAAACAATATCAGCATAGTCAATAAGAGGTAATATTAACTGAGAAACAATTATTTTCCTGTCTTGAAATGTAAAACAATTGATTGAGCGATAAAGTGAACGCAGGAAATAATGTGTTTTATTAACAATATAATCCATATGGGGCTTAAATGAAAGTTCCGAGTCAAACCAAAGGCCAAGATATTTAAATGAATCCACATTCTCAAGAGATAAGCCATCATCAGAAATAATATTCAAATCAAAAGTGTTGGAATGACAACGACGTGTCCCAAACATCATGCAACAAGATTTCCTCTTATTTAATATAAGCATATTGTTATGACACCATTTTTGAACCAAATTAAAGTCAGATTGTAAAGAGTTCTGAATCTGTAACAAATCAGCGTTAGTGGTGTAAATTACAGTGTCATCAGCATAAAGATGCACTGAACAGTTTGAGCATATCTGAGGTAAATCATTAATAAAAATAGAGAAAAGCAATGGTCCAAGAGTGGAACCTTGTGGAACACCATTTTCAACAATTACATAGTCTGACTGACAACCCTGAAAAGCAACACATTGACGTCTGTTATGAAGATAAGCATTGAACCAAAGAAGAGCATTTCTAGTTAAACCAATAGACAGAGGTGTCAAGCAACGAAGTACAAATACTTCGTTACATTACTTAAGTAGAAATTTTGGGTATCTATACTTTACTTGAGTAATTATTTTTCAGCCGACTTTTTACTTCTACTCCTTACATTTTCACGCAATTATCTGTACTTTCTACTCCTTACATTTTAAAAATAGCCTCGTTACTTCTATTTCATTTCGGCTTGTTTTCATTTCGGCTTCGTTAAAAAAATGGCCAATTACACAAACGTTTAATAGATCTAAGTCCCGCCTCCTGAACATCGCTAAACTGATTGGCTTTGTGTTTTCTTTCTAACTTGTGAGAGGCTGTTACATTTGTTTGTGCAAAGCGGCAAAACTCATCCGAAGGAATTAGGAAACCTAGATGCGGTAAGTGAGGGAGAAATCAACAGTTTTCTGCTCAAGAATACGGGGTAAATCACGTCAAATATTGATTTGGGGACAGCCGTTTTTACAATATAGTACTGTTGTAGACGACCGCGGGATAAGTGGCAAACATAATCGAGTGTGTGTGTGTGAGAGAGAGAGAGAGAGAGAGAGAGAGAGAGAGTGTGTGTGTAACCCTACATCAAAATATCCCCATAAAGATGGAAATATCTGAAATCCTTGTCGGGGTTTTTTTTTTTTTTTTTAAACGGCTTATAAATCAGTGATGTTTTTTGAAAATGCAGGTAGTTATCTGTGATAGGGTTAGTGTAGGGGGGTAGAATACACAGTTTGTACAGTATAAAAATCATTATGTCTAAAAGTCCCCATAAAACATGAAAAAATAACATTGCTTGGTCTGTTGAAATGAGAGGCCTGTTTGATCAAGTTGAAACAGTGTCATCCCAGTATCATTAGCTGGACTGAAAGAAGTTTCAGTGCACTTAGGACGCTAAAAACATGTCTCAGAGCAACGGTCACAAGTGACACTTGACAGTAACATTTAACATTTATTCATTTAGCTGACGCTTTTATCCAAAGCGACTTACAATTGCTATATTTCAGAGGTCGCACGCCTCTGGAGCAATTAGGGGTTAAGTGTCTTGCTCAGGGACACATTGGTGTCTCACAGTGGATTCGAACCCGGGTCTCTCACACCAAAGGCATGTATCTTATCCACTGCGCCATTACCACCCCATCAGTATCGCTGTGTGTCGTGTCCAACAGGACAAACTTGACAGTATTGATGCAAAACATATATGCCAACAGTTAATTTCTGTTAAAGGGATAGTTCACTTATTTAAAAATGAAAATTCTGTCATCATTTACTCACTCTCAAGTTGTTTCAAACCAGTTTCTTTCTTCTGCTGAACACAAAAGAAGATGTTTTGAAGAATGTCGATAACCAAACAGTTGATGGTAGCCATTGACTTCCATAGTATTTTTTTTTCCCTACAATGTAAGTCAATGGCTTCAATCAACTGTTTGGTTATCGACAGTGGTGTAGTCTACGTGATACGCAGGTATACGCCGTATACCCACTAGAAAATGTCAAGGATTTCCGTATGCCCACTAGGAAATGTCAAAGATCTCCGTATACCCACTTTAAAAAGCGTGAGGATTCGTAACAACATAGTTTTGTGAAAGAACTTTCATTCATAAATTCACCCCGCCGTGACGTCTGTGTTTGCGCAGCGACACGGATCGAATCGCGGAATCCAAGGCTAGCTACTATAAAGCGGAACGTCACGCAATTTGGCCATTTTTGAATGAATAAATCAAAAGTAATGATACAATGAATCAAATCTCGATATGTACTAAGTGTCTATGAATATTAAAGCTCAAAAAGACTGCTATTGAAATAAACTCTGAATGTTCTGCGTGTCTCTGTGAATGAGCGCTCAATGTGTGCTCTACTACACACTGACGCGCGCGTGACACTCGTGGTGTTTTCAGCGTCTATGAGGAGGACATGCACACATTTGAACTTCATTGCAGAGCTTTTATGAGAGTCACTTCACAAGAATTTTACCATTTCATTTGATAAAACTATCGTCATTCATTCGTATCATATACACACTCACAAACTTTAAAGTCTTCATGACAACCTGTCAAAATCAAAGTTTTGTATAACTTGAAAAAAATATAACAGAAATATATTACTATTGCACAGTAGAGTATACTTCAAGTAGGCCTAATAATAATAATAATAATAATAGTTTATTAAAACAGACAGAAGCTCAATTGTCTTTAATTTACAACCCACCAAAATAAAAGTTTGTAGAGATAAATAAAGTAACTCAAGGGAATTATGAAAGAAATTGCATAGTAAGATGTACTTTTTAAAATAATAATAATCAAATCTATTAAAACATAATTTTAAAGGAATATCACACAAGTTTTTAAAAAGTAAATTTTTATTTGTGCTTATAATGTTTAAGTCTTTTAATTGTCAGCTGATAAAACCTGTGCTTCAGGGACCATATTCATATAACATCTAAGGCTAAATGTAGCTCTTTACTGGCTGAGTTAGATGGCGATTAACACTAAACAGCAGAAAATGGGTGGTGGTGGTGGTGGTGGTGGCGGTGGCGGTGGCGGCGGGCGGGCGGGGGCTGGTATATCACAGTATACTCACTACAAAAAACTAGACTACACCACTGGTTATCGACATTCTTCAAAATATCTTCTGTGTTCAGCAGAAAAAATAAACTGGCTTGAAAAAACAACTTGAGAGTGAGTAGCCTAAATGATTTTCGTTTTTGGGTGAACTATATCCTTTTAATGAAAGATGTAGACGTGTTTGGCGTCTTCAAAAAGCAAGGAACAAGACAGTATTGCACTATTGCATTGAACTATGAATGGAGTAAAGTTAAGTCTCTGTTAAACTGCCTCCCTGTCTTTAATAGTTACCTGTAACATTACAGAATTAATGAATAACATATTGTTGAGGTCAATATAGACTAAAAACCTTAATACATTATCCTATTAATTTCCTGATTCCTCTGCTTCTGTGGATGTCCCCAGTCCCCAACAAACTCAAAATCAAACCTACGCCTTTAAAGAGAAGTATAAACATATACCATTTCGATGATAACATGCCTCTGAAGTTTGACTTTTTGCCCAATTACAATACTTATATAGCCTGGCTAACGCCAGACCCAATTCTCGTTGAGACTTGGGTCTGGGAACCACATGTACATTTTCTCGTATTTGAGGCGTGGTTTACGAATGCCCGGCGCCGTTTATTGGGTGCTAAGAATGTCTATCAAATGCGCCTGTACGTAGCTCATAGCCAATGGTTTCAATTATACCAGATGACGTATGTAGAGCGACAGAAATTAGACAAGGAAGAAGACGATGGATAAGATAAAATAAACTTGCATTATAAACTGCTTAGAACAATATCTAAGGCTGTATCAAAAGGTAGCTTCGCGTCTGCTGCCATGTTGAATCCATAGAAATAAACAAACTGCTTCGGTGTGTCGTCATCGTCTTGCTGCTCCCTCCCCGTTCTGTGATTGGTTCCCTAGATGAGGCGAAAATCTGGACCATGGTATCCATACTGCCTTTCAGCGTGAATAAAATCGCGCTGCGGGAAGGCAGCATGGGGAAACCCAGACTAATACTTATAGGCAACTAGTCATCATATCTTCCTCTCCATGAAACAAATGTTAATGCTCAGTAGTACACACATATGGTTCTTTAATGTATTTGCATTTTACTAAAATGGAAATTGGGACTGAAATTCATTTTCTATGGGCATATATGCGGCTGAAACAGGTAGTGCATCCCAAATTTTTCAACATTAACATTTTAATATAACGTTATAGTCATGGCCTTTAGAAAGATGTGTTTTAAGGAGGTGGTAGTGCACTATAGGCCCCTGTTGCGTGGCCTAAGCTTTTTTCCTTAATGGCATTTTTTTTCTTGCATTAGGCTACTTTTACTTTTATACTTTAAGTAGTTTTGAAACCAGTTACTTTTACTTGAGTAAAAAGCTTGAGTTGATACTTCAACTTCTACAGGAGTCTTTTTAAACCCTAGTATCTATACTTCTACTTGAGTAACGAATGTGAATACTTTTGACACCTCTGCCAATAGAGTACAATTTATCAAGAAGAAGATAATGATTGACCATATCAAAAGCCTTAGAAAAATCAATGAAAATGGCACCTGTTGCTTGGCCTTTGTCAAAGGATGAATGCACATCATTCGTGAATTTTAAGAGAGCAGTCGTAGTAGAAAAATTTGGTCTAAAACCTGACTGTAACGGAGATAGAATGTTTAATGAATTAATAAATAATGATAATTGATTAAAAATTAGTTTCTCAATTTTTTTTGCAATCGAGCAGATAATAGAAATTGGACGATAATTATTCACATCAGATGAGTCTCCACCTTTGAACAAAGGAGTAACTCTTGCACATTTCCATATAGACGGAACAGAACAAGTAGACAATAATAAATTAAATAAATCAGCAAGAGGATACATTAATACATGAGCAGCGGATTTAACAAATTTAGCTTCTAAACCATCAAGACCCGCACTACTATTTGTTTTTAGATCGCATATAACGTAGTAAACATCGACAGGCATTATCTTCTTAAAGGAAAATGAACCGTTTCCAGTAATTGAATTTAATGAAGCAGCAGTATATATATCAGAACACTGTGAACCACAGATAGAAGAAAAGTGCTGATTAAAAGCTTGAGAAATGAGTAAAGGGTCAGAAATAATTTCATTATTAAATTTAATATTTTTAATCAAGCTTTTTTTAGATTTATTCAAGAGATTGTTCAACTGATTCCAAAACTGTTTAGGGCAGTGGTGTCAAACTCAATTCCTGGAGGGCCAGAGCTCTGCACAGTTTTGCTCCAACCCTAATCAAACACACCTGATCCAGCTAATCAAGGTCTTCAGGATTGCTAGAAACTTCCTTGCAGGTGTGAGTTTGAGCTGGTTGGAGCTAAACTGTGCAGAGCTCTGGCCCTCCAGGAAATGAGTTTGACACCACTGGTTTAGGGTTATGAAAGTCCTGAGAAAAACGGTCTTTATAATAATTGGCTTTTGCATTCCTTGTTTCCAACGTACATAAGTTCCTCAAATATCTATAGTTTTCCCAATCAATAGGATCCCTAGATGACCGGTGTTTAGCCCATGCTTTATCCCTTTGCTTAAAAAGTTTAACAAGATTAGAATTGATCCAAGGTAAATGTCTACCTTTGACTCTAACAGTTTTCAAAGGGGCATGTTTATTTATTATATTCATAACCTCAGAATGAAAAAAATTCAGTGCATCCTCCACAAATGGAATTAACTGAAACCTATCCCAATTTATATCAACTAGATCTTGAATAAAATTATCAACGTTCACAACGATGGTATCGTCCATTGGCCCAACCTTAGTGAACGCTGGACCCAAGTCTGCGCAATAGTGAACGCTGGACCCGAGTCTGCGCAGTAGTAATCGCTGGACCCGAGTCTGCTCAGTAGTGAACGCTGGACATGAGTCTGCTCAGTAGTGAACGCTGGACCAGAGTTTGTGCAGTAGTGAACGCTGGACATGAGTCTGCTCAGTAGTGAACGCTGGACCCGAGTCTGCTCAGTAGTGAACGCTGGACCCAAGTCTGCGCAATAGTGAACGCTGGACCCGAGTCTGCTCAGTAGTGAACGCTGGACCCAAGTCTGCGCAATAGTGAACGCTGGACCCGAGTCTGCTCAGTAGTGAACGCTGGACCTGAGTCTGCTCAGTAGTGAACGCTGGACATGAGTCTGCCCAGTAGTGAACGCTGGACCAGAGTTTGTGCAGTAGTGAACGCTGGACATGAGTCTGCTCAGTAGTGAACACTGGACATGAGTCTGCTCAGTAGTGAACGCTGGACATGAGTCTGCTCAGTAGTGAACGCTGGACATGAGTCTGCTCAGTAGTGAACGCTGGACCCGAGTCTGCTCAGTAGTGAACGCAGGACCAGAGTTTGCGCTGTAGTGAACGCTGGACCAGAGTTTGCGCAGTAGTGAACGCTGGACCCGAGTCTGTGCAGTAGTGAGTGTGAAGTGGAGCTGTGGTATCAAGGCCTCGGCCTCAATTCCGCAAAATCGGTTAGTACAGTTTACTGCAGAACAACTTATGTTGGTGTGAAATAAACAGTTATGGAAATGTAGAAATTAAAGTTAAGCTCCAATCTTTTCCCGAAAAAGTCTGTTGGTGCCTCAGTGACAACAGAGAAGTTGTCAATCATGACATCACACTCACGTTTTTATAGCAATACAATTGGTTATGCAAAAGAGCTTTCAGAATCTGTAATTATTTCAGCATCTAGGAGCTCCCTGAGGTGTTACTTAACGGGTTCTCTTCACTTGGATGTATTGACCTTAGCCGTTACTTAGGTGTCTCATCTTGTTGTTGAGTTTATCAGAGATACACTACTTCTATTCTTCAGGAATTGTTGGCGAGTCAGCAAGATTGAACGCCAGTTTCCCACATGAGACCTGATCAGAACAAGTTAATAGCTCTGGCTTCAGAGGCAGAACCTGAGCAGCTGCCATCTCTGCGATCACACACTTGAGATGAAGAGTAATATCATGGTCAGTTAAGTTCTTTAAGATGACAGGTATCTAGATAGAAGCCCTGTATGGGACATTCACCACAGCACTTACAAGTAAAAGCCCACCCGGCAAGGGAAAAGACTTGTGACTTTTCAGCCCCTCAAACTGTTGTGACTTGAGCCCCTTTGTCTAAGAGAGACTCGCACTCAATGCCTTAAACAAAAACAGAAGCAAGGCAATATTGGCCAAAATTACCTTATGGCAAGAATAGTTAAACCTATTATTTATTTTATTTTCTCTAGCATAACTGACAGGATCATGGACCATCAATGTGGGACGGACATGAGATGTTCCATGCAAATTTCTTTACTTCTCGTCTCTCCCTCAGCTGTGAATTCTCACAGGTAGCCGCAACAAGGTAGACAATTTTTCCATAGTACTATGAATGTTTAATGGGATGTGTTCAATAAAGATATTACAGATTATAATTGGTTTTGAGTTTTTCCCTTAAGCACATTGTGTCTATACTTTTCTGACTTTAAAATTATAATAAAATATCATCTGAACTCCTTAGAGTAATTAATGCTGAAAACCAACCATTTCAAAAGGGTTTACATACTACTTCTTGCCACTGTATATGCTGAAACAAACAGTACCAAAATCCTCTCACACCGTATATGTGTGTAAATTACTCATCCTTGAGAGAAGAATACAATTTCAGCAGTGGCACTGACTTAGTGCATCAGCCTGCAGATCAATGAGTTCGTCCACATTAAATGTGAAGGCAGAAGAAACCATGATCATGATACTCTTCAATGTTCTGAAGTCCTCAAATCATCTTAAAAACTTAAAATCATGCAGTAACTTTAACATGGACGTTTTCCGGGGACAGTCCCATTTTTTGGTGTGTATTCCCCAACTGGAACAGTTATCAGAAATGTCCCCATTTTACAGCACATTCAAAACACCCCACAAATTCATTTCAATAAAGCCTACTAACATATTTACCATAGAGCAATGCGTCTAGATAGTCAAAATTAAAGGCTGTCTACCTCAGCCACTTAATATTTTAAACTATAGCAAAGAAGTTGGTCAGGTGTGGCCACTGGAGTAAATATGCAGGTAAAGATAATAAAAAGCCTCAAGGAAAAGTATAGAGAGGTGAAGGATATGAATAAAAGAGAATACAAATAAAAAGGTGTCATAAAGGCAGACAGTCAGATGAAGCCCACATTCAGCTGTGGTGTGAAAGTAGCCTTGATTTCAAACAGATACACTTTTTCTGCTGCTGTACTCATTAACAAACAACACAAACAAGGTCTCACATTTTCATGACTTTTCATATGTATTTGTAGGTGTGATGTTTTTATTACTCTGATCACAATTGAATTGTCTTTCTCCAGAGTGAATGCGCAGATGATTGTTGAAATTGCTCCTTTTTCTAAACCTGTTGTTTGTTACACCTTGTGTAGGGAAAAGGGTGCAACATGAAAGAATTTAGAACAATGATTATTTAATGTCTTAATTTGGGACTCTTGATTCAGGAGCTGACTGGGCCAAAATAACAAACAAAACTTTCTTTTTAAACCTCTTTACAATAAACAAAAGTGGCGTCAGACTCTTTACTTTCCCAAATACTCAGTATTTACAATATATTTACAACCAGGCAAATACAATTATAAGGGCAATCCAAAATCAGCCTAAAAAACAGTCAAAGGGATCAAATATACCAACAAAGTTCCTCAGATATTCAATATTGAATTCAAACAAACAAGCAATACTCACAGTCTCTAATACTCTTAAAACATTCAAACTCTCCTAACATACACAAACTCTGCACTATACAATCAAAATCTCTCTTTGCTCAAAACACAAGATCTCTCTGTAGAGGAAGTGATGACGTGCTTTTTAAAGTTCTGTGCACCAATCAGGACATGGCATCGATCAGCCTACAGGAACCAATCAAATAACGTTCCTAGAAAGACACGCACATAACAAAAGAAATATAACAAAACACAAACCATAGGGTCGTAATTTGTCACGCTGAAGAAAACGGCAGTTTCTTTTCAGAATGAGTTTGCAAATGCCGTTTCAGGTCTGTGTGATATGTGAAACTCTTTTCACATTGAAGACACTTGTAAGGCTTCTCTCCAGTGTGAACTCTCATGTGGATCTTAAGGTTTCCTTTAATTGTGAAGCTTTTTCCACACTGAGGACAGGTGAAAGGCTTTTCTCCAGTGTGAATTCTCATGTGATCCTCAAGGTTTGCTTTGTTTGTTAAACTCTTTCCACACTGATGGCATATGAAAGGCTTCTCTACGATGTGAATTTTTACATGATTCTCAAGGTGATTCCTGTCTATGAAACTCCTTTCGCACTGATGACATGTTAAACAGTTCCCTCATGAGTGAATCCTCATATGATGATTAAGGCTTTCTTTATATCTGAAACTCTTTCCACAGTGATCACAAACAAACGGCTTCTCTCCCTTGTGAATTGTCATGTGAGTCTTAAAACTTTCTTTTCGTGTGAAGCTCTTCCCACACTGTTGGCAGGTGAAAGGCTTTTCTCCAGTGTGATTTCTCATGTGGACATTAAGGTCTCTTTTCTGTTTAAAACTGTTTCCACACTGAGGGCATATGAATGGCTTCTCTCCGGTGTGAACACTCATGTGAGCCTCAAAACTTTCTTTTCGTGTGAAGCTCTTCCCACACTGTAGGCAGGTGTAAGGCTTCTCTCCAGTGTGATTTCTTATGTGGGCATTAAGGTCTCTTTTCCGTTTAAAACTCTTTTCACACTGAGAGCATATGAATGGCTTCTCTCCTGTGTGAACTCTCATGTGAATTTTAAGATTTCCTTGTAGTGAGAAGCTCTTTCCACACTGTTGGCAAGTGTGAGGCTTCTCTCCAGTGTGAACTCTCAAGTGGCCATTAAAGGTGCCTTATGTCAAAAAATCAATTCATACTCCACATATTCCATACCAGATGGGGGCAGTATACCTCCAGAAAGTTGGCCTACTCTAGTCTGTTTTTTAGTTTCAGGTTGTTAATCTTCTAAAACCGTCAAATAGTCCGCTTTGTCCCGCCAAAGCCTATTTTGATCGGTGAGGGATGTAGAATAGAATGACTGCTGCCGCTGCGCTTGACAGGGCGCATTACGAGCAGAGCTCGGCCGCGCGCGCGCACTCTCACGTCTACAAACAACACGAGCGCGGTCCTGCTCTCTCTCCCTCGCGCATATTAATCAAATCAATTGACACTATAGTAAGACCGCAGTTTCACGTGGAGCATTTGGAGATTTTTAGAGATTAAAGAGATACAAGCCGTGCGAGTTATTCGTGTGTTGCAGTTTGGCTGGTGGTTATGTATGTTGCCCGCATACCGCCTCCCATGGCCGAAACTGGTACTAGACACTGGCCGGGCCGGTGCTAGTAATTTAGCATGGTAATTCAGGTTTATATCTCGGGAGCACTATAACTTGTCATTTTTTTAATGACATCATTGCACTTATTTCTTCTCATTCTTTTGATTCGTGTAGATCATTTTTTGGATATTTTTACCTCAATTTTTACATATGGCACCTTTAAGGGTTTTTTGCTGTGTAAATCTCTTTCCACACTGAGGGCATATGAATGGCTTCTCTCCGGTGTGAACACTCATGTGTGCCTCAAAACTTTCTTTTCGTGTGTAGCTCTTCCCACACTGTAGGCAGGTGTAAGGCTTCTCTCCAGTGTGATTTCTTATGTGGGCATTAAGTTCACTTTTCCGTTTAAAACTCTTTTCACAATGAGAGCAAATGAATGGCTTCTCTCCAGTGTGAATTCTCATGTGAGTCGTAAGATTTCCTTGTAGTGAGAAGCTCTTTCCACACTGTTGGCAGGTGTGAGGCTTCTCTCCAGTGTGAACTCTCAAGTGGACTATAAGGTTTTTTTTCTGTGTAAATCTCTTTCCACAATGAGGGCATATGAACGGCTTCTCTCCAGTGTGGATTTTCAAGTGGATTTTAAGGCTTTCTTTTCGATTGAAACTCTTTCCACACTGTTGGCAGGTCAAAGGGCTTTATTCAGTGTGAACTCTCTTCTGGAGGTTACTAGTTCCTGTTTTATGAATCTGTGAGTAACTAATAGATTTCTCCCCAGTCATGAAATCATGACATTTCTCATACAGATTTTTCTCTTCCATTTCATTCACTTCTTGACTCTCCTGTTTCAGCTCCATCAGGTCTAGGGTGAAAAGAAACAAAAACAAGTTTAAAAAAACATTTAGACATATATAACATCAAATCCAACAACATGTATGCTTTATTCTAAACCCACTTAACAACTGAAAAAGGTGTAACACAGAGGTGACGACCACTGTGTAAAGCATAAATGACAAATCTAAAAGGTTAAAAACTCAGGTTAAAGTATGGGTTCTGGAAATGGCAAGCACAAGTTTCCTACTGCGGAGGACTAGGGTAGTCCCATTTACCAGTAAATGAAAAGAAAACATGGAAATAGAGCAACAGCTGGAGTACTAGATTGGCAATAAAATTATGTACTTGCATCAGGAAAGCATTCCCAGCAAAGATAGACAATGCAAAGATAAGCACCTGGAAACAGAATGAATACGAAATGGTGCAAGAGTATGCCCGATTAAATGAGGGGTTCAATTGACACAGTGGAATGCCAGAACCAGATCAACAAGGTAAGGCAGTAGGTCTGTGGGGATCTCACATGTGCAACAGCTTTCTCAATGCTTGAGACTAGAACTGTCAGCAGCTTTGAAACTAAGCTTTGTCAGATGGGACGAAGCCCGTCTAGACCTGATCAGAACACATGCTGTTCTCGCTGAAAAACAACAGAAGGAAAAACTGAAGAAAAGACTGAAAAAAGCTGCACATGGCCGAACAAACCATGTATTATAGCGTGACAGACACAAATGCCCAACCACGAGGTGGTGGACAAGGACAATCTCGACGTGGTCGAGGAAGAGGCAGAGGGTGGGTGAAAGGCAGAGGGTTTGTGAAAACTAACCATGGCACTTGTTTTGCCTGTGGAAGGAAAGGATATTGGAGAAATGAGTGGCCTGAAACCGTGACTAACACTTAAGCAGACTGAGAGAGTGGCGGAGCAGGGGAAGAGGGAGTGGTCAACCGCAGCAAGAAGGGAAACTCCTCTACCAATAGCAATAAAGAAAATCTTGCCTGCTTAAACACTTGCATAAGGTAACTAGAAAACCAGCAGAAGGTAGGAACATATGTTCATCTAACTAATAATTAGGGTTGGGTATCGGTTGGGTTTTATCTGATACCAGTACCTACTCTGTGTTTTTTAAATGGTTCCGGTGCTTAAACGGTTCTTGAACCGGTACTTAAGAAAACAAAACGGCACACACTTTGTCAAAAAATAATACCATTTTATTTACAGGGCCAAACTGGACACAATATTAACTTAAATCTTTAAACAAATACAAGTAACATATGGTAATAATAAATAAACCAATATAAAATAAAAATTCACATTTACTTAATATCAAATAAAACAATATTGTATCAAACAATGTAATAATACTGGAGATTAATAGAGATTACTACCAGGGTAATCTAATCTCGACATGGCTCCAGGTTCCCATGTTTTGTCTGCTTGAACCAGTCATCTAAGTTATCTGGTCGTTGTACTAGTTACGGTAGTGCTTAGCTTGGCGAGATTGGCATTTCATTCCCACTGCGTCTTAGCTACACAGCGTTGAGTGAACCTATGAAAGAGAACGTCTCTGGTTACTGGTGAAACCTATGTTCTCTGAATAGGGAACGAGACGCTGCGTTCGCTGCCAAGCTCCTCGCACTGCCGACAAGCTTCCTTTTACGGCAGAGAAATCTGAGGAGCAGATGATGGCGCGTGCGCCAAAATATAATATGACGATGTAAGAGCGTCGAGGCGAAATTTTCGTTCTTATTCGGTTTCGTTACTACCGTGTACGTCGGAACCGATTCCCTATTGCCACCGCGTTTCGGTACCCAACACTACTAATAATGCCTACAAATAATTACCATGGATAATATTATGGATCAGAAATGTTGAATTAGTATTTATGATCGAGTCAGGAGCTGCAAACAGTGTAAAAAGAACAAAAGGGCTAACACCAGTGGCAAAGTTAAGAGGAAATAATGTCTGGTCAGTAACCTGAAAGATACATTTTCTTTTCCATTGACGTGTTAAGATGAAACTGGCATAACATTCAAACATTGTTTCCTGCTTTCATGTATGTCCAGTGAATTTATTAGGATAGGATTTAATGTGTAAATTAGGCATTTAATTGTTCTCTAACCCAGAGGGCATAACAATAGTGTAAGGGGACATTCAAACAATGGTCAAAATAGAAAAAGATTTGCCCTGTGCATATCAATGGAAATTGAAAGAAGTTAAGTGACTCTTTGATATTAATAACTAAGGATAAAGTGAACAAAGATTATACATAGATTAAGGCACAGAGAATGATCACATTAACTACTCACATATAGACGAGAACCGACAATGAACTGAAAGAAACAGGGTATAAATACACAAGGAATTTAACGACAGATAGTAATCTGTAACCAAGGAGACTAACTAGCAGGTGATTCATACTGAACTGAGGGGCTGTTAACACGACATCGTATTCAATGTTTTAAAAATGTTAAACTTTTTATGCATTTTGGCCGTTCATTTACACGAAAACTGCGTTTTGGATGCCAGAAAACACAAACTTTTGAAAACGGGTTTCAAAGTGGAAGTTTTTGAAAACGGTCTCCGTGTAAACAAGAAAAACTCGAATCTCTGAAGATGATGACGTCATACATGTGCGTATTACGTGTTTATTCTATAGTGTTTCATTGCCATCTAATGGTCTGGCAGCAGAATACAGCATTTGTAGTAGTTTTCGTGGACCCTTGTGAATGGAGATCGTTTTGACAATGGTGTCGTCTATACGCAGAAAACTCAAAGGAAAAACTTTGTTTTATGCATATCGTTGTCGTGTAAACATACCCTGAAACACATGAAACCAACCCACAGAAATGAAGTTAACACAAGACACAGTACTCCCCCCTCCCGTGATTCACAACCTCGGTTTTGGAGGAGGATGAGAGGAATCCCAAGGCGGAACTGGTGAACAGAGGAGCCAAGGTCGGAGTCCTAAACGTCCTACTGGGACATCGCAGGCTTGGAGGGCCGAGGTGATATCGTCGGATCACGAGACCAAGGTGGAGGCGGGGGCCTGGCAGGACGGAGCAACACCGGAGGGAGCGAGGACTATGGTGGAACCGGAGGGAAAGTGGATCCCAGTGAAGCTAGAGGGGTGGAGGGTTGAGGCGCAGCCAGAGGCCCGGAAGTCTGCAGCGAATCCAGGGTGACGAGACCAAGGTGGAGCTGGAGGGATGAGGGAGCCCGGTGGAGCCTTAGTGATGGCGGACCACGGCGGCGCTGAGGGAGCGCAGAGCCAAGGTGGATCCGAAGTGCTGACAGTTCGAGGTGGAGAACTGGGCCTGGAGTCCTGAGGTGTAGCCAGGGGAGCCAACGAGCTGGTGGGGATCAGCGGCGAGGAAGGAATTGAGGAGCTATGAGACACCAGTGGGGCAGGTAAGGCCGGGGAATATGATGGAATCAGTGGAGATGATGGTGACTATGGGGTGGGCAGGATATTGTTTGGGATCACGTCATCCATTATAGAGAATGTAGCAGGCCAGAGAGGGACGAGCTCCATGGTAAAGTTGATTTATAGAAATATTTATAGAAGATTTAGCCATTTAAACTTGTTTTTAATTATTCAGTTTGGGTGAAAGTATAGTGTATTATAAAAAACTAAAGTAAACTAGCCAGAAAATATGATATATAAAGGTTCTTTTAGTTATTACTTATACAATATTTTTTTTACAGTTTACACAGTTATTGTAATACACAGACAGGTAGGCTATATAGGCTCTACCACTACCCAAATCAAACCAGAGTTTGTAGGGTTTTTTTAATCCATAGAGTTTGCTTTCTTTATTGTCTTTTCAAATTTAATTTTGTGACACGAGTTGAATGTAATAAATCAAATAAAGAGATGCATGACGCAGAATGACTGAAACCAACCTGTTTGTGTCTCAGTATCTTCATGTTTGACTCTGAATGTTTCTTCAATCTTCACGTCTTCACTCTCCTCTTTAATAAACACCATCTTTGTTTGTGTCTCAGTATCTTCATGTTTGACTCTGAATGTTTCTTCAATCTTCACGAATTCACTCTCCTCTTTAATAAACGCCATCTTTATAATAGTGTGTCATGTGGATCTCAGTCGCTTCACCAGGAGTTTTTCTGTGTTTGGACACTCTGTCCTGTTTAAGAGAAGAACAATTAACAGAAAGAAAAAAACAAAACACAGACCTTGCATCACAATAAGTGTGCTGTGATTGTCAAACCGTTTGGTAACTAAACACAAATTCAATTAAGTTTAGTGACAACATGCTACAATAACTGGTACTGTATTTATAAGTGCTTGACAAAAATTTCATGAATTCATAAGCTTGTGATTCGATTGCGATTCAATATCGATTCATTGTGATAAAAAAATCAGGTAGAGTAGCTACATGCTAATCTTTCTCAAGGACAAAATCTCTCAACTAAAGCTGTAAACATACAAGGAGCCAGTCAGCTGATATTATTATTATTATTATTATTAAAGATCAGTGTTTGGGGTACCAGGGGACCCCACTGGACTTTTCCTTCATTTTTTAAAAGTGTTACCTTCATCTCAGGGGCATTAAAGTCTGTGACTTTTCCTAAATAATCTATCTAAACATGCACAAAAAAACTGGGCTTGATTTGGTTGTTCTAAAGGTGTGTAAAAAAAATTTACCGTTTAAGGTGTTTGGGCTCAAAATGACCCCACATTGAAAATGAATGGGAAAATGAAAAAAATTACTTTTTATCTCATAGTCTCATAGCTCTATCTCATACACACACATACACACACAAACACACACATGTATGTGACTGCAACAGAGAGCATTTTTATATAAATTGGCAAAAAATCAAAAATCAACTAAACTGGCATAAATCTGAAAAAAAAATCACAAATGCAACATGGAACAAGCATGTTCCCTCACTCACTCACTCACTCACACTCACACACACACACAGAGAGAGAGAGAGAGAGAGAGAGAGAGAGAAATAGAGGGAAAATGTGACGTAATGTTTCTGCAAATGTATGTATAATAATTTGCAAAAGCAGATAATTCAAAATATATCAGACAACGACAACAAATTCTAACTTTGACAAAAATAGATTTTTTATGTATTTCAGAATGTTTAAAAATATATGTTTAAATATATATTCACAAAATATATATCATAAAGTTGTGAGGAGAAGTTGAAGCATCAAGAAAATTGAAGTGAAAAAGTCCTGTATGGTCCTAAATGGACCTCTATTGGAGATATGTGGTCATTGCACTTTCTTGCTTTAATTATAATTATAATTTATAAAAAAAGTTTTTCCACAAACCAGCAGATGTCAGTATTCTATCCCTAACACATAGAGCAATGTCCTAAAACAATTTAGATTTAATTAAGATCGTCATTTAAGTGATTTTGTCTTTAAAAATTAATATTTCATGAGCCAATTTATGGCCTAGTTAAGTAATTGTGCAGTAAATAGGTAAACAACTTCCAAATTTCCACAAAAACACAGCATAAATGTATAGTTGAGAAGTAAATAAAAAAAATATATATAGTTTTCCATATAAAAAAAATATATTTCCTTATGCAATCACTCTTTAAAAGTTTGGGGTCTCTCAGTCCCCCAAACACCATGAACGTTATCCTTTTTGAACACCGCTCTAGGGTTAAAGGTTAAAATTAAAGGGATAGTTCACCCAAAAGAGACATTTTTCATCATTTACTCCAGGGGTATTCAATTAAAATTCTAAGAGGTCCAGTTAGAGAAAATTTCATCAAGCAAAGGTCCGCAACAGGGGCGGTGCCAGCCGATTTGGCCGGGGCTTCAGCCCCGAATGTTTTGAGTCAAACCCCGAATGTAATGACTGTCACTGAGCAAATATGAAACTGGACAATAGCCTCTGTAAACACCTGAAATCATAAGTTGCTTTATTTCATTGCGCTTTGGCTTTGCATATACTGCATACAGCCTGTAAAAATAGACCTTAAAAATAATCTTGCCTATAGAATACATTTCTTTGCTATCGGTAGACTATGGGCTCCTCCGTTTCTTCCTCTCTGTTGAATATGCAGGAGGAGGAGCTAGCACAGTCAACCGCAAAAGTGCGAGTTAACAACTGAGACAGTCAGCGAGCAGGAAAGAACAAATTAAAGAAAAATTAGACTTTGGGGATTTTTCGGAAAGAAGTCAGTGGGTAAGAATTCAGTATTTTTATCCTTAAAGTCTAAAAAAAAACATAAAAACACAGGAGGAGAAGAAGAAGCTGAAACAAGTGATAGATATTAGCTTAATATTATCAAAGGGGGACCACCTGTCCCGCATTTTGTGAAGCTGTGAAGAATGTGAAGCTTTGAGTTGAGAGTCAGCCAGTCAGATCAGGACCTCGGGACATGGGCTGTTCTCAGGTCGCGCCAGACCCACCATCTTAAGCCCGAAACCGAAGCTGGCGCCCAGGGAAAGGTGGGCTTAACAATTGGATCCTGGTTCTATATGACCTTACCTACGGCAGAGTGAAGAGACGAGGTCTTTCGCGATGCTTGTGGGGGGATTGTGCGGATCTGCGGTTCCATTTTGACAAAGCTCACTGGCCTGAAAGCTGTCGGCGGATCCAATGGGGCAACGTGGTCACAGGGCCTTGGCTTGGGGCTGCGGAGCCTTGTTGGATCTGCATCTCTTCTCTAATCTATCTGCTTGCTCATGATGTCCCTCAAGTAGGGCATTGTATTGGATACAGGGGAGGTCGGTGTAGTGAGGGTGACATTACATCGCACCACCGCGGACGGATCAATTGGTTGTCAGACCTTGGAACAGAAGTAACTATGACTCTGCCTAATTCTTGAACATGAAGCCTCGGTATACCTCGGGGGGAAGTTATCCCCCCACCTAAGAACCATGAATATGTCCAAGAGTCATAATTTCATACTGGCTGGTACGTCGCCCAGGATAATAAGGTACCCTGCAGGAGCCTCGGGATTGGGCTCCTGTGGCTTGGTTAGATCCCCTTGCGGTCCTGGAGCCAGGGATCGTGGAGGCGGTAGTGGCTCACCCGGTAACAAGAACCATGGATCGGATGTAAGGATACGGGACTGTTCGGAAGGACGAGTCCTGTCAGAGAAATCCCAGGAACAGTGCAAACTGTCGCTTCCCCGATGGATAACCCCGCCCAGGTTATACCATCTCCGAATAGGGCACAAGTGGAAGGCACCGGAGTGGTGATACTGTTGCCATTGCGGGACTTTATCTGTGCCTTGTGTGGCTTATCGGCTAGCGCTCTGTCGTGGATAAGAAGACACTTCTCAATCCAGCATGGAAAGGCGCTTGTTAGATACAGCTGCAGATTGTGTGGAAAAACCTCGGTTTCGGCGCATTCCATAGCTTGTCACATACCTAAATGCCGAGGAAAGAAGGTTATCACACCGGCTGGTGCGGTAAGGTGCGAGGGTTGTGAGGCCACGTTTGCAACGGACCAAGCGCGAAGTATACACGAACTGCACGTCCACCCTGACATTCGGAATCGGAAAAGGATTGAATAGAAGCGAAGGCGAGGAAGTTCTGCTGGTAGGCAGGCTGAGGTGGAGACAGAGACTCAGACGGCCCTGGTAGTTAGCGGGGAATCCTCAAATGAGGATCGCCCTGTGAAAAAGCTTAAATCCCGAACTGCAAGGGATAGTGAGGACCCGTTGGAGCCTTGGGCGAGTGCGTCGGTCCCTCCCATTCAACCCAACTTGCCAGAGGGAGACCTGGTGATACTCCTCAGACAGGTGGCCCGCAAAATGGTGAGCGAGGGGGAGGGCGATGACACGGGTATTACTCACGTGCTTAAAGCCTGGTTGGATGGCTGCGACCAGATACCCGAGCTGGTTGAGGCGGCAACTCAAACGGATACTCCAAGGATGTGTCCATGGAGGGGAGAGTGGTCCGAGGAGAAGGGCTGTTACAAAATCCAAGAAAGCCCGGCCCCGGTACTGGAGGTGGCGCCTTATGAAAAGTCGAAGAGTGCTAATCCCGAAGACATCTGACCCAGGAGCGGTGATGGAGGTTGGTAACTGGAGACCGATCACCATCGGGTCAATAATCTTGAGGCTTTTCACTAGGGTGATTACAAAGAGAATGTCGGAAACGTGTCCCATTCACCCTAGGCAGAGGGGGTTTCGTCCCACCCCCGGGTGCGCAGAGAATATTGAGGTGCTGCGAGGCCTCATCCGGCACTGCAAAGAAGAGCGCAGCCGTCTCGCAGTAGCATTCATCGACTTTGCACAGGCATTCGACTCTGTCTCCCATGAGCATATCCTGTCAGCTCCTGGGCAGATTAACGTGGACCCCCATGTGATAGGTCTGATCCAGCAGATCTACACGAACAGTACGACAAGTGTCGAGGTCGGGGGTAGGAATACTCCCGACATTGAAGTGAGAGTTGGTGTTAAGCAGGGGGACACGTTGTCTCCCCTGCTTTTCAACCTAGCCTTGGATCCACTCATTCAAGGCCTCGAACGGTATGGTAAGGGGTACACCGTGGTGAAAGGTCATTCAGTAGTGTGTCTTGCTTTTGCTGATGACCTGGTACTGGTGGGAGGATCCTGGAGGGATATGGCTCATAACCTGAGTCTGTTAGATTCATTTTGTCAGAGCACAGGCCTTAAAGCACAACCTTCTAAGTGCAGGAGCTTCTACGTGAAGCCATGCAGCGGCTCTTTCTCGGTCAATGACTGCGCCCCATGGGTTCTGGGGGGCAAGGCCCTGCTTCAAACCACCATTGCAGAGACGGTGAAATATTTGGGAATCAGAGTCAACCCTTGGGCGGGGGTTGTTGAGCCTGACATGGTGGGAGCTCTTGACAAGTGGATTAAGAACATCGGGGAATCCCTCCTTAAACCCTCACAGAGGGTGGTAATCCTCTCCCAGTTTGCGTTGCCGAGGTTATTCTACCAGGCTGACCTCAGCGAGGTTGGCGACGGTGTACTCCGAGCCGCGGATGGGAAGATCAGGTGGGCGGTTAAGAAGTGGCTGCATCTTGCGCCGTCTACCTGTGATGGGCTGTTGTACGCAAAGAACCGGGATGGTGGCCTGGGGATTTGCAAGCTCGCTCGACACATCCCATCCATTCGAGAAAGAAGGCTTTACCGCCTTGCTTGCTCCTCGGATCCGGTGACGAGGGCGTTGACGCGGACCTCCTACATGCAATCAAAGTTCAAAAGGGCGTGGATGAGGGCCGGTGGCATGGAGACAAACCTCCCACTACTTAATGACAAGGATTCGGATTCGAACGATAGAGGAGACGCCACCGACCTGTTGACCGACAAGTGCGTTTCTCCATGTGATTGGAGACATGATGAATTCCTGAGATGGACGGGGCTGCCAATCCAGGGTGTGGGGATATCTGGCTTTAGGGGCTCGACCTTGAGAAACGCGTGGCTGAGGAAACCGGTGTGGCTGTCCGAAAAACAGGACATAGCGGCTCTTCAGGTGCGTGCCGGAGTGTACCCCACCCAAGAGTTTCAGTGTAGAGGAAGGAGCAAGTCGGGGGCAGCTTGCAGGAGATGTTCCTACAGGATGGAGTCATGCTTGCACATACTTGGGCAATGCCCGGCCATGAGCACAGTCAGGATTGCCAGGCACCACAAGCTGTGCCGTCTCCTCGGGGCTGAGGCTGAGCCCCTCGGGTGGGAGGCACACTGGGAATGTGAGCTCAGGGCCCGTGGCGGGGTCATGAGACGCCTTGACTTGGTGCTTACCCGGGGTGAACTCGCCTTGGTCATTGACATGACAGTCCGCTTTGAGTTTGCTCCTGACACCCTAGCGGTGGCAGGGCGCGAAAAGATGGACTATTACGAGCCCTATAAGAATCTGATTGCAAGGAAATTGGGCGTGAAGCAAGTACAGGTCTTCGGGTTTCCCTTGGGTGCGAGGGGCCTGTGGTTTGATGGCAACGACAAGGTGCTTGAAGCCATGGGCATGGGGAAGCGGAGGATGAAATCCTTTGCGAAGCTAATGAGTCGGAGATGCCTCCTCTACTCGTTGGACATTCTGCGGAGATTCACTTCCATCCGAATGACATAGGTGCGGATGGCGAGGATCCCTTTGTCTGCATCATTTTATTTAATCGTCCTTTAAATTACAATTCTAATGTTGCCTTTCTTTATGAAACTTACCAACATTCAAGTGTTGATAAAAAAAAGAATGCATGAAGCTAATGAAATGTCTTTAAAATTAAAGTACAGTTAAAAGTTTTTTTTAATAAAAAATAATATCTACATTTGAACATAATAGTATACTGCAAGTGCAAAACTAATTCATAAATAGTGAACTATAACAAGTATAAGTTTGTTCACTTAAAGAAAACTTGCAAGTATACTTGCAGTATAAACTACTAAACTAGTAGTTTACTGAGAGTACACTACAGTGTGTACTTTCATAAACTACAAAAATACTAATTGTATTAAAATAGTAAACTACTACTAGTATACTTATAAGTTCACTTGTAGTACAGATGCATTACAAATGAGAAACCTAGTTGTGTACTTAAAGTTTACTACTCATACACTTATAATACATTTAAACAAATAATACTTCTTCATAAAATGAAGTTGAAGTATACTTCTTTTTCGTAAGGGTAGCCAGAAACATTAGTTTTATCCCACCACTGCACTGAATACTTTCCTTGTTTATCAGGTGTTGTTTTCTCTAAGGATAAACAATAAGCATTAACATAACATGTATGTGTGACTTGTTTTGTGTTACTAGTTTTAGTAAATATACACTTTGATTTGATTAATTGGTTTTGTAGAGGGTTTTAAAGATGAGCTGCAGACTAGGGAGGATCAGACATGGAAACTGGTAACAATTAATCAGTCATTTTACTTTGGAGAAAGTTAAAAGTGAAAAATTGTTTATCCCAATGCTCCCAATCTGAAAAGTTTTTGACAGATGTACATTGAGAATTATATACAGTTCGATGCCATGGTGTGTCAATGAACGTAGACTAAAATCATTCATGTATTGCTTTAACTTAGGATCTCATACATCATTTTGACTACTTATGTCAAAAATAAAAATGATTTATATTAAAGGGCATTTAAAATGTTCCTAATATTGTTTTGGGAGTCCCCAACAACAGTTTTACATGCATGCAATGACAAAAAACACTTTTGTTATCTTATAATATGCATTTATTTTTACCTGATTTGCTCAGCGACTCCCTTATGAATCGTTCAAAGATACATTTTTCAAAACCCCTCCTTTGCGTGACGCTAATCTGCGGTGATTGGTCAATTTGGTGTATGTTAGACCATAGCCCAAAGTTTAGTGGTAAACACCCAATCGGTCATGGTTTGCGTTAGCCCAACGCATAAACATATTGATAAAGCACTGCAGTATTACACCAAGGCTATTGATAATATTGCTCCATTTATGACAACTTCAATATCAACGACAAACATTTCACATATTTCAAAACAATTGACAGCAGAGACCTAACGTTAGGAGCTGCGCTGACCGTACACAACACACATTTTGGTAGTAAATATGAACTGTAGCCACTGACTCTCCACATGCTCGTCCCTGGGCAATGATAAAATGACGTGACCACAGCACAAGGTTCTGGCTATACTTCTGTGGTAGTAAATATGAATAAGTGGGCGTGGCCCTGTATTTACATAAAATGGTCTGGGCTAAGCCCCGGATGTCCTTCAATGCTGGAAACGCCCCTGTCGGGGCCGGCAACTTTCAATCCCTTAGAAGCGAATAGAGGAGTGATCCAGCTCTCAGATTTAATAAAAAATATCTTAATTCATCTTACAGTCTTACGGGGTTGAACAACATGAGGGAGGGTAATTACTGACAGAGTTTATATTTTGGGGTGAACTATTTCTATATATAATCTTGTTCTCCTGCCAAAAAGTGTTCAACTTACACAAAATGTAAAAAAGTACTTTACATTAAAACAGTTTAAATGTTTTAGAGGGAATGTTGTCAATCACCAGCATTTGTGTTGTTTATCACAAACATTTATACAAAAAACAATTTAAAAAAGCAGAAATGCGAGTTTTAACAGGAGATGTGAGTTAACCATAATGCCATTCTGTTGATTGAGCTTAAAGGGTTAGTTCACCCAAAAATGGAAATTCTGTCATCATTTACTCACCCCCATGTTGTTCCAAACCTCTATGAGATATTATTTTAATAAATATGTTTCTACAACAGCTTTGACTTTGTGTTTGTTTTTTTAAATGCTTATTTTAATGCATTTACATCAATATAATGGTAAATAATAGAGTACAGTTTACTGTTAAAATGATTCTTTTCAGCTTTTTAAATGTTAAACTATTACAGCATCTTCTTGAATTTTGGGGGTATTTACAGGATTTTATTGGCAACTTTATTGCCAGGTAAATACTGTACTTTAGTGAAATTACAAAACATTGCTGTAAAATATATTTACAGCATTTTATTGGCAACTTTATTGCCAGGTAAATACTGTACTTTAGGGAATTACAAAATATTGCTGTAAAATAAAATACAAGTTTAATTCAATGTTACTGTAAAAAAAGCTACAAATTACTGTATTTCATATGCAACAATTAACTGTAAATTGCTTTACAGTATTATACTGTAATCAATTTTACAGCAATTACCAACATTTTTACAGGACTTTATTGGCAACTTTTTTGCCAGTAAATTTCTGTAAATTCTACAGGAAATTTTTTACAGTGTAGGGTTCTCAAACATTGCCTGTTTTTTAAGGAATACAAACTTTGCCATTGTTTATTATGTGCAATCTATCATTATATGGTCAGTTTGGTTTCGTCTTACTTGTACAATATACTTGGTTCTAAATACAAAAATTAAAACTCCATCACCAATCAATTATTAAAAACATTTTATTTTTTTAAAAACTGTTTAAGTACATAATGCCAAACAATAGGCTACAACAGTTGTTATTGCAGTTTCTTCATGAGAGATTCTTCATGCTTGAACAAAGCGTTGACCAGGTCGTTGGCAATGCTTTCACAATTCACATAGTCCAGCGGTTCCCTCGTCTTCATTTGGTGTGTTGGATTCGCTCGCACATTTGTAACTGATTCATTGCGCAATCAAGATTGTCAATTATTGGATCAATGTTCTTCACTTTTTCAACCAACTGACTGGTGTTTGCTTTCAGAAACCTTTGATGATCTGAGAATATAAAAATTAAAACAATAACAGGAAAAAGGAAAATGAAGGCAAAATGGGGAAAGAATATAAAGATTGAATCTAACCTTGTATTATCCTGTTTCTCTTCTTTCCCAGTATCCCCGTTTGGGCAGTATTTGGCTTTGATCAAATCTGCAGTAAATAAATAAGGTTGATAAGTCTGCAGTAAAATAAATGGCTGATGAAGGCTGTAGTAATAGTTACAATTCTGAGTCTGAATAATCCAGGAGTATTACACCACATAAAATAAATTCTACAAAACTGGATCCAATAGTACCAAAAACACAAAACAATTCTGTATTGCAAATTTGCACATGACACTGTTAGACCAGAATGTAACCTTCCTTAAAATTGGTCCCAAATAGTTAACTACGACTGATTAATTAAGAATAATTTTATACATTACATAGGCGAAAACTGTTTTAATAGTTTCTCGTGTATCACACTTACAATATGCCGGCACATTTGGTTTGGCAGAAGTCATATTGATCTCAAAGGAGCCAAGAGTTAAACCAGTTATGATCGGCGAAAACACATGGCCATCATAAGATGCAGAGATTTTGCCTGTTTACATAAAATATCTGTCAGTTCATCTGTCAATTGTTCATTATACATAGAGTGCAACAGTGCTTCCCCCCTTTTTCATTCTTATTTCCCATAGTGATTTAAAAAATATATATATTTATATATAAATATGCAAAATATGCATATATAGCTCATACAAACATTTCAGTATTTTGAGAGGGTAGGGAGATTATGTCATTCGCAGTGCTTCATGGGAGTGGGCAGAGCTATTTTGGAGTGTGTTGCTTTTTAAAAAAAAAAAATATGTTTGACATAATTTTCACTACAGCATCATGGCTCATGGGTAATGTAGTTTTCACCAGGAGTTCAACTGTGAAACACGATTATTTACAAAAAAATAAGCTGAAGGCTTTATCGGAAGCAAATACCATGTATTAACAACCTCTTAGCTCACAGTAGGTCTGTCTTTAAAATTAATTTCCGTATGGAGAAAGTAAATGTTTTTACTCCCAGAAACCGCCTGTTGCACTCTATAATGTTTTCTCATTAAAAATAAAATATAAACCATACTAACATGTTACTTGATTGCCTGATTGTCCTGCAGTGTTTGCTGTCTCTAGAAAGAGAAAAGGAAAGACCATGTTATTTTAAATGGCAATGAAAAGCGCTAGCCTATATAAATAGCTTTGACTTGACTTTTATATGTTTTGCTTATCACATTGTGACAGTGTCATTCATATAGCTTACATGTTAAACAATTTATCATGCAAATTGCTAAAAGTTAAAATCAAAGACAGAGTAAAAGAAGAATTAAAAAGTAACCTACCAAAATTTAAAAAGTAAGTAACTGAAGAGGAATAAAATAGGCCTATGCACATATAAGCATGTCTGACTAAAATAATCTCTAAATAAGATTTAAAACTGAATAAATCCAAAACATTTATTTTAAGGTCCTTTATGGAAACCCCGCAGCTTAAATAAACGATGCTGCAGATTTTAGTTACATCAGATAAAAAATACAACAGTTAAAACAACATAGCATAATGCAAAATAAACATTGCTGTAAAACAGCCATGTTAAACTGATACTTTTGTGATATGGTTTAAAAAAAAATAGCATAATGAACATAAACAATGTTGTACATTTTTAAAATCATACTTTATGATAAATTAATATAGTAGATACATGTTAATATCTGTATCACATCAATATCATAATACAATGCTCCATATTTAAAAAAAAATCATACTTTGATAAATTAATATAGTAGATACATGTTAATATCTGTATCACATAGATATCATAATACAATGCTCCATATTTAAAAAAAAATCATACTTTATGATAAATTAATATAGTAGATACATGTTAATATCTGTATCACATCAATATCATAATACAATGCTCCATATTTTAAAAAAAAATCATACTTTATGATAAATTAATATAGTAGATACATGTTAATATCTGTATCACATCAATATCATAATACAATGCTCCATATTTTTAAACCCATACTTTGATAAATTAATACAGTAGATACATTTTAATATCTGTATCACCAGTTACAGCAAATAAAAATACTAATAGCATAATGTGGATAAAACAAATACGTAGCCGGGGCTATTTAAAACACTAATGAATTATACCGTCTTTTCCTTATGTATAAACAATTTTTCAAATTAAACATCATTGCATAATACAGATAAACAGCACCGTAGCATAAATTAATTATAGAGAAAGTACTCACTGTTTTGCCTTTTTGATGAGGTGGTCATAGAAGAGAGGGTGCAAAAGTTTTTGGTCCAGACATGGGGCATGGCACACGTCCATGTGTCTTTTACAGTAAGAGCCTGTGGAAAACTATGGGAAAACGGCGGAGCTGTGTGTCCACTATATTCTTTCAGTACTCTATGAATGGAACTGTTTAGGTTCAAGGCCAATTCACATTCCCAGCATTTAGGCAGACCTTTTGATTACACGAGCGCCATATTTCACTGATAACTGTCACTCCTGAAAATAAGTCTTATGAATTAAAAGTAATTTATTACCGGTGGTACGAAAACAGCGATGATATCACTTATTTGTCACGCACACTGTCCATGCTGGCAGGCACTACCTGTGTGATTTTTTTCTTCAACCCTGGTGAAAATGTAAGATGATTTTATTTTTTATCTAAATCTAACATAATTGGTACAGTAAATTTGTAAAATATTTATTTTAAATGAACAGAATGCTTTTCAACTTCAGTAATTTAGTAAGATTTTAAATGAACAACATGCTTTTCAACTTTAGTTAAATTAGTAAACTATTTATTTTATATATGATATATTTTAATTTATACACTTTTAAAGGAACACAATGCTTTTCAATGGGCTCAGGAACGTGTCACAAAAACAGATACCAGGCCAGCCACACGCTGGTGTGACAGAGAGAAAAGACTTCAGGGGAAACACTTGTGGGGTTTTTTCAACCATGGTGAAACAGTAAGATGATTTTATTTTTGTTTAATTTATATACTTTTAATTGAACAGCATGGTTTTTTCAACTTAAGTCAGTGTCAAATATTTGTGAATGACTAAATGTAAATTTTATAACCATTTGATTTAAATGAACATAATGCTTTTTCAACTTCTGTGTGAGATAAACTTCCAAGGTCCTCAGCAATGCGGAGGGAGGGGAATTCCTGCTTTGACAAAGACACACACACACACACACACACACACACACACATACATAGACGCTCGCTCGCTATGTTTTTGAGACAGTGCAAGGTCATTCATACATTGGATTGTTTGCAATATTTTTGTGGCTCAATTTTATTCAAACTTTTTGTGTGAGGTTTTATTTTATATTCTTTTAAAGAACAGATAAACTTTCACCATTTTATTTAAACTGAAATGCTTGGTTCAGTGAATAGTTCTACATTTTATTCAAACTTTTTGTGTGAGGTTTTATTTTATATTCTTTTACAGAACAGATAAACTTTCACCATTTTTTCTTATCACTTTCACACCTGCCGTGATGAAGCTCAGGGATATTTAGGGGATGCGGTGACAAAACACCAACTTCAAACAATCAAACTAACTGTCGCCATCAAAGCCAATACATCTCAAACTAACTGTCACATCACTTTGTAACTGTAACATCAAAGCTTATGTTAACATCAAAGCCCAATACCTCCCCTTTTCTTTATCAAAATAACTGTCACACATCCATCATTTTGACAGAAGCTGTAACCGCAAGGGGCGGAACTAGATCAAAGGTCATCATCCATCATTTTGACAGAAAGTGTAACCGGAAGGGGCGGAAACTAGGTCAAAGGTAACAGGAAGGGGCGGAAACTAGGTCAAAGGTTACAGGAAGGGGTGGAACTAGGTCAAAGGTAACCGGAAGGGGCGGAACCGGAAGGGGCGGGACAGGAAGGGGAGGAACCGGAAGGGGGGGGAGATCAAAGGAAAGCCACGTCCACCTGTCAATCAATCATTTTTGACAGTTGCGATAGGCTATTAACTACTTACTTATCAAAATATCTCTCATGAAGCATAAACATAATTAACAGAAAAAAAACTTACTGTGTACGTCTCGTCGTTACTTGCCATTGGAAGCTCATTGAGGCAGCCTACGTTTCTGCTGAATCCTGCAGCTTATCTGGCAACCTCGAGTCAGGGGGGAGGGGATACACCGCTCTACGTATTTTTAAAGTGATTGCAGTACCAGTTTTGTCCACAATCCTACATATGGCTCCTTTAACCAAAGTGTGTTAAAAACTTTACATGAAGACCCTAAAGAATCATACCAACTTGTGGAAACATCCGATGACCCTTTTAAACTCTCAAGCTTAATTATCTCCTTAGATATTTTGGGGTGTATATTATATTGAGTACTTTTGTTGAGTTGAGTTTGTTGGTTAAGTAAAAGTATTTTTTTTTTGGAATAAGTTTTAGGTAGTTTATGTAGTAGTGTTGTTGTTAGTCTTCCCCTGTGTGTCAAAATTGGTCTGATCAGCCAATATATAAGTCACCGTTGTTTCTTTTGTAGCAGGTCAGTTGTATCTTTTGTAGCAGGTCTCTTATGTTTAGAGCTTTAGTTACCGTCTGTTTATTTGACCTCTTTTATGAGCCCAAATCTTTGTCTTTATTTTGTTGTAATGATTTTTGGGAAATAAAAACCCTTACTTTTGAACTTTCCTTGTGACTCTTCTTGCTTAACTGCTTGGTCCCTAGTCCACGGAGGCTTCCATGTCGTTCCGCCATCTTGAAAAACTATACTAGCAGAGAGGGACAAAAAGCACTAGGCTACCTCAACGCGTTTCCACAACACGTTTTTGTTTAGAGCCAGGATCATACTTATGCCGAGCCACAGGAGAAGGAATCCTCGTCGCCAAAATTGAATTTAAAAGGTAACGTAACCCGGCGAATTAAAAAAACAAGGGTAAATATCAGGATGGCTTTTCCCAGGAGGAAAGAGCTAATGAAGGAGAAAGCCTTTTGAAAGGGACGCTGAAGTTGCCTGCTTTCTTCTCGACAGGTAAGTCAATGTTACGGTCTAAATTACAAGCTTTTTTTCATTGCTTGGTTGTGTAATTCATTATATAGGCAGCATAACAGTAGAACATGTATAGTTAAACTCGATGAAGTGCTATTGGAAGACATGTTGTCATAGCTTCTTGGCACATAACGGCTACCGTAGTTGCAACACACATTTGAAAAAGCGAGGCGCTAGAGAGCACAATTCGTTTGAATGCAAAATACAATTTCACCACTAGATGGGAGAATTTCCTACACAGCGTACCTTTAAGGATGTCAAGCGCCGATCTTGACGTGTCTGTATCGGCTCTATCAAGTCTGATCCTTAATTTTACGTCAGCCATCACGCAGGAATAGGCAGATAAATGTCTGCAGTTTGGAAATATTTTCAATTGGAATATAAAAACAGTGCCACAGCAACTTGCAATATCTGCAATGCGAGCATTTCACGAAGTGGTAGCAACAGAGCTGCGTTCAATACTACCAGTTTGATACGGCACCTCAAAAATGATGTTTTAGCTCCCTTTGAAGAACAGACGAGTGAGAGCTGAGATTGCAACATTGCTTCAGGCCATGTTTAGAGTAACATGGTATTTAGAGAAACGAATATTTCCCACCCCTCTGTTTTAAATAATAACATCGTGCACACAACCCGCATAAATACGCCGCGAGCGCCACCATAACTATGCCAAACCTATGGGCGGCAGTGTAGGGAGAAGGATAAAGCCATGCAAGCCAATCAGAATCCTCAGAATCGACAAGAGAGAACCTAAAACCCCGTTTCTCCCAGTTGACACGGCAACACATAACCAGCGTTTTCAGAAATCTCAACTTTGGCCGGAGTTTTTAGAAATAATCGTTTTCTGTGATAAAAACGGGGTTTTCGTGTAAATGAGAGACCAAACTGCAGGGAAATATCTGCGTTTTCCCTTCGTGTAAACGGGGCCTCAGTGCTACTCGCACTCTATAGATTGGGATCATAAGAAAACTGAGCAGTGTGTTGAACACTGGGGATTTTACTGTGTACCAGTAGACATCTAACCAGTATTTATTTTTCTGTATTAAGGAATTCACTCAATTTTCCAAATAAATTTTAATAAACTATGAAAATAGAAATAAAAAGATTTGGGGTGAGTGTGCCTGTACCCTGCCCCACATGACAGACACATTCAATTCCAGCTCAGCAAAGATGTATTCTCTCTCTCTCTCTCTCTCTCTCTCTCTCTCTCTCTCTCTCTCTCTCTCTCTCTGTGCGCATGTATGGAGTGTTCGGGAGGAGTGTGTGAGTGACTGAGCGGCGTGTTTGAGTGAGTTTCATACTTATTCCTTTTTTCTCTTTATAGATTATTGGTTCTGCAGTTTTTTATTTTTATTTTATTTTTTATTTTTACTTCGTCAGCAAAAGAGCGCAGCAATGGGGTCGAATTCTGATGGATTTGCGTCCTTGACCGCACGCCACGGGTGCAAATGTTTTTCAGACGAGACAGTGTCAGTGGAAGATTGTTTAGTTGCTGTTGGTAATGCAGTTGGTGCGGTGAACATCTTATCTGCATCGCGAATGAACAAGGCAGTTGTTATTTTTCTGAAGGAAACGTTTATGGTTGATGATTTGGTTGAACGTGGATTATCAGTGAGAGATGCATTTATTCCGGTTTTGCCGCTGTCCAACCCCGCGAAGAAAGTTATCCTTTCAAATGTACCTCCGTTCATTGCAAATGATACGCTTGAGCGCATTCTTGCGCGTTACGGCAAATTAATGGGACCGATCAAAATGATTCCGCTTGGTTTAAAAAACCCGGAATTAGAGCACATCATGTCATTTAGACGTCACATGTACATGATTTTAAATGCTGAATTTCAAAATCTGGAAGTTGCTGTAAAACTGACATCGAATGGGAAAAATGATACGATATTTATCTCTGTTGATTCAATGAAATGTTTTACATGCGGGAAAGCATGTAAGACAGTCGTGTCCTTTTAATATGGAGGCTGAGAAGGAGAGTAATTCTGTAACAGAACAGGTGAATACCGCTGCGGATAATAAAAACATTGCAGAAAGTACGTCTACTGACAATGTACAACTAGATCAAACTGCAGTTTTATCTAATAGTGGAGAGGGTTCTGGTGTGCTTGCACAAGATTGTCCCACTGAAGATACAGACAGAGCCCCCGTCATTAGTACACATGAAGATGACAATGCTCTTGTTGTTGAGGAGCTCATTGCTTCAGGGGTAGTTAGTGATGCAAAATACTCAGAAAAGCAAAGTGAGCCTGAATACTCGCCTGTCCAAAGCAGCAGCCTGTTACAGGATGATATAGATCTGTTGTCACAGAGAACTGATGACTTATCAGAGAATGATTCTGAAAGTGAATGTCCAGGTACTGAAGAAGACGATGCCAATTCACAAGGAAATTCTGTGGGGAATTTTCTTACTCCCCATTTAAAACCTCCTTTTTACACAGTTCAAGAGTTGAGCAATTTCCTAGACGCTACTAAAAATCAGAGAAAACCCAAATTGGATAAACACTTTCCTGATTTAGAACTTTTCGTGGAGTGCCATTGCCATGCGAAAGGCGACCTTGGAGGAACTAGATCAACCAAAACGCTACAGGCTTAAAAAACTTGTTAGCACGGTTAGAAAAAATCTAAATTTGCGTCTGAAAAAACATTGATTTTATGAAAAGTGTTAAAAGGCAGTTGTGGTGGGTTGTTTTATACCCCTTTATTATTCTTGTCATGACTTTTTTTAATATTGGGTCTCTAAATATTAATGGTTGTCGTAGTTCAGTAAAAAGAAATTATCTTTTCAATTATTTAATTCTTAAAAAGGCTGATGTGATCTTACTTCAGGAAACGCACACAGATTTGCAGAACCAGTCACAGTGGTCTAGTGATTGGAAGGGTAATGTTCTTCTGAGCCATGGCACAAACGTGAGTGCAGGGGTAGCAATTTTGTTTTCACCCCGGGTTGGTGGTATTTTAAAGAGTTTTGAGATAATACCAGGAAGAATATTACGAGTAGATGTTACTTTAGGTGACAGTTTTTTCTCTGTTTAATGTGTATGCTCCAAATGATGGCCGGGAGCGCATCACTTTTTTTGAAAAACTATCAGATGCATTATCCCACTGTCCCCGGGATAATATTGTTATACTGGGGGGTGATTTTAATTGCACTTTAAATCAGAAATTGGATTGGAATCATAATGAACCACATCCTCCTTCAGCCAAGATTCTGAAAAGTGTAATTGATTATTATAATTTTGTCGATTTGTGGAGAGATGCATTTCCTGGGCTTAGACAGTACACTTGGATGAAAGTCAACTCAAATAACATGTCTGGAGCTAGACTTGATTGTTTTTATACTGAATTATGTAATACGGGAAGGTTTTTTAGGAATTCTATTTCCCCCACTTTTCTCTCAGACCATCATTATATTTGTATGGCTATTTCTGTTGAGACCACTAAATCCTATAAATCACTTTGGCACTTCGATAACTGTTTACTTCAGGATCACTGCTTTGTCCACTCTTTTCACCTCTTTTGGGATTCTTGGAGAGAGGAGAGAGCAAATTTCCCATCCTTAAGTCAATGGTGGGATGTCGGCAAGGTGCAGATAAAAATATTCTGTCAGCAGTTTACCGCACATACCAGGGGTGCCCTAGTGTATAAAATGAAAGCCATTGAACAAGAAATCCTTGGAGAAAGCAGTCACAGTGCCACAGGATCCATCTCCACTGACTCTTTTGAACAAAATAAATTTCTATTACGCAGCTTGGCGGAAGAACAAGGAAAATTCACCCGCCTAATTAATATGGATTCTCCTACTGCTTTTTTCTTTGGACTTGAAAAAAAGCCAAGGGCGCATAAGCATCTTCATCAACTGAAGCTTCCAGATGGAAGAATTTTAACAACACAAACAGAAATGAACGCTTTTGTTATTTCCTTTTATGAAGATTTATACTGTTCAGAGCCGGATGGAGTAGAAGCTGAAGTTCTTCTGAGTGACTTGCCTCAATTATCAAACAGGGACAAGATGGATTTTGAGAGCCCTTTGACAATGGCTGAACTTTCGAGAGCTGTCCAGGAGTTGAATCCTGGAAAATCACCTGGTTTGGATGGTCTCTTATCCGAGTTTTATAAATCTTTCTGGAACTTAATTGGCCAGGATGTGTATGATGTTTTGGCGGAAAGCATTGAAAGAGAGACCCTTCCTCTAAGCTGTCGGAGAGCGGTTTTAACTTTGATCCCCAAAAAAGGAGACCTTGGTTGCTTAAAGAACTGGCACCCCGTCTCCTTGCTGTGCGTTGATCTAAAAATCTTTTCGAAAGCCTTAACCAACAGATTGAAGAACTGCATAGAAACTGTTATTCACAACTGTTATGAGAAAAGGTAAGACCCAAAAGCGAATTGCCGATAACAGTCTCTTTAATTGTGAGAGTGAATTCAGTCCAACAGAAATATACTTTGAGATAAACAACAGAAAGGCAGCCGTAGATGCTGACGCTCCAATAACAAAAATGAGAAAGTCTCTCCTTAAAGTAGACAGCGGCACACAGTCTGAGAACAGGGTCCAGCGGGCGCTGTTCTCTGACCCCTCGAGAATGAACGTTCTACTGGTCCGCAGAGAAGAAAGCTCAGGACGTTCGTCTGCAGCAGGCGGGCTAGACAGAGTGTAGAGCAGGGGTTAGTATGGAACAAATAGATATAGACCTGAGCAGGCTGGATGACGGATCAAACTCAGACAGGACAGGACTCGGACAGGACAGATACAGCAGGTCAAAAGACGCCTCTTGCATGAGTAGAGAACAGAATAATCTGGCAAAGAAACAGGGAAAAGGGAGAGCAGGAAATAGCACAGACAATTAGGGAAAAGAGAGAACAGGTGTGAGAGAATGAGTGTGACGAGGGTATAACTAGAAACAGCTGAGGGTGACTTAAGGTGCGTGAGGTAATGTGTGTGTGTAACCAGAAGAGGGAGCTAGAAGGATACCAGACTCATGACAACAACGATCAGTCTTACTGTATTCCTAACTGAACAATATTTGACAATCTTTTTTTGGTTAGAGATATAATTTCAGTGTCAAAAAGGCATAACTTGGACATTGGTCTACTTTCTTTGAACTTAGAAAAAGCCTTTGATAGAGTGGACCACTCTTATATATTTAAGACTCTTGAGGCTTTTGGCTTCGGTCATCATTTTGTGTCTTTTATCAAGCTCATGTACAGTGATATTCATAGCATGTTAAGAGTAAATGGAACATTAACTAGACCTTTTTCAGTGACAAGAGGAATAAGACAAGGGTGTCCTCTATCAGGTCTACTCTATTCTATTTCTATTGAGCCTTTTTTAAGTCTGTTGAGAAAAAGATTATGTGGTATTGGTGTTCCTGGTTGCGCCAAAGTACTCCAAGTAAAACTTTTAGCATATGCAGACGATGTAACTCTGATAATTAGAAACTCAAATGATATTGAAAATATTATTTCATGTTTGAATATTTTTCAGAAAGCTACCTCTGCACGCATAAATTGGGGAAAATGTGCTTCTTTGTTAATGGGAGATTGGCATAGTTCAGGACCTCCTATTTTACCAAATCATTGTAAATGGGCACAGGATGGTTTAAAAGTTCTTGCCATTTATTTCGGAACTGACCAGTACATGGAGAAGAACTGGGAAGGAGTGGTTGACCGGGTTATTGGTAAAATCCAAAAGTGGAAGTGGATTCTCCCACAGCTTTCATATAGAGGGAGATGCCTGGTGATTAATAATCTGGCCGCTTCAATGCTGTGGCATAAGGTTACAGTGTTAGATCCCCCTAAAGAACAGCTTTTAAAGGTTCAAAAGGCATTTGTTGATTTCTTTTGGAATGGCTATCATTGGCTTCCTCCTGGAGTGCTGTATCTTCCCGTTGCAGAGGGAGGTCAAGGCCTTATACATGTTGAATCCAAAATTCCAGCAATGAGACTACAAACATTGCAAAAACTGCTGTACTGCTCTGATGGTATGCCATGGATTTATTATTGTTTGTATATGCTTAAAGAATTTGGAGGAATAGATCTTGACAAAGAGCTGTTCTTAATTGAGAAGCCTTGTGTTAAAAATGTGTATGGTTCTTTTTTCAAGTTCTATGAATCAATTTTTCAATCATGGAGTTTGTTAAAATTTTCAAGAGTGGGTGATGAAAATTATGGATGTGCAGAACCTTTGTTTTTTAACCCTTTTTTTAAGCTACAGCCTCCATTATCAGGTTCTGTAATTGAAATGTTTCTAAATGCTGGAATAACTAGAGTTATAGATCTGCTTGATATAACAAGAGGTCAGTGGCGAATGGCTCAGTCACTTGCTGACCAGGTTGGGTTGAGGTCAGTAAGAATAGTGGAAAGCGTAGTTAAGAGCTTTAAGGCCTGTTTCCCCCCAGATTTCGTAGATTCTGCTTTAAATAATGGCTTGTTATCTAAGACTTTTCCGGCATTAAAAGTTGTTCCTAAAAATTTGGAAATTGAACACTAAGAACACTAAGGTTCTTTTGTTAAAGGGGTTTGAACTTCTGAAGTATGGGTAAGAAAACGGTTTATTTTGTTTGTGCTAAATCGGCACACTTTGGACAGTTGAAGGAAAGGGTAGACACTAAATGGAGGATGTACCTTTCAGTGCCCGAGATGTGGATCCCTCATGGAGGCTGTTGTACAAGCCTCCGATCCCAAAAAAGTGTGGAGATCTAGAGTGGAGAATACTTCACAGTGTGTTGGCTACAAACAACTTTGTTTCTAAATTTAATGAAGTGGTTTTACCTGAATGTCCTTTCTGTAAGGCTTCCGATACTGTTTTTCATTTATTTTGTGAGTGTTCAAGACTGGTTCCACTTTATGTACTTTTGGAAAAACTAATTATGAAATTGGGTTTTTCTTTTACAAACACCCTTTTTATTTTTGGTTGCAAGTATAAACAATCATGGCGCGAACAGTGTGTGCTTGGCAATTTTTTAATGGGCCAAGCCAAGTTAGCAATCCTGAAAACACATCAATGTAAAAATGCTGCTCAAGATGTTGATTTGTTGGTTCTTTTTAAATCATTGGTAGAATTTAGGGTTGCTATTGAATTTGCATATTACAAACAAATTGATAATGTACCTTTTTTTACAATGAGGTGGGGCGTGAGAGATGCTTTAATTACAATTAGTGAGTTTGGAAATTTGGTTTTTAATTGGTCATTTTTTTTTTTTTATGTGTGTGTTTTGTATATTATTATGTGTGTGTTTTGTATATTAGCTCTGTAATGTTTTGGAAAATGGGGTAAATTAAAAGGGTTTTAAAAGTCAAAAGTCTCTCTCTCTCTCCCACACCTGGTAGAGCGGCAGATAACATGCAGAGAGAGAGAAGAAAAACACCAGCACACATCTAACAGAATATACAGCACCATAATACACAACGTAACACCAGTGTGCAAAACATACCATATGCTGGTGATCAGCAATGCTGGACTTTTCAGCAGGGTATGTACACTCACCTAAAGGATTATTAGGAACACCATACTAATACTGTGTTTGACTCCCTTTCGCCTTCAGAACTGCCTTAATTCTACGTGGCATTGATTCAACAAGGTGCTGAAAGCATTCTTTAGAAATGTTGGCCCTGTGGTGGAAAATTTAAACTATATATATATTAAACTAGCCAGGTTAGACTAACATCTAACCTAATTTAACATCTAACATTTGAACAGAATGTACTGTATGAAACCAATGGAAAACTTGTGACTTTGAGTGTGTGCGTGTGTGTGTATAAATAACATAATTTGGGAAATGAAACTAGACAGGTGTCTAAATTCGAAACTAAAAACAGAGTTTGGTTACCTAGTAACCAAAGGGCTTGTCAATGAAGAACCGATCAAATTAATGTTTCATGTAATTTTGCCATACCTCCTTATTCTATAAAACTGTTGTATTTGTGTTTACTGGTGGGATTTTCAATGGGATTTGTCTTTTTGGGAGATTCTCTGAGAACTGCTCGAGACTCCCGGCCGTAATAAAGAACATTTAAAGGACAACTCCTCAAGTCTGTCTGTCATTAAAGCTGCGCAGCAAGAGAACGAGCAAGTTAGAAATATTAGCTCTGGACGCTGTAGTGGACTGTAGACTCGCTGGAGTGAAGAATTTAGACGGATGCTTTAGTCGACTGGAGACTCGCTGATGTGTGAACGTAGCTAACGTCAATTATATTTAGACGTGCTAGCGTATAAGTTATACTAGAATAGTTAGTCTTAGGGAGACAAATCTAAGATAGTTAGGTTTGAGGATAGAAAATCCATAACAATTTGGCGAGCCACAGGAGCCCAAGGATCCTCCCTCCGTCGGTGGGGGTTTTTCCGGACAAATGGACGAGACTAGATATAAGTTCTGATGATAGAGAAACTTATCATTTTTAATTCACATTTTAATTCTGCCAACTTGCCGCAGACCCCACCGACGAAGGGACCATCCCGGACGGGCAGAGAAAAAAGAACTTGAGGTAGGACCCACAGACTTGAGTTTTTGTTTTTCTTTTGATGTGTGCAAAAGTGAAATTTTATGTTGTGTCTTAAAATTTATAATAAGATAAGATTTTGGAGCGTGTTTTTCATTTGTTATGTTTTGATGGTTGAAATTAAAATGTAATAAATAAATAAATAAAAAGAGAAGAGAAAACACACTGGCTGAGCCCAGGTTTAAACGGTGTATCCCATTATCCTATGGAGAAGACGAAATTCAACTAAATTTACCACAGCGATATCATTTCTATTTAACCAGATATGTACGACGTCATATAGGATTGAGATCAAGTGGTCAGATAGAACAAATATTTGAAGAAAATTGGTGATCATATTTAAAAGATTTAAGGATTTTGAATTAAGAAAAAAAATGTTTTTACCTTGTCTATCAAGGGCAATGAGCAATGATTATGGTTAAATTGAACCAAATTGGTATTTGTTGAGTATTGTATTTGAGAGCAACTTGTCATGCTGGAAACCAGATCCGGGAGGGAAAAATGCCCCGAGATGCTGAGGTGCTGTAATTTGCTTTTTGTTTGAAGTTTTTGTTTGAATAAAGGTTTAATTCTGAGAGAATATAAAGATACAGTTGAAAGAGTTGAGACAAGATACATTGATCAATATTGTTAACATTTATGAATTTTTACATTTTGAAATCAATAAAAAAATCACAGAAATTGTTAAAGTTATAAATCATAATAATAAGAATATGCATTCTGAGATAACAAAATTTTGAATCATAAAGAAACTTTTGTGAGTTAAACTCTGATTTATTTATGTAGATGAGATATATAAGACTGAGCAATTAGGTGCTCTTAAAGTAATAAATAAATAATAAGATATTAAGTACACGTGTTTAAATATTATACTTTCTATCTGAAGGTGTCTAGAATTTGTATCCCGTTATCCCTGGGAGACAGTGTGTGAGAGAAAAAATAAAATAAATAATGATCCATTGCGGAGATTCTAAGAGTCAATGGTTTATGTTTAACTAAGATAATTTTTGTGCATTATGCATAGTATGAGAATGAGGTTGGGTGACCAATTTAAATATAAATTGTGATTTGAACAAGCACATAACAGGCATCATAGAGTCATTTTATTTTGGCTTCTTGAAGAAAAGAAAGAAGAAAAGACAAAAGAAAATTTTCTTTACATTATACACTGTATAATGAATAACTTCTGAAGAGTAGTTTTCTTGCTTTTTTCCTGCGTCTTTGCAATGAAGAAAGGCTTGCTTTTTCCTGCAATGAAGTACACTTTTAATAAAATGAGGAACTGCTGTGTTGATAACCAGATGAGATTTTTAGTTATAATTCTGTAGGTTTAATTTTAGTTTTGCGGTTCTCGAGTGTTCAAAATTTCAGACACCAGCCTTGAAAAGTTGGATGACTGTGGAGAGAGAAAGAGGAAGTGGTGCCTTCAGCTCCCCAGCTCCTGAAAGAGGAAGTGGACCCTTCTGAGGGGTCAACTCAAGACCGTTCACTTGAGGTGACAATTCACTTGAGACTTTTCCTAAAGACAATTTTGCCATACATTATGGAATTTTGTGCCAGGGTGGATCAAAAGCCAGACCGAGAGTGCCATCACAGCCTGATGATCAAACGTATCAGCCCAACAGGTCAACTGAACGACAATCCACACAGAAAAGAAAGACCTCCATCCCCTCACTTGTGGGCCAGGTGCTGAATTTTCAATGATCACTACAGAGAACGTTTAAAATTTAGTTAATTATCATATCAACTTGATTATTGTTTTTGATTATCCACTGGTTTCAGCAATTCTTCATATTTCTTCAACTAACACTTTGAATCTGCTTTCAATAGGACCAGTCCAGCAGCCCTACTACAGGAAGTTCAATAGCAGAAGTTGGAGGTTGACTCACCAATCAGTTAAAACACTGGGTCTGGATTTGGCATAGTGAGGGTTATTACACTAACCAACTAGTGGTAAAAGTATGAATAGATTATTGACTATGCAGAATTCTCTGGAAAAGGAAATATAGGGCATAAGGTGTCTAAAAATTGAACAGGTGTTCCTAATAATCCTTTAGGTGAGTGCATATTGGACAGACTTCTGAGGCAGCATAACGGTTTAATGATCTACAGCTAAATAGAGCGAGCTTTGGTCATAACCAAGTAAATATTAAATTACTAGAAGAATAATGTCTCGCTAGAAATGACATGGAAAACATTTGTCAGAAACGTACATTTGCACATAATTTGACCATCAACTCCAATTTCCAGACGCTGCCTAAATTTTTTTACCTCAACAATAACGGAATCACAGGATTGTGGGATATCTTAAGCAGCGAAGGATACACATAAAGTAACGTCCAAAGATAACCTATTTAGTCACTCGAGCCACATATGTTATATTACACAAACACAGGCTGTTCTGTTGTGGGTTTTGGGGCACGGGACAGCTAATAACAGAATTTCAGATGAGGACTGTGCAGTATCTCTCTTTAATTGGGCTGATTATCCATGACATTACACCTTTGTGTGGATTTGTGAGACGGATTTAGAGGTTTAATAAAGCTGTCAAAGCATCAAATCTGTACATCCAAAGCAATGCAGATTTGTTGTACTGTGCAAAACAATAAGATACTTTTTATTATCTTATAATAGTAGATAGTTAATGTAGCGGGACGAGGGGAGGGGTGGTCACCCCCTCCACCCGTGTAGCTGACTACACCACCCTGTTAAACAGGGAAATATTAATATTACCATTATTTAACCACCTACGAAAAAGGACACAGGAGCGTGGTTATCGAAGGAGGGTCTGAGACGTGGATACCAGAAGTACAAAAAGTTTTATTTCAATCGTCAAGCAGTGATCTTAAAAAACTCATAAAGAAAGACTGAGGGACCAGGTTATCACATACATACATAAAATACCCCAAACATAAAAAGGGAGCCGAACTGGGTGGATATTCACCCCACCTTCATACTTCACCATCAACCCGGCGATCACATAAAAAAATGCTGGAAAGCGGGTGTCACGATACACTTAAAACGAGCGCCCACGCGAGTTTGACACATGGGTAGACAAACAAACAAGATAAAGCAATACTGACGAACAAAATAAAGTAAAATATACAAAAGCAGAACACACAAACACATGAACCGAGCGCACACGTGCTCACGAGCGAGTTGTCCAAACGAAACCGGGGTCGACATAGCAGCAGCTTCAATTAGTGTTGCCCCGCAGGCCTCATTGAACGCACTTGTCTCCGCGAACAGATTATTACTTTACTTCGTAGCAGGTCGCAAATCGGAGTCACACACGGACGAATGTGTCGCCATAACAACGGCACGGGAAGGCAGGAGGGGCATATGAATAGCCACCACCAACAACCCCCAGCAACGAACCATCTGCCATAGCTCAGACGGACGGGATGAAATAAACCGGAATGGGCGGTCCCCGGCAATGACGCACAGGCGGTGACCCCACCCCACAAACGTTCATTCAATTCCTTTTAAACGCTCCCTCGCAGAATATGATTGGACAGTACATTACCCGCGAGCATTGTATTAAAAATAACGAGACTCTGTACGTCCCACTACATTAAGATAGTATTTGATGCTCATTCAAACAAAAAAGAGATGTCAATGCCATCTCTTGTGTGTAATATTTCTTTATTTCTATGTCTATATTATTGAGTAAAATATTATTTTAATTACACTCTATATAACTATATTTAGCTATACTTAAAGGGGTGTTTTCACATTGATGCCATAGAAGAACCATATTTGGTTTCCCAAAGAACCTTCAAGGCAACAGTTCAAACAGGAACCATTTTTATCTTAGTGTGAAGAACATTTTAAAATTCTAAAGAACCTTTGTCAGCTAAAAAGAACCTTTTGTGTAATGGAAAGATTCCATGGAGTGTTGCTCGACCTTCTATGAGAAACTGACACAACTGGCATCTTCTAAAGTTTTCAGAGCAGAGGAACTGGGTCATGGCAACACAATGACCTCTGGGTAAGAAATCACTGAGGTCTTGAAATAAGTTATTGATGACCATTAACAATAAATCATGGTCATTGTTGTTTCAGGTTCTGGGAGACTGTAGAGCCTGATAGTAGCCTGGATAATGAAGTGTTGTTTCCAGGGTCTAAAATTAACAATCGCCAAGCACCAAATGCGAGTCAAAAGTGGCACTGGTAAGTGTATGGACAGCCGTTTTGATTACTTTATTCAATGTCTCTATCTGAAAACTACTGTTCCTTTTCGTTAATAATGTTTTTTATTTATATTAGTTAAGCTGGTAGTTAGGCCCCATTGTTCCTGAAGTGTGGCACAAGAACCCGTACAAGGCTGGTAGCTATCAGGAAGGTTGCAGCCACTGTTGGCATGGACACTTGTCGGGCTCTCATTGGGTTGCACGCCTACACAGGATGTGACACTGTAAGCGTTTTTGCAGGCAAAGGGAAGACAAGGCCACTTCCACTCCTGATGAACTACAAAGAAACACAAGACACATTCTTGAAGTTGGGCCAGGAATGGGACCTCTCACCAGAACTGAGCAACAAACTGGAGTCATTTACATGTGTCCTCTATGCCCCAAAAGCATCAACCACCATGATCAACAAGCTCAGGTACCACCTTTTCTGTGCAAAGAAAGGTGAAATCGAGAGTCATCAACTCCCACCGTGCAAGGATAGCTTGAGGCAACACACACTGCGAGCTAACTGTCAGGCTGGTATTTGGAAAAGATGTTTAGAAAAAGACCCGCAAGTGCTAAGCCCTGTTGGCAGAGGATGGAAGATGAAGACCGAGGAGGAAGGTGAACAGTTGGTGCTGCACTGGATGGAAGGCCAGCCAGCACCTGAAGCTGTCCTGGATCTACTCGCCTGCAACTGCACAAAAAAATGTTCACTCCCACGATGTATGCGTCTTGCAAATGGCCTCCGGTGTACAGACGTGTAAACTGACAGAGTGTGAAAACCAAGTGAGCTGTGTAGAAAGTTCAGATGAAGACAAGGACGTCATGGAAAATTATGATGATTAGATAATTAAATAATGGACATCGACATACAAACCAGTCTTTGATTAAATATATTCACTTTACAACCTGTTTCTTTATTGACTTTTACAACTAATAGGTCTCCATCCTATGTGTCCATTCTATTGGCTCTATTCTATTTTGAAGACTTGTGCTGACTGTACAAGTCTAATTTAAGGCTCTCACAAATAAATAGTATGGGTATATTATACATTTTCTGAGTCACCAGAGTGCCTTGAGTATTGAAGTTGTTGAGTTTTGTGTCCCTGGTGTTCTTTCATGCCACAGGGATAAAAGAAATCATACAGTTTTGGCGGAAATTGTGAAAAAATGTGTGTTATTTCTGGTTTAAAGAAGTCATGTGACCTCTGTGTTTGTCAGACAGATTCAGTACTGGGCTTAAATGAAAGCCTAAAAGGTCCCCTTTCCAACGATACCAAGCACCATATTATAGAATATTGACAATATCCCTAGCATGAGCCTAAACCAGATATACACCAGATTTCAAAAACAGAATTTATTTTAGGGGGTTAGTAACTTCATAAGCTGAAAAAAAGTGATTTCGCTACCACCCCTGCACTGCTATCGTGATTTTTCTAGTACTAGGGGTGTATACCTTGCCAAAAAACAATGATAGCATTTGTCCCCCCGGTGATACCGATCAACCCCCCTGGCTCATGGACTATAACTATGGTATCGAAATTGGGGAAAAATGGATTTGTGTTTTTTCCCCCACTGGTATCTAAAATGGTACTTAAAAACATGGAAGATAAAAAATATTTATATTTAATAAATTATATTAAGCGGTGTGGCAAAAAGTTTGTTTTAGGCCCTGGTTGTTTCTATGTCATCAGGGTGGCCTGTTTGTCCATGTAATTTAATAGGATCTGTGAGAGGAGCATTTCTAATATAAGGTGATACATTAAATATGGTCTTTAAGAGTGAGTCATCAAATATCTTTATGAGCGAGTCATTGGCTGTGTTTGAAATCTCCCCCTATACCCCAAATTCACTATTCCCTACTTTAACTCCACTAATATAGTCCACTTGAAACAATGAATGATAATGAATGAATGAATTTGGATGGCTGTGGATGGCATCTTCTGACGAGACATGGGGAATTAATTCAATGAATCTCATGGGTTTCTCTAGCTCTAGAAGTTGATTGTATATTGTTGTTCATCGGTTGCTATTGTGGTGCATTTTGTAATTAAATGAGTGCACTCGATAATGTCCACTATATTTTTGGACACCACTACAATTGACTCTACCCTAAAAAAGTGCAATATAAGGGGCGAAAGTCATTGAATCATTAAGTCAATCGGTTTGCTCAAAAACACAGATTCTTTCAGGAATGAAACATCACTGTTGCTCTGAGAAGCCGAACGGCTCTTTCAGCTTTGGCTTCATTTGGAACTACTTTTGTTGGCGGAGAAAAAGTAGCCAAAGTAACTGGCAATACTGTGTCTCAATGTTAACTTCTTGTTTTTTCAGCTGTTGTTTAAACAAGAATGCCTGCATCTAATGTTGTCCTTTAGCATTAGCAATAGAGCACAAGTTGGATCGGTTATAGTTTAAAGGCTGTAATTTACTCCTTAAATTGCAATGATCTGTCCTGTGTAATGATCTGTCCTGTGCTGTGTGAATAGAGACATACTGAAACATCATGTCTGACGTGTTCAGGAAGTGACTTCAGGAAGCTGCAGATCAGTAAGAGTGTGTTTTGCTTCTGCTGTGTGTTATTCTATGTATTTAGCAAATGAGACTGACTTTGCCATTCAATATGGTGATGCCCTAAAGAGGAATGTTTATGAGCATCTCTCAAATTATTGATTTGACCGATTCTATACACACAAGATGTATGATATTCCAATATGTAAGCAAAGTCAACAGTGATTACAAGGTGTTTGGTTTCATTTCTTTGACATGTTATCTAATTGATGACTTGTCTATTCTTTGGCTATGTTTAGACGTCTATTAAAGTTTCACTGACAGCCCAACTTTTGCCTTGTTTTAGCCTAGACGTCAGGGCTGTGTTTGGAAGGCTATTAGATGTCTTTTAAACACATAATTGAACTATGGCTAAGCCACGCCCCCAAACGCGATGAGCCAGTCACAGTGCGCATAGCTAACGCAATACACTCGGACATTCTCTGCTTCCACGTCCATTGAAATGCATTGCAGTTAGTCAGTTTTCATTCGTTTTCATATGTTTTTCTTGTCATTTTAAGTTTAAAATGGTCAAACGGTGTGCATGTGGTACATGCAACTCCGACACTAGGTATCCCGAGAGGCTGGGCGACTGTGTGTATTTTTTACCCGCATATTTTTTTATTTTTTTTAAATGATTATTGAAATTTTACCTTTCCCAAGCCACATCTCAACCGATATAAGTGTCTGCTCTGGATTAAGTTATGCGGTAGACCACAACACCAACTAAATGTGGATAAATTAAACAAGGATACCTACATCTGTTCTAAGATTCGTATTTGAACGTTATCTTTAACATCTCTAACGTAACGTTAGCCTAACATTAGAAAATGTTAACGTTAGCTTCTAGCTGCGTTGTAGATCATGTCACTTAGCTTCATTAACGTATCTGTAAATAACCGAGATAACAAACGTTAGCAATGTTGTGCTGAATGATTCATGTAAATACTGTAGCACTAAACTAACGGAGAGGTACTCTTGGTGAAGATAGTAAAAAGGCTTGTCCTGGAAACGGATGCAACTTAGACCTGTACATATCTAATTTGATCATGAACCATTAATTACATATTAAAGAAGCACAACATTTTAGACAACTTTCTACCAAAACAACTGGGGAACTTTTTTTTTTAGTAAAACATGTAGCCTTTTCACTCCTCTTCAACATAACTAAATATTCGAACTATTTACATACAGTGTCAATAGCGCCTGTCACCGAATGTTGACTGTTTGTCCGAGTAGGTGGAGGGGCGTGGATTAGCCATAGGTCAATTATTTCACGTGGCCAAGTTTCACAAATACATCAGAAAAGGGAAGAAAAGACCATCACAACTTTTGCTTCATATCAACTTTAAGGATCTGATGTCTTTTTTTTTTTGTTGTTGTTGTGGTTTTTTCACACATTAAGTTACACACATTCACACAAGTTTGTTTGCCACCAGCTTTGAAAAGAAGATGAGTGCTAATGACATTGTCACGGTTCACCGTTTATCTTCGCACTACATTCCCCAGAATCCTCTTTGAAGCACCTGCAATTACTCTCCCCGGATTACCAATCACCTGCACCTGTTCACAATCAGTAAGCCTCATCAGCCCCTGCATAAAAACACTCACCACAGCCTCAGTCTTTGTCAAGCCTCCAACAGGAACAGACCATTTCCCGTTGTCTCCCAAAGTCTCTGATCCTTCCAGTACCAGCCAAGTAACGTATACTCACCTGTGAATTACTAACCTCTGTATTCCTGTTCCACTGTCTTCAGAAATCCTGTCTGGATCCTTGTTCCCCAAAATCCTGTCTGGATCCTTGTTCTCCGAAATCCTGTCTGGATCCTTGTTCCCCGAAACCCTGTATTCTCCTGGGTCCCTGTGTTCACGCCGAGTTGTCTCTCCCACGATGACATCTAAAAGAGAAAAGACAAGTATAAGAGATCTGTGACTGCTTGACATCAGTTAACCTGAAGAGGACCTGCTCACCTGTAATCTGCCCCGCACGTAGTGATCTGCACCGAATCTGCACCTGAACTTTGAGAATACTCACCTTTGCACTTGTGTCACGTTAAATAAAGCTGTGTTTGGATTCACTTACCTCTGTCTCCGTGCCTGTATCCTGACAGAAGGCTTGACCATACCGACAGAAGAATTCACCACACAAGATCCAGCAGTATGTTCGCCAGTGTCTCTTCCCCAACCACCGAGCGGGAGAGAGGACATCCATTTGTGGGGACCCGGTTGGCCATATTTCGAGGGACTCGTGGAGGCCGCAGTAGAGGAGGTGGTCGAGAAGAAGCCCGACACCACTCTACATTCTGGCCTCTTTTCAACCCTGGGTTGGTGATGTCCAGTCCAGGGCTCCATCCGCCACTGTTTCCGTCTAGCCCAGATCTTCATGTCACGCCTGCAAAGCCAGTCTTCGAGCCAGAGCCAGTACAAAAACTGAGAATGAGCCGAAGGAGGAAGAACAAAAAGGTGAAACCAATTCACACAACTATCCTCTTTCAAGGTGAGCGCTCATTAGAAGAGTATGCGGGGCGTTACCTAGAGCTCTATGATGACGTGACGTTGGATAAAGAGGAACTGAAGCAGAGTTTCTGGGGTGGTCTAAAGGACCCGCTAGCCCAGATAATTCTGGTAAAGGACCTAAAAATGTCCTTCTTGGAGTTTATGGATCACACTCTGTGGGCGTGTGGATCCAACTACCTTGTAGAAGATCTCCCACTCCAATCAGTTCCAAGCCCGCCAGCGCCTGAGCCCATCGCCTGCCCGCCAGCGCCTGAGCCAGTGTCTGCTGTTCCAGAGCCGGAGCCAGTCTTCGAGCAAGAGCCAGAGCCAGTCTTCGAGCAAGAGCCAGAGCCAGTCTTCGAGCAAGAGACTGTGCCTGTTCCTGAGCCGGTGTTTGTTCCGGAGCACACCACACGTGAGTCCACACGAGAAGACACAGCGCTGATTGTGATGTCTGCGGCGATTCTGTGTGTGTGTGGGCTACACGCACATCAGCTCTGGCCCATGAGTCCAGTTCCGAGTCCCATGATGTGCTGGCCCCGTCCAGTTCCAAGTCCCATGATGTGCTGGTCCCGTCCAGTTCCGAGTCCCATGATGTGCTGGCCCCGTCCAGTTCCGAGTCCCATGATGTGCTGGTCCCGTCCAGTCCTGCGCCAGGTCCCGTCCAGTCCTGCGCCAGGACCCGTCCCGTCCAGTCCTGCGCCAGGTCCCGTCCCGTCCAGTCCTGCGCCAGGTCCCGTCCCGTCCAGTCCTGCGCCAGGTCCCGTCCGGTCCTGCGCCAGGTCCCGTCCAGTCCAGTCCTGCGCCAGGTCCCGTCCCGTCCAGTCCTGCGCCAGGTCCCGTCCGGTCCTGCGCCAGGTCCCGTCCGGTCCTGCGCCAGGTCCCGTCCGGTCCTGCGCCAGGTCCCGTCCCGTCCTGCGCCAGGTCCCGTCCCGTCCTGCGCCAGGTCCCGTCCGGCCCTGCGCCAGGTCCCGTCCGGCCCTGCGCCAGGTCCCGTCCGGCCCTGCGCCAGGTCCCGTCCGGCCCTGCGCCAGGTCCCGTCCGGCCCTGCGCCAGGTCCCGTCCGGCCCTGCGCCAGAGCCCGTCCGATCCTGCGCCAGAGCCCGTCCGATCCTGCGCCAGAGCCCGTCCGATCCTGCGCCAGAGCCCGTCCGATCCTGCGCCAGAGCCCGTTGATCCTGCGCCAGAGCCCACTGATCCTGCGCCAGAGCCCACTGATCCTGCCCAGCCCAAGACCCTCTTTGCTGCCTGATCCCCCCTTTCCTGTCAATTTTCCCATTAAAATTTTGGGGGGGCGCCCACCCGAAGGGTCCTCACCGCCATGGCCACCCGAAGGGTCCTCACCGCCATGGTCACCCGAAGGGTCAGCTCCGCCCTCGACGCCCGAGGGTCCGACAGCTCCGCCCTGGATGCCCGAGGGTCTGACAGCTCCGCCCTGGCTACGCCCACAGCCTGTCCACCGTGGCCACACCCACAGCCTGCTCCGCCATGTCCACAGCCTGTTCCACACCGTTTCCCCGAGCTACCAGCTCCGCCCTGGAGGCTTCCCGTCCCTGCACCACCATGCCCTCGTCAGCCTCCAGGGCGCCCACCCTCCCACCCCTTTGGATGTTATACGGCGCGAGCGCGCGCCTTCGGGGAGGGGGAGGTTCTGTCACGTTTTCTATGTGTTTAGTTATGTTCTGTGATCTTGTTTACCCCCGTCTTTTGTGATTTTTGGTTCAGTCCTGTTAGTTTTTCCCGCTCCTCGTTTGTGTTCAGTTTCTTCACCTGTGTTCAGTTAATTTTCCCATTAGTCCCAGTTCTTTTAAGCCCTGTGTTTTCCCTCAGTGTTTGTTGGTCGTCGTCCGTGTATGGTTGTGTTATCCCTGAAGTCCTGGAGTTTGTTATTTTGTTCTTGTTTGTTTATGGAAGTTTAAGTTTGTAAAATAAATCTCCTAAACTATAGCTACCGTGTCCTCGTCTTCAGCTACCTGCACACAAACCTGACAATACTAAGAAGAAACTTTCTTGAGAATTGATAAAGAAAATCGAACCAAGCAGTTCGGCGGACGAGCTGATTGAGGTGCGGTTAATTCTATTAAGGTATTCTGAAAATCAATATAGCCTGTCTGCATATGATGTATATTCTTAATTAATTATAATTTGTTATGTTTTTTAATTATCTATGTACATCTGAAGCAGATGCGTGGACTATATAATCCCTTTTTGGGTGATTTTTATGTATGGTTATCTGGTTCACCCGTATCTAATAGTTGTTGATTATAAATTAACAAGTATTGCATACACATTCCCCAAAACCTGAACTGAATTCCCTACAAAAGTAATTAAATTAACAAATATGAAAATAAAACACAACATAGACTTCACTGTATAAATGATACATTTTTTCTTATTAAAGCTACTATTAAAGTTCGCAGTGAGTGATTTTTCCCTTTGTGTTTTGTTGTTTTATTAACATTAAAGGGATAGTTTCCCCAAAATGAAAATGGTCATATTTTACTCTAAGTTGTTTTAAACCTGAATAAGTTTATTTCTTCTGCTGAAAAAAAGAGAGTAATTTGGAGCAATGTGGCTAACCAAACAGTTGATGAACCCCAGTGACTTCCATAGTTTATTTTTTTCTTACTATGGAAGTCAATGGGGACCAGCAGCTGTTTGGTTAGCCACATTCTTCAAATACTTCTTTTGTGTTCAGCTCAAGAAATAAATTAATACAGGTTTGGAACAACATTAGAGTGAGTAAATAATGACAGAATTTTTTATTTTTGGGTGAACTATCCCTTAAAGGACAAATGGCAGCATGTTTACTATTAGACTACTGTCCCTTTAAGACCTGCACGTGGCACGTCTAATATACACGCATTTGACAAGCAGATTTTCTCTCAATTTTCTCACTTCACTTTAGACATTGTAGCGTCTGGACCAATCAGACACGCACTAACTATTCATTATATTTAATGAATAATCCAGCAAACTCACTCTCCCAACAAAGGCCTATGATATGGAGCGAATTATGTGCCAAAACCTCACACACACACAAAACGTGTTTTACTCACACCCAATGATTCACAAACAAACTCAATGTGGTTTGTAAATACAAAACATCACTCACAAACTAATGCATATTGTTCTGCAAATAAAAAACGTACCTATCAAACAAATACAGTATGTTTTACATATACATAGAAACGTATTTCTTCAATGACAAAAATATCCTCCAAGTACAAACTAAAATCTTTCAAGTACAAAACAAAATTCTACAAGTACAAAACAAAAACCTTCAAGTACAAAGCAAAATTCTACAAGTACAAAACAAAATTCTACAAGTACAAAACAAAATTCTACAAGTACGAAAAACTGTCACGTGACTTTTTGGCACTATTTTTCTGCGTCCAGGCAGATTTTCTCACAAATGCAGTTGAGCAACTTCCTCTCCAAAACAGTAGATGGTGCTAAGATAGGGGATCAATTTCGCGCTAGTCTCTTGGGAGAAAAAATGATGTGAAACGCGTGCTTGCCTTTGCCCATGGGAAAATGAGCGGTGAACTGGTGTGTTTCTGTCTTACTTTATCTATAATTAACCTTGTTGAGGTTTTGGTAAATGTTTATTATATAGACAGAAATCCACATTAGCACTTAGTAGCACTCCACTGTAAGGAATTAGATCGGGGCTCACCAGCTCTTTGGTCAATTTTAATTTTGGGGAAAAATATTCAACAGTTATTAATCTCTGATCAACAATCTATCGAATATAATTTGAGCCGAGTCCTTACGTAAATAAATTGCCCAACGAGGGGTTGTACAGCATACTCGTCTGCCAGGGCATGTATATAACAATTAAACACAACAAATTATGATCAATTAGGAATATACATCCTACACAGAGAGATATAGCTGATCTTCAAAAATGACCAAAGCAATTGAAACCTCCTTCTCAGTCCGCTCGTCCGCCGTGCAGCGTTGTCGGAGGTTATCGATTGCTTTTGGTCTATCTAGCTTAAATTTTACTGACAATGTTTTGTGCACTCAACAATATCAGAATTGTAGCTTTGGGATCTTATATTAAAGAGGCTTTGTTATGTGGTCAACAACAACAGAGGCAATGAAGTATAAATGAGGTTTAATAAATGAACTACACTACATGTAAAACAAGGATATAAAAGAAACAAAATGAAATGGAAACAATAAGGAAAGAAAAAGTAGAAACACAAGGAAACACAATCGCTAGCACAATCAGACCCTCAGAGACAGTCGCAGTTACACAATTGAAAGCGTCTAAATTTTGATGGAACAACTTGCATTCAGACCTGTTAGTGTGGTGTAGGAGAGAGCTCGCGGCGTCCTGGAAGTGGGAGGCGGACTTCTTTGGTTCCTCCACTCGTGGTTGATTCGCGGGAGATTCAAAGCGTCCTAAAGCAGTTCTGTATGCGTGAAGGTAGTCTTACACCGAAATGCTGGAAGGCTAGCGAAACGCACTAAGAACGGACTGGCTATCAGCGAAATGAAATGAAGACAAAACAAAATAAAACACGAAGATTACATCGGGGAACAGGATACGAAGGAAGGAGAAGGATCAGAGAGCGAATGTCTCTATTTTGGGTTTTTTAAGGATGAACTAAGCACGCCCTGGTGAGGCGTGCCGGCCAATGGCAATGGCCCATCTTGAGGAGCGCGTACGCCCCTGGTTGGGTGGGGTTCGGCGGTAGTTTGCATTTTATGATCAAGGGTAAAATTAAGCTTACTTTGGTAACGGCATATACATGTGGTTATACATTTCACGATATTGATATACAGCTTAATAGATAGATCAGATTAAGAGGATTGTAACCATATCAAACATCACACTTTACAGACATAATGTTGCAGAGTTACATCTAGATGCATACATTCAGGCATTTATACGTCCCTTACACTTATTAGAATACATTCTTTTACATGTGTTTCAACATACCGAATCTGTTTTAGCAACGACTTTTAGATGGAAGATTAGGTTTCATGCGTATGTGTACGTGCATGGACGCATGTGTGTGCGTTGTGGATGTGTATTGCGCGCGTGTGGGAGAAGGGAACATCTGTTCTTCTCTTCTCCCGCCCGATTTCCGCCAGGAGGGAGTCCCAGGAGGCCTTGTTGTTGTCTCAAGAGAGAGAACACGCTGCTTGTAAGACATTCGTGAACATCTATCAGCATAAATGCCCAAAAGTCCATTTGCTCCCCAGACTTCTAGGCGCCAATTCGAAAGGGGGGAGACCTTATCACTGGACCACATGGCCGTAGGAATGTGGGTTAGTTAGGGCTCTTTGTCCCCCTTTTGGTTGCGAGTTAATGATTTAATAAAAGAGAATTAATGATGGTCCTTGGAATCTCTACATTCCCCCTTTTCGGGAGATGATGTCCCTGGGGAGATATCGTCTCCCGACAATCATTGCATGGGAGGATGGAAGGTGAATCGTGAATTCGGGTAACAGGTGATTATCAGGGCTTAGGGCTTAGCTCGATGAGGTTGCCGGCAGCTTCTGGCGTGTTATCCTCCTTCCGGGGGTTTCGTCGGAAGCCTCTGGACACGGCTTTTGTAAGCCTGACGGTAGATGCTCGCATCTCATTGAGTCTCCTGTACAGAATGAAAGCCAGGGTTAGGACGTGGCCGACTATCATGGAGAGGCACAGCGCAGTGTCGGCTGCGGTCCAGGCTCGGGCAACAGGTGAGGTAGTCAGGATGGGCTGTCGAGACAAAGCTTGTAGGGCCGTGTCGAGAGGAGCGATGTCAATTAGCTGTGACCCCCCTGTCTCAATTTCCAGTTCCAGTTCGGGACCCAGGGTGAAGTTGTGGTCCTTGAAGAAGAAGGGAATTTCCAGTTCGGTTTCGTACTCGTGGCTAGGGAGATGATACAATGCCAGATCATCTACGTGGAGGATGGCACCTTTAGGTACTTGAATCCACATGCTCTGGTTGAGCAGGGTGACACGGGTGGCGGTGTCATGCTGGTCATAGGTAAGAGTCGCCGTGAGTACCGGAGTGTTGACGAGCCACCTGTCACCGATGATCTCTGCTCGGGTTTCTTCCGCTTGTATGCGAGGCTTGGCTTCGGCAGGGCTGCGGTTGTCGCTGGACATGGTTTGCAGTCCACAGATTCCATCAGTGTTATCTCTGAGGAAGGGTTTGCTAGGGCAGAGATAATGAATGTCTTTCGTCAAGGTGCACATGTGTAGGTTTGGGGCCAGGTACAGCTGCGGGTCGCTGTCGTGGTAGGCTACCACTTCTGGGGTGCGGATCTTGATGTGCGTGTTACCTTTCCAAAACCCGACATTAACAATGTCTTTGAGTCTGTAGATTCGGTTTGACTCTATGATGGGTAGGTTCATCAAGGCGGTGACCAGCTGAGTTTGGGCAAAGTCGTTTTGGAAAACAGTGAACAGCTGTTTCATGGAATTTACAGTCTGGTTCAGCAGGACACTGTGGGTATTGAGAATGACCACCGTTCCCCTCAAGGTCCTTCCGACGGTCTGCAGGGAAGCACTCTGTACGTTGAGCTGCTCTTTTAACTGTGGGATCTCTGTTTGAATTTCAGCCACATGTCGTCTCACGGTGGCTAGATTAACGGCGTTGACGCTTGACATACCGATGTTGAACAGAGTTCCCACTGCAGCTGCTGCTCCTAGCAGAGCTCCGAGGAACCGTTTGGGACGGCGGTTGTGTCCGCCTAGTTCTGCTTGGGTGACGGTCATCTTTTCGAGTTGGTTCAGCATGTGCCTGACGTCGGCCTCGGCGTGGGAGAGGGAGTCCTCTGTCCATCGGGCCCCGGCCCAGCTGTACTGGGCTACTGCGCTGGGGTAATGAGCCCGATACACATTGCGGGGATCGAGTCGGACGTACACCTTCTGGGTGTGGGTCCGACAGTTGGTGATCAAGAGACCTGGTTTCTCCCTTAGCACGGTGCCTGACGCCGGGCCGGTTGAGATTAAGCCAGGTGGCGGTTGCCCTCTGGTCGACTGAAGGCACAGGGCGACGACCCACAGCAGCATCCTAGTAGAGGTAAAGGGGAAAACGTGGAGAGAGAGGGGAAGAGAGAGAGAGACAGTGTGTCAGCGAGAGTTGCCCTTGGTTTGGTAGGACAGTCTTTTCGCTCCTGGGGGGTGTAATCAGGTTAGTTTGCATTGGCCCCTCCCCGCCTTTCTCGGCCAGCAGCCGAGTGTCTTTTAATTTGGTTGCGGTGGACCCATTTGAGCACTGGGTCTTTCTGTTCCCGGCTCAATCGGATTCGGTACGCCACCGGAGAAAGTTTGTCAACAATTTCGTGGGGTCCTGTCCAATGGGGCAGGAATTTCTTTGACAGCCGATGGGAGGCTGTGCGTGGCGGCTGTGCGAAGCTGTAATACCAGACCCTGTCACCCACGGCTAGTTCCTGGTGTGACGCTTTCCGGTCATAGTATGCTTTCTGGCCCTCGGCACTCTTTTGAAGCTGTTGTTGGGCGAACGCGAAGGTTGCTTTCAGATGCCGGTGCAGCTCGTCGAGGTACTGGTGAGTGGTGCAGGCTGTGATGAGGCTGGAGTCCCCTGGCTGATACAACAGATGCAGTGGAAGTGTCATCTGTCGTCCAGTCATTAGTTCAAAGGGAGACACCTGAGTTGAGTCCTGTGGAGTGGCCCTGAGAGCCATCAACACCAGCGGGAGTTTCACGTCCCAGTCTTTCTGGTTGGCAGCCACATACTTTCTCAGCATACTGACCACCGTCCGATTTGAACGTTCAACTTGGCCAGATGAGATCGGATGAAAGCTCACGTGTAGTTGAACTTGAACCCCCAGGAGTTTCCAGACCTGCTGCATAATCTCAGCCGTAAAGTGGGTACCTCTGTCTGAGTTGACATTCATTGGCAATCAGAATCTGGAGAAGATGTGATTCATCAGGAGGTATGCTGTGGTCTGGGCGGTGTCGTTGGGTGCTGGAAGACACTCTACCCATTTTGTGAACTGGCACACGACTGTGAGGAAGTACTTATTGCCCCTTGTTGACCTTGGCAGAGGCCCTACCCAGTCGATTTGGAGGTTTGACCACGGGAATGTGACTCTTCTGCGTTGCAGCGGAGCTCTGTGGTTCGGATTTGCAGGTTGGAACTGGCAGCAAATTAGACATTCTTTTACATATTCTGCCACATGTTCTTGCATGCAGGGCCAATATGCCACTTGCTTCAGTGTCTTATAGGTGGCTCTGGTGCCGTGGTGTCCAGCACATGGCGCGTCGTGGGCGTGTCTTAGCATGACCCCCCTTAGGCACTGGGGGACCACAAGCCTTGGCGCGGTGGTGTCATCCGGTGCATACCACAGAATGTCGTTGATGACACGCAGCATGTGCTGGATGTCATGCAGTCGTTTGAGACACGGGTTGTCAGTGAGGTCAGACGACGTGAGTGGGTGGTTGGAGGGGTCAGAGAGGTGGTTCAGAAAAGTCTTTATGGACGTGTCAGAGGCTTGCATGTCCGCTATGTCGTTGTTTGAGATCTGCGGAGTCAGAGTGAGAGGCTGGGAGGCGGGCAGTGCGGCAGGTAAGGTGTGTTTGCTGCGGGTTAGCACTGCCACATCCAAGGCTGGTGGTTGGGCTGGCGGTGACCATAGATTGCCGTGCAGTGCGCCGGTCTTGGCGAGGGCATCGGTCTGGTCATTCAGGTCCTTGTCGCGGCCCGGTTGCTTGGAGTGTCCTTTCACCTTCTTCCAGTAGACAATCATGTCGTGTTGTCTAGTCAGTTCATCACATGCTTGAAACAAGTGTTGTGGTTCTTCCGCATGAGCTGTCACAGGTGGTGAGTTATCAGAGCAGTTCTGGCAGGCAGCCAGGCCGTCGCCTAGCGCTGACTTGTGGTTCTGAGCATATCTTGCTTCAACATTGCGCCCTTGGAGGGCCATTAGCCACGTGGCGATGCGGGAATTGGTGACCACGCCATCACGGATGCGTTGGCTGTTGAGGAACATGACAGGCTGGTGACAAGTCTCTATGATAACTTTTTGAGCTCCAATGTAGTTGGAGAATCTTTGTATGGCCCATACAGTGCAAAGCAGCGCTTTTTCACAGTCTGAGAATTTAGTCTCTGGTGGAAGGAGTGTCTTGCTGGCATACGCTACAACCCTTTTGTCTTGGTCGTGTCGTTGGTACAGGCCAGCGCTGAGACAGTGGTTGGAGAATCCGGCTTCTAAGTGGAATTCTCTTTGTGGGTCAGGGTAAGCCAGACATGGAGCTGTGCACAAGTGATGTTTCAGCTCACTCATGGCATTGTCCTGGACGGTTGTCCAGACAAATGGGCAGTCTTTTTTCAGCAGGGCAGTCAGCGGCTTTGCAATGTCTGAGTATCTTTCGATGAACTGCCGTGAGTAGTTGCATACCCCAAGAAAACTTCGCAGTTCTGAGAGATTGGTGGGTGGTTTGATGTTTTGAACAGCTTGTATGCGGCTGGACTGTGGTTCGATGCCCTGTGACCCGATCAGCAGTCCCACATAGTTGACCTTGGTTCGACACCATTGTCCTTTGTGGAGGGCGATCTTGGCGCCGGCAGCTGATAACTGGTTCAAAACATAGTCTATTTCTTTCAGGTGATCGGTTACTGTTGTGCTCTTCATCAGCACGTCGTCCACATAGATGAGATTTCCTCTCATTCTTGCATCGGGGCATGCTTTGTTTAGGAAGATGTTAAACTCAGCAGGTGAGTTAGCATAGCCGAATGGGCACCTGGTGAAAGTGAATTGTCTGTTACCGAACGTGAAAGCTAGCTTGTGCTGGTCTTCCGGATGTACTGGTATGGTCCAGAACCCTGAGGCCACGTCAAGTGTAGAGAAGATTGTGGCTCCCCTGATTCTGGGTATTTCTTGCTCCAGCTGGGTCATGGGCCATCGTGACAGTGGCACCTGTTGATTCAGTTTTCTGTAGTCGATGGTGGGTCGCCACTTGCCGTTTGGTTTGATTACCGGCCAGATAGGAGCGGAATAGGTGCTATTGCATGGGCGAATTACACCTTTTTCAAGCATAGAGTCAATGATTTCTTGCACCGGTTCGTGGGATGCGATGGGGATCTTGTACTGCCTGACGAAGGTGGGAGGAGCCTTAGGGTGCGTCGGGATGCGCACGGTGTGAAGGTGGGTGAGACCACAATCTAGAGAGTCTTTGGCAAATGACGCCTTGAATTTGTAAAGGACTTGTCTGAGTTTTTGGAGATCTGCATCCTCTTTGATTGCGTCGGCGTCTTTTAAAATTTTCTGAACTTGCGACTCAAATCCTGGATATGGCTCCTCTGTGGGTGAATCGCCTGTTGTGCTAGTAGTCGCAGGTGCAGCAGTATCATCGGTCTCGCAGGTAGGTTGTTTGGAAACTGTGTATACGGCAAGGTGTCGGTCCTCCGTCAGTTCCGTTCTGCATACCTGATCTTTGCCCATAGGCATGACTGAGGCGATGGAGATGATTTTGAAGGGCGCTGTGCGCAGGGCGTTGTCGGTGTACCCTTCGGGTATCATTGAAGCTGGAATGGGCCCAATGATTGGTAAAGTCAGTTGAAAATCAGGAAAGTCATGGCTCACTAGCCATCCGAGCCGATAGGCTTTCGGAATTGTGATGTCCACTGCTATGCAGTTGTTGAAAAGGATGTAGATTGCCCGAGATGACACTTCAGTGAGGGGTGTGGCCTCAAGTGTGAGTCCAAGTTCAATGCATTCGGGTGAAGGATGAAAGAAACCCAGTGTGTGGTTTAGGATTTGGCCTGATCGTATGTTAAGCCGAACAGCGACCCCTTTGGTGTAAGCCGGTACTACAGTTTCTTGTTCACTGATTAGGGTGCAGACCTCTGGGATGGTTTGGCCTGACAGGAGATTGCCTGTGTGTGTAGGAACAACAGCTGGCTGTGAAGTCAGTGGGGCCCACAGTACCTCATTAATAACGTCCACATGCGCCTGGAGGCGAATCAGAATGTCAGCTCCAATGTAGACATCGTGGGGCAGGTCCGGGAGGACCAAGAAGTAATGGGTCAGGCACCGCTGGTTCCAGTTCAAGTTCAAAGCGCAGATACCTTTTGCAGTCACCATGTTTGATGGGCATGAGTTCAAAGGGAAACGTGTGCGCTTGCTTGCAGAAGGAAGGTCTGTTGTTACTTTAATCAGATCATGGAAAAGTGATAGGCTGATGGCAGAGTTGTCTGCCCATAGAGCGAGTACAATGTCTGTGGTGGTTATACCATTCAGCTGCAGGGTCTTGCTGACCTTGGGGTAGAAGGGCTCAGAGTCTTTTGTGAGTTGAAAGGTGCGGAGTAACGAACTTGAATCTCGCTCAGGTGCCGAGTCTGTGTCCCCTTGGCTAGCGGCGAAAGTTTCCGTGACCTTTGTGACCTGACAGTCTGGCTCAGTTGACCTGGGTGGCTAACAGGGGAGAGGTTCTCGCACTTGAGCCCAGATTTTCAGCTGTCTGAAATCCAGCAGGGGCTCGAAGCGGTCTAGCAGATCTTTGCCGATGAGGAGGGGATATGTGTTCATCGGTAAGATGTACACCGGGTGTATCAGGCTCATGGGACCAATTGTTAGGTGAATGGGCGCTATTTGTTCAAGCCGGATGTCAGTTTGGCTGTAAGATTGCACATTCAGTTCACAATTCTGAGATTTTAGAGTTCTGTTCTGCCTGGTAGCTTCAAATCTGAGTCTTTCAAAAAGGTCGGCCGATATCAGAGTGAGATCCGAGCCGGTGTCCACCAGAGCTTCGAGCCTCACCTCAGTTTCCAAGGTGATAGAAAAATAAAGCTTGCGTGCTAGGCCCTTTTCGACCAGGTTCCCCAGGAGTTTTAGTGTCGGGGCTTGTGTGGTGATCGATAAACAGTTAGGGTCAGTGTCTTGGGGTTCGTTGCAGAGACACACGACCAAAACAGCACTTTCTGGTATCTCAGGGGTTTGCTCGCCGGTGTGATGGGTTTGGTGGTCTCCTTCTGTCTGTGCGGTTGTTGACAGCAGCGAGTAGGTGTCACTGTCACTTGGTGTTGTGACAGCTGGGCCTGTGGTCTGTGTCAGGAGAGCTGTGTTGGGGGGGCTTGGTTCAGTGGGAGGCCTGACAGGAAGGTTTTTAGTACTTTCCTTTAGTCACGAGGAGTTTGGCTTGTTCTCTTTGTCATCTTTCTTGTGAAGAAGCCCTTTTAGAAGTTTTAGGATCTCTGCGGTCTCTGACGTGGAGTCACTGTTTTCTTTTGCAACAGGCTCGGATTCGGACTTGAATCTGCTTGAGGCCTGCCGAGAGGGAGTTCGCTGCGGGCTGTCTGGACTAGACGTTCTTGTTGCTGGAGTTCGGCTCTGTCTGGACCGTCGGCTGGCTTCCCACGTGGCTCCCCCCTTTTGGATGTGGGGAGGTCGTGGGCTGCCGTATGATCTTTCAGAGCGCCCACTCTGATGCTTCGGGCGAGCACCCTCGCTGTTGCGTTGCCCTCTGTTGGCTTGAAATGGTCTTGACTCGTTATTAGAGAGTCTGTTAGTGTGGCGTTGTTGGGTGCCCTCTAGTGCCAGCTCTGAGTGCTGATCAGTGATAGGACAGATAGAGGGAGTCTTTACAGTCTTTTCAGCAACAATTTTCTGCTTGATGAACGCTTTGTGGGCGAGATCTCGCAGTTGCTGGGTAGTCATTGTGCGAGGACAGGCCAGGACCCCTAAGTGATGGCTCACAGTGGGATGCAGGTTACGGAGGAACAAAGTTCGGAAGTTAAAGTCCTCCTCCATTCCAGGATCATTCCGTGCCCCAAAATAGGCTTGTCTGAGGCGACTGTAAAAGGCCTGCGGCGTTTCCAGTCGTGCCTGCTTGAGGCCCATCGCAGTGATGAGTCCCTGATCAGTTTCTGGATCAGAGAATTCCCTGATGAACGCCTGTCGCAGTTGCTGGTAATCTGACTTGACCGTATCTGGTTGGCGATCTAGAAAACTGCGTACGTCCCGGCTGGACGTAATTCGAAGCAGGTATAATCTGTCCCACGGAGTCACATGGGGAACAGCGTATAAGTGGAAATCAATGTCTTTCAAGTAGGCATGCACATCGTGGCCTCCGGCAGGGTTTGGGGTGAAGGTAGGAATGTTCCTCGCCAGCTTGTCAAGTTCTTTAAGGGCCATGCCGTGGCAAGTGGCAAAGGTTGGCTGGGAAGCCCCCTCCTTTTCTGAGGGCGAGGGCTCTCGTAGGCTGTCCGTTGATATCTTGGACAGTGGATGATCGTTTCCTTTCACCGTTCTGTGTTCTTGGCTGAAGTGTGCAGACTGACCGGTCGGGGAAAACTTGGTAGGGTGCGCCTCCCTTTCCCGGTCACTCTGCAGTTTATAAGAGTGTTTTAACTCTCGGTGGACAGCGTCGAGCTCATCTTTATAAAGGTCTCTTTGCTGGCTAAGTTCATTGATTTCAGCTCTGGCCGCCTTTAAGTGTTTCTCACAGGCCCTGGCTTTGGCGTCTCTTCAGTTCTGCGTCGGCTCTCTCAAGGAGAGCTTCACCTCGTTGCACAGGAAGGGTTACGGGAACTAAGAGGGCTTGAGCCGACTGTGTGTGGTTTTCTGAGAAAAGGGGCGGACACGTTTAAATGTCACGGGAGAATATCTAATATTCTAGTGGCTTGTATTAGGTGGAAAACTTTCCTTTACCTTATTTCAGCTTGCCTGGGGTGATCTGAAATCACACTAGCCGGAGCCAGCGTCGAGGTCAATCTTTCCGTCGCCCCAAGCCCTTAACTGAAGTGTCCGTGGGCCTCTCCTGTACCTCAGCCACGGTGCGCCCACTCAAACAATTTCGACTTTAAACACAACCGGCACTCCCGAGGAGGTCACCTGCTTACGACACTGCAAAGAGGACTTTTCCCCAGAACCCTCTTTCGAGTGGTCCCGATTTAGACCCTGGTTTGAGTACTAGGTCCGAAATTGCCTTGTGTCGCTTTAGCGTGGTGGATCTTCCCCTTTTGTGGGAGTGCCAAATTGCTGATGTCTTATTGCATGCCGCACCAATGGAGGGACTGGGAGGTCCGCGACTCACCCACAGCAAGTGCTGGTTATGCCGGCCAGACGACCCCGCCTGCTGGAAACCAACCAGGGATGACGGTCAGACCACCACAGCGCAAGAGAGTTCTACCTGTGAATACCAAATGTGATAGAGAAAAGGGGCTCTAAACTTACTTAAAGCTTACTTTTGTCTAAACCCAATTGGGTATCTGTGTGTGTAGACAATACAAAGCCTTGTTGACTGGTGGGAGAGAAGAAAACAGAGAGGGAATTATGACAAGGTTGTTGTTTGTCAGAGTAACCTGCGGAGAGGGGTCAGTGAGTAAAGCAGGGTAAACCCAGGAGTAAGTAAGCTGTAGTGGCGGGTTTGGGCCACACAGGGGACGTACTTCCTCCCGGTGGTTAGCCTGGTAGAAAAGATAAGCTTAATTGAAATTGCAATTCAATTTTTTCTTAGATTCGATTCAGTGTACATATGGGATGTTACGTAACACCTAAGCTAGTGCGGGTGCGGTCGTGATAAAACAATATCACTAAAGACAGGAGTGGAGAGGGAAGGAGAAGAACTAATAAAAAAAAAAAAATTATTAAATTAAATAATTAAATCTCAACAATCAATCAATTCTCAAAGTTACAAATTTTCCATAAAACTTAATTAATTTTCTTTTCTTTTAGAGAAAGGGGAAATCAATAAAAGTTATCAACTCATTAAACAAATTACCAAGCTCATTAGTTTGTCGAGAAAGAGAAGGGTAAAATATTAGTAAGACCTATTGATTTATCTGAGGAAAAATCAATAAGCCTATCTGGACAGAAAACGAAATTAAATAGAATTATTCGTAACCTGAGTCATAAAATGAAGTGATAATTTAATTCAATTTTATCTTCACAGTTTTTCTTTAGACCAAATCTCAATGAGACTAGAAAATTAACCGATGGGATTACTTCTAATGCTAATCACGATCGCTGTAAGGTATTAGTGACAGCCTAGAACAAACCCAACTGAAAACAGACTGAAATCTCAAACAGAATGCAAGAATCACAAGGAACTGACTCAGTTGGAGGCCACAAAGGGGGTCGTTTTTGTGAGTCACTTCCCGTGAGGAATTTAGAAATGACTTAGAAAAGAGAATTCAGGAAAGAGTGACCTTATCTGATAGCGTCCATACGATGGCGCTATTGCGCTCACGTTGGTGAAGAGGGTGTGGCGGTAATTCGAGACCGAGGCGCAAGCCTGCGCTCTAGTGTTTCGCAACAGAATCAAACCACGCCGCTTCGAAAAACAAATTTTAACTGCACACAATTTGAATTCAGGCAGATTTTACGGTGCTATGTTTCACGGGTTCGTGAGGCAGAGTTAATTCACTGCACTTACATGTAACTGTACCAACAGGCATCAACGTCTGTGGTTTAATTTTTTTTTTAATACATTTATCATTTAGCACTTAATGAAATGTATTTGGTTTAACATTTGGTTAGCTAAATCAAAGTTGAAACCAGGAGTTTTCGTTAATTCTAACGACTATAATATCAGGCCTTTTAGGTTGAATACAGGAGCATCGCTGTATTCAGGTCCTCTCTCGCTTCTGCTCAAAAGATTCTCGTTTTGAAAACAGGCTGATCAAAAGACAATATATTAACATGTAAACGTCTTTACAGAGGTAATATCTCTTTTGTTACGAACTACAGTTTACATTCAATACTTTAACCGTGAATATCAGTATTACGAACTGCAATTCATTTTGGCCATTACAACGACTAAAACGTTTAGGCGAATTTAGCAGTTTGTAATGTACTCGGCTGAAGCTCGGCTTTCAGCTTCCACGTGCGCGGCGCGCTCGCGTTTTTTTAGTCCGAACACACAAACTATACAAAATTGACACTGCATTAATTGCTCACACAACAAAGCTTAAAATATTGCCTATGAATTCTCCACCATATAAACTGTAAGGAATTAGATCGGGGCTCACCAGCTCTTTGGTCAATTTTAATTTTGGGGAAAAATATTCAGCAGTTATTAATCTCTGATCAACAATCTATCGAATATAATTTGAGCCGAGTCCTTACGTAAATAAATTGCCCAACGAGGGGTTGTACAGCATACTCATCTGCCAGGGCATGTATATAACAATTAAACACAACGAATTATAATACATCCTACACAGAGGGATATAGCTGATCTTCAAAAATGACCAAAGCAATTGAAGCCTCCTTCTCAGTCCGCTCGTCCGCCGCGCAGCGTTGTCGGAGGTTATCGATTGCTTTTGGTCTATCTAGCTTAAATTTTACTAAATCTTATATTAAAGAGGCTTTGTTATGTGGTCAACAACAACAGAGGCAATGAAGTATAAATGAGGTTTAATAAATGAACTACACTACATGTAAAACAAGGATATAAAAGAAACAAAATGAAATGGAAACAATAAGGAAAGAAAAAGTAGAAACACAATCGCTAGCACAATCAGACCCTCAGAGACAGTCGCAGTTACACAATTGAAAGCGTCTAAATTTTGATGGAACAACTTGCATTCAGACCTGTTAGTGTGGTGTAGGAGAGAGCTCGCGGCGTCCTGGAAGTGGGAGGCGGACTTCTTTGGTTCCTCCACTCGTGGTTGATTCGTGGGAGATTCAAAGCGTCCTAAAGCAGTTCTGTATGCGTGAAGGTAGTCTTACACCGAAATGCTGGAAGGCTAGCGAAACGCACTAAGAACGGACTGGCTATCAGCGAAATGAAATGAAGACGACAACAAAATAAAACACGAAGATTACATCGGGGAACAGGATACGAAGGAAGGAGAAGGATCAGAGAGCGAATGTCTCTATTTTGGTTTTTTTAAGGATGAACTAAGCACGCCCTGGTGAGGCGTGCCGGCCAATGGCAATGGCCCATCTTGAGGAGCGTGTACGCCCCTGGTTGGGTGGGGTTCGGCGGTAGTTTGCATTTTATGATCAAGGGTAAAATTAAGCTTACTTTGGTAACGGCATATACATGTGGTTATACATTTCACGATATTGATATACAGCTTAATAGATAGATCAGATTAAGAGGATTGTAACCATATCAAACATCACACTTTACAGACATAATGTTGCAGAGTTACATCTAGATGCATACATTCAGGCATTTATACGTCCCTTACACTTATTAGAATACATTCTTAGGACAGTCTGCACATTACAGTTCTTTTACATGTGTTTCAACATACCGAATCTGTTTTAGCAACGACTTTTAGATGGAAGATTAGGTTTCCTGCGTATGTGTACGTGCATGGACGCATGTGTGTGCGTTGTGGATGTGTATTGCGCGCGTGTGGGAGAAGGGAACATCTGTTCTTCTCTTCTCCCGCCTGATTTCCGCCAGGAGGGAGTCCCAGGAGGCCTTGTTGTTGTCTCAAGAGAGAGAACACGCTGCTTGTAAGACATTCGTGAACATCTATCAGCATAAATGCCCAAAAGTCCATTTGCTCCCCAGACTTCTAGGCGCCAATTCGAAAGGGGGGAGACCTTATCACTGGACCACATGGCCGTAGGAATGTGGGTTAGTTAGGGCTCTTTGTCCCCCTTTTGGTTGCGAGGTAATGATTTAATAAAAGAGAATTAATGATGGTCCTTGGAATCTCTACACCACTCAATAAGGGAATCTATAAACTGAAAGCTCTGCCATCATGTTGCTTTTTACATTTTTGTAAAAACGTTTCATTTACTGAATGAGTCTATTTCTTTCGTTCTCCATAAATTAATGAGAACATTTCATTTAATTGAAAGGGTCCCACTTATTCATTAATTTCAGTCAGAATTCACAGAATTACAGAATTCAGTCAGCAACTGTTAATGTAATAAAATAATGAATGAACAAAACAAACAATATACAATTGTTTCTTAACTTCCCTGTGACATATTGCTCAAATTATTATTTTGGACAGACAAATGAAACCCTCCTTTCAATTAAATTAAATGTTCTCATTAATTTATGGAGAACGAAAGAAATAGATTCGTTCAGTGTACATAATCACTAATTTAGTAATTTCACACGCGTCTTATGTAGATTATTATTTTATTTTTTTTAAAGCAACATATGACAGAGCTTTCAGCTTAGATTCCCCTATCCTAGAGAGAGTGAAGTGCTACTAGCGGTAATATGGATTTTTGTCTAGATGTAATAAACATTTTGCAAAAGAAAACCTGAGGAAAAAGCTGAGGAAAATGAGCGGTGAACAGGTGTGTTTCTGTCTTACTTTATCTAATTAACCTTATTGAGGTTTTCTATTGCAAAATGTTTATTACATCTAGACAAAAATCCATATTACCGCTAGTAGCACTTTACTCTCTAGAGGATAGGGGAATCTAAGCTGAAAGCTCTGTCATATGTATCTTGCTTTTAAAAAAAATAATAATCTACATAAGACGCGTGTGAAATGACTAAATTAGTATGTACACTGAACCAATCTATTTATTTCCTTCTCCATAAATTAATGAGAACATTTAATTTAATTGAAAGGAGGGTTTCATTTGTCTGTCCAAAATAATAATTTGTGCAATATGTCACAGGGAAGTTAAGAAACAATTGTATATTGTTTGTTTTGTTCATTCATTATTTTATTACATTAACAGTTGCTGACTGAATTCCAACTAAATTAATGATTAAGTGGGACCCTTTCAATTAAATGAAATGTTCTCAATTTATGGAGAACGAAAGAAATAGACTCATTCAGTAAATGAAACGTTTTTACAAAAATGTAAAAAGCAACATGATGGCAGAGCTTTCAGTTTATAGATTCCCTTATAGAGTGGAGTGCTACTAAGTGCTAATGTGGATTTCTGTCTATATAATAAACATTTACCAAAACCTCAATAAGGTTAATTATAGATAAAGTAAGACAGAAACACACCAGTTCACCGCTCATTTTCCCATGGGCAAAGGCAAGCACGCGTTTCACATCAGTGTTTCTCCCAGAGACTAGCGCGAAATTGATCCCCTATCTTAGCACCATCTACTGTTTTGGAGAGGAAGTTGCTCAACTGCATTTGTGAGAAAATCTGCCTGGACGCAGAAAAATAGTGCCAAAAGTCATGTGACAGTTTTTCGTACTTGTAGAATTTTGTTTTGTACTTGTAGAATTTTGTTTTGTACTTGTAGAATTTTGTTTTGTACTTGTAGAATTTTGCTTTGTACTTGTAGAATTTTGTTTTGTACTTGTAGAATTTTGTTTTGTACTTGAAAGATTTTAGTTTGTACTTGGAGGATATTTTTGTCATTGAAGAAATACGTTTCTATGTATATGTAAAACATACTGTATTTTGTTTGAAAGGTATGTTTTTTATTTGCAGAACAATATGCATTAGTTTGTGAGTGATGTTTTGTATTTACAAACCACATTGAGTTTGTTTGTGAATCATTGGGTGTGAGTAAAACACGTTTTGTGTGTGTGTGAGGTTTTGGCACATAATTCGCTCCATACTATGAAACTCCCCCCAAAACTAACATCACAAATGAAGCTTACCCACAGGCAGAACCCGGTGTCCTGATAACAAGTTTTACTACCCCAAAAGGAATTTCCAGAGAGTTGTGTCACTCACTTAATTCTTACTGAGAAGGAGAAATAAACCCTATTTAGTTAATCCTATATATGATATATATACATATATATATAACCACTTGAGAAATGTATAAACATGTATCTAATTTTCCCATCTTATGATTTTCCTTTTATGTGGTTTGGTCTATGTTTTCTTGAAAACTCTAATGGGTTAATGTTTCAGACTTTGCATACTATGGGTAACCAAAATCATATGTGTAGCATGTTTGGTCTCTATAAACTCCAATCTTAGTCCCCCATTTGTTAATTTACATTATATTTTGCTAACTTTATGACGCATTAGTATTATAAGAATCTTGAAGATTCTTTTCATAAACACCCAATGAAATTACACATTCAAATACCCTGCTAGAACACAATGGGTCGTAAAAAACTCTCTCCAAAGGGACAACTTCGTATTGGCTCTTCACGCTTTAAAAATCACTGATCACAAGATCAGCCCTCTCTTACTCTCTTGGTCCTTCCTGAGAAGTCCTAATGTGAAGATGATGCTGAACTAGAAGTCCCCCAAGGACCCCCAAGCTTGTGCCAGGCTGCGGCCTCGTCTTTCCATTCACCAAAGATCCTATTAATCCTTTTAAAGAAGGGCGTGTTAAAACTAAACTGATGGTTTGCTCAAGGCTGTTGATCTGCTGAATTTCAAACAATGCTATAACTTCTTGCTCTCCTATATTCTGCTTCAGCTCTCTTGGTAAACTGTGTGCATGTATGTATGTGCATGTTAGAGTAGTTAGTATGTTTAGTCTATAAAGTCTTGTTCATATCACACGTAAAGTTGTCTGTGTCTCAAGCTCATATCCAGAGTCACTAATCATATCGATTTTGACTACTTGCTCTTAGTAGTACTTAGTAAGAAAGACATTTCCCATGCCCCGGAAATGTACATATTTATTAATCAATTAATAACCAATATTTAGGGTTCACAGGATGAACTGAGTAATTGGTTGTAATGTTAATGTAGTTTAACCTCAAGTTAATCTGATTAACTGATCCAAATATTAATAATCAATTATAACAAGTTATGATTGGTTATTCATATTTCATAGAGCTAATTTCCTACAACATAACCAACTCTGTTTATGTAAACCTTGTGTGTATTTAACAGTATTAGCGCAATAAGACGCAAAAAATAACTTAGTCAAGTAACCAGGCGCTGTTTGGCAAGCTGTTAGTTCCTGTGAGCTTCAGGTGTATGCGCTCAGAAAAGCACATGTAAATAATTAACTTTTGTGAATTGCAGTGTCCTGTTCCTCTGCGTTAACATTTGAATATACGTTGCATTGTTCAGTATGTTGAGACAGAGGCACCAGAACTGCAAATGATAGAATGCACGATACTACGATATTTCTTCAAAAGCAGATCGTGGAGACATTTTAATCGTCCACGATCAAAAATCGTGATATCGCACACCCCTAGCCTCTCATCAGTGAAGACGATCCGATGGTCATCTATAGCAGCCATTGTCAGGTTGAGTCAAGTGGCAGTATCATTTTGTTCCAGGATATTGCAAAGCTGGAAAAATCTGACAGTTTGTTTTATACCGGTGTGGGTGAATGATACAGTCACTTGCCAAGGTCTATTAGACACTGGTTCTATGGCATGCTATTAATGAGGAAACTGAGCGCAAGTTGCTGGATGCATTCGGAATTCTTGAGCCTGTTCAGCCCCATACTGATGTCCTGCTTGTCGGTTGTGGTGGTGTTTGGGTCAAGCCCAAGTGCATCCACCAGCTAAAGTTGCATGTGTACGGACATTCGGTTATTGTGCCTACCAGGGCAAAAAGACCAGTTCACGAGTTCACACTTACATATAATTGAGGAAATAAGATTTAATGCGTATTTGGCGTGCTGTCCGCAGGGAGGGCTCCGAGCTCAGAATTCAGCCCGAACCCAGAGTACTCCCCCCGTATGTAAGTGATTTTGAACTAGGAGTGTGGAGAACTAGGAGTGTGGAGAAGGGGTGGAGGGGGGATGCTGCAAACTGTCAATGGATCGAGGTAAGGCTGCTGAGTCTATATGTACCCTCTTATCATTGATTGCTGATTGCTGTCCACTCGTGTTAATTATCTGAACGTGCTCCTCCCGAACTTAGTTAATAAAACTTCGGTACTAATGTGATCAAGTACGTTCTCAGTCAACTTAAGCACTGCCAAAGTTTTTAGTTTAACTCTTTTTTATTGTTTTTTCCCCAATCAGAGAGATGATAAAAGACAGACAATACAGTGTTTGTTTCAACATATAGACCAAGAAATACAGATGAAAATAAGCAGATATCTTACTCTCTGATTCAACAACAAAAACAAAAGAAACAAAGGAATTATAAATGGTTGCTTCCAAACATGCTAGTATGTAACAAAACAATACCAGTAAGAATAATATTAATGTATTATGCATGTACAGTGTGGTAGCAAAATATATAAAATACAGCAAAAACTGTAAATATTACTAAGACAAAAAAAGAAAGAAAAAAACAAAACAACTTTGCACCTTTTTTTAAACAATCACTGCCAGCTGTCAAGAAAACCAAATACAATTGTTTCCCTTTTTTTATGTACTAGGATTCTTAATCAAACAGGGACAAGAGAGAGGACAAAATCAGCAAGGGTCCAAAACAGAAGAGTGGTTACGTAAAGGGTTATTTCTAGGAAAATTAATATTTTTTAAAATACAAAAGAAAAGGTTGCCAAATCATGTGAAATTGTTCTGTTCTACCAATCATTGTAAATCTAATTTTTTCTATTTGAATACACTGCAACAGGTCGTGCATCCAATGGGAGTAGCTGGGTGGAAATGGATTTTTCCAGTTCATCAGTATAAGCCTTTTGGCAATTATTAAGCAAAAAGCTAAAGCGTTTGACTGTATAGATGATAAGGACACCTTTGCGGGATTAAGGCCAAATAGTGCCACTAAAGGGCACGGTTCAACATCTAAAATAAAAACGTCCGAAATTGACTTGAAGATTGATGTCCAGAAAGAGGTCAACGCTGGGCAAAGCCAAAAAGTATGATAAAGAGTAGCCGGGGCTTGTCGACATCGCTCACACGTAGGATCGAGATCAGGGTTTATTTTAGACAGTTTAGCTTTTGTCCAGTATATTCTGTGTAACAGTTTAAACTGTATTAGTGAGTGGCGAGCGCAAATAGAGGTGGTGTGTACACGACAAAGGGCCTTTGACCATTCCTCATCAGTAAAAATATGATTAAGATCTGATTCCCAATTCTGCTTAATTTTAGACATGGCTGAAAAATCTGAGAGTGCAGTAAATGAAAAAATTGTTTTGTAAATATTGGAGACAGCACCTTTAGAGACTTTTATTTCTAAAACTTGATCAATTTCTTGTTTCAGAGGTGCATGAGGAAAGTGAGAAAATCTATTTCTTATGAATTCACGAGTCTGAAGATATCTAAAGAAGTGAGTTTTCGGGAGATTAAATTTATCTGATAAATATGAAAAAGTTACAAAAGTATTATCGTGGAAGAGGTCATTAATATCTACAATGCCCCTTTTAAACCATAGTGCGAAGGCTCCATCTGAAATGGAAGATAAAAAAGAAGGATTTTTATATATGGGAGACAGACCCGACATTTTCTGAAAGCCAAAGTGTTTTCTAAATTGTTGCCAAATTTTTAGGCTGTGCAAAACTAAAGGGTTTGAAGAATAGTGAGAAAATTTTATAGGAATAGAAGAACATAACAAAGCATGTAAAGAGACTCGGCTACAAGAGTCGCATTCTATTTCAACCCATGCCGGAACCCAATGACAAAGACCATAATGTGACTGACTCCAATATAAAATGCTATGAATGTTTGCTGCCCAGTAATAAAATAAAAAATAAGGAAGTGCGAATCCACCTAATCTTTTGGGTTGCTGAAGGGATAACTTCTGGATTCTTACTGGGCCTCCGTTCCAAATAAAATCTGAAATCACTCGATCTAATGACTTAAAGAATGCTTTTGGTATAAATACCGGAATATTTTGAAATAGAAATAGAAATTTATCACCAAACCCAAATTTTTTTAATGTACAAAATAAATAGTCCCACTCAACATGGTCGAAAGCGTTCTCTGCATCGAGAGAGACTAGGGCTTCTGGCATGTATGAGTCTGATGAGGTATAGATTATGTTCATCAGCCTTCTCAGGTTAAAGAAGCCTTGTCTATTTTTTATAAAGCCAGTTTGGTCCGGATGAATGATGTCTTGAATAACAGTTTCCAACCTTAGAGAGAGAATCTTGGCCAGGATTTTCACATCTACATTTAGAAGGGAAATTGGACGATAAGACCCACAATCTAGTGGGTTTTTATTAGGTTTCAAGATCAGTGAAATTGACGCCTGACGCATGGAGAGAGGAAGATGCCCATTATTTAGGGATTCTTCGAAAACTGAAAGAAGTAATGGGGAGAGCTGGAGAGAGAACTTTTTTAAAAACTCTGTGGGAAAGCCATCTGGACCTGGGCATTTTCCACTCTGCATCTGAGTAATAGCTTGCAATATCTCAGCTAGACTAATAGGATCCTCTAATTTGTTTTTTGACTCGTTACTGATTTGAGGGATGTCAAGATTTTCAAAAAGAGTTTGACTGATACAAAGAAGAATAAAACAATTTAAATTGATTGTTAATTTCATGGGGGTCTGATATACTATTCCCTGTTGTGGTTTGGACTTGAGCAATAAAACTTTTTGCAGTTTGTAGTCTAAGCTGTAATGCAAGTGCTTTACTCGGTTTATCACCAAACTCATAGAATCGGTGTCGTGACTTAAGTAGAAGGTGTTCAGCATGGCTAGTGGAAAGAAGATTATATTCAGATAGCAAAAAAGCCCTTTCCTTATGTAGTAATGGGGTTGGACATTGTGCATATTCCTGGTCCAACTGGCCAATCTGTCTAGAGAGTTCATAGAGCTTTTTATCTCGCATCTTTTTGATATAAGCAGAACGAGAAATTATTTCTCCACGCAAATAAGCTTTGAGCGTGTCCCAGAGAATAGATACAGAAATCCCTTCTGTAGAGTTAACCTCAAGAAAAGTACTGATCTTTTCGGAGATAAACTCAACAAAACGGCTATCTGACAAGAGTAACACGTTCATTCTCCAAAAACGAGAAATTATAGAACCACCAGGGAGGGCCAGTTCGAGAATTACTGGGGCGTGATCAGAGATGACTATACTATCATAAGAGGAAGACTTTACTAAAGGAGTAAGATTGCTGTCAATGATAAAATAATCTATACGCGAGTAAGTATGGTGAACTGGAGAAAAAAATTAGAACGTTTTAGAAGTGGGATTCAAATGACGCCATATATCAGTTATACCGTACCACTCCAAAAATGAGTTAATTGTTCTAGAAGATTGGGACAAGGGAGCTGGTTTGGGAGAAGACCTATCTAAAGCAGTATTCAAGACACAATTAAAGTCACCTCCCATAATCAATTGGTAAGTATTCAGGTCAGGGAATTTAGAGAAAAGTTTTACAAAAAAGTCTGGATTATCCCAGTTAGGGGCATAAACACTTACTAAAACAACTTGATTATCATAAAGAGTGCCTGAAACGATCACATATCTACCATTGGGGTCTGAAATAACTTTAGAAGGATTAAATGGAGTATTCTTGTTAATTAAAATGGCTGTGCCTCTAGCTTTACAATTAAATCCCGAGTGGAACACCTGTCCCACCCATGACCTCATCAAGCTTTTATGACTGGAGTTCTTAAGATGGGTTTCCTGCAAAAAACATATATTGCCCTTCAACTTAATTAAATTGGAAAAAACTTTTATACTTTTCACTCGATTATTTAATCCCTTTACATTCCAACTAATTAATTTAACCCTGCCCCCCCCCCCCCCCCTCCCCTGAAGTGTATTAAGCATTGTTAACAAACATTAGCTTAATAATGTTAGGGGAAAAAATAATGATTTTTAAGAATAGAGCATGGCAAAAGAGGCTGCCAAATAAGAGATGGTTGAAGGTGCACGAAATAAACATACAAAAAGAAAAAAACTATTCCCCCCTTGTGTCCAGAGCTGACATAGGATCTAACATACCCAAGATTAACAAACCTAACTGAAAGGAACGTAACAGTCAGGTAAAAAAAAAAGTAGTTGACTAGTTCTTGCAACTTTAGCTGCCCTTTCGGCAGTGCTCCGTGAACAGGAGTAAAGTATAGAGTTTATTCTCTCAGCAGTATATGATGCATGGCATCCAACTTTGTTACGCTGAACTTATGGAACAGGAATTATTATTATTTTTTTATAGACTTATAGAGTGGCCAGGATTGTGTGTGGGCTAACATTACCTCCCTTTTCGTAACACAAATTTAAAGCACGCTTACTCACTTTAAGAAGGGTGGCAAACTCTTTTAAGATTTAAAACAAGTCCGTCACTCAAACCTTGCTTGATACGGTCTTAGTGAGCATACTAACAAAGTCCATCGCTGCCTGCGGAGACTGGAATATATGCCGCTGTCCTTGGAAATCGACGCGGAGTCTGGCGGGATGCAACATTCCGTAGGTGATGCCAGCATTGCGAAGTGCTGTTTTCACGTCTTTGAATTCAGCACGGCGTCTTGCCACCTCAGCAGACATGTCCGGGAAAATGCGAACAACCACACCATTAAACTCCAAAGAGCCCAGCTCGCGACTCAGTTTCAGTATGAGTTCTTTGGTTTGGTAATGGTGGAGTCGGACCAGAATATGTCTTGGAAAAGCGTTTTGTTGAGATTTTTGGCCGACTCGATGAGCTCGATCAATTTCCAAAGGTCGCTTAAAGGCGCCGTCTCCAAACAGTTCAGTAAAGAATGAGGCCATGAAAGCAACCGGGCTTTGGCCCTCCGAACCCTCTGGTATTCCAATAATCCTTAAATTTTGCCTCCGCGACCGGTTCTCCAAGTCGTCTAGCTTGAGTTTACACGGTTACTCAAATGGTTACAGTTCTTTTTTTGGGTCAGGTTGGAACGCGATGTTCATAGATACGTTAAGGGTTGCAAGCACTGTGTTGTCAGTAAAACACTCGAACCTGGAGGCAGAGCCCCGCTTGAGAGCGTTAAAACGTTGAGCCCAATGGAGCTAGTATAGATTAGGACCGTGGAAAGCTCTAAAGGCCGTAACGTAGACGTGTTGGTCGTAACTGACCATTTTCACCGGATGGCACATGCCTTTCTGTGTCGTGACCAGTCAGCAAAGCAGGTAGCCCGACAGTTGTGGGACCGATATTTTTGTGTGCACGGCTTCCCTGACAGGATCCACAAGGGGCTAACTTTGAGAGTCAACTGATCCGAGAGATGCTCCCTGTTGCTGTGGTAAAAAAAAGTTAAGAACAACTGTTTACCATCCCATTGGTAATGGCCATGTTAACGGTTCAAAAGAACCTTGGGCAACATGGTCCGAGCACTGCCGCCAAGGTCTAAAGAAAAGTGGTCACAGCTTCTTCAGACACTGACTTTAGCATACAATTGTACCGCGCAAGAGTCCACTGGCTACGCTCCATTCTACCTAATGTTTGTGTTATGGAATATGCAATTATTCTATTATAATTATGCCTTATTGTGTATGAAGTACTTATGTGTTATAGTTAACCACAATTGTAACTTTATATAATGAAAGTGTTTTTATAAAGCAAGACAACAGAGGTTGTTGTTAAACGATTTGTTAAGAAAGTGTTATATAATGAAGGACACTTGTAATAATCATTGTAACCATTTATTGAGAAAGTGGTTTATGAAGAAGACACTGCAATTATTGTTGTAAAATCATTTATTGAGAAAATGGTTTATAAAGTAAAACACTGCAACAGTTATTGTAAAATCGTTTATTGAGAAAATGGTTTATAAAGTAAAACACTGCAACAGTTATTGTAAAATCATTTATTGAGACAATGGTTTATAAAAGAAAATACTACAATTGTTATTGTAAAATCATTCATTGAGAAAATGGTTTATGAAGAAACACATACCACACTTAATGTTTTAAGCATTTATTAAAAAGATAGTGAGGAACAAAACATGTATTAGAAAGAGCTTTGCTAAAGAAAGAAGAAAAATGCAAGCATTACCGTCGTATGTGTTGCGGATGAGGCACAGAATGCAACAAGGAAAAGGTCCAAAGAAGGAGGACGAAAAGACGAAAGGCTTTATATGAACAAGTCCTAGGGAGTTTCCAGGAGGGGATTTCTGAAGATGTCAAAGAGTTTGATGGACTTTAAAAGAGCGACATAAGGTGAATGTGGGAAGAGTAAATTAGCAGACAGCTGGGAGTCCATGCCCTATAGGGTAGTTGCGTTTAACCCCTAGTGCCATATTTACCGCATTCGTAACACCAAAACGGGCCAGGAGAAAACCGTTCATCCGAATTTGCTATTGCAAACGAATTTTTGCCGCTTGAATTGGGAGGTCCTGAAATCCCTCAGGATGGTAGTGAATCTGTCCTTGGAAGCAGGAGTGCATCCATGGATGACGTTGGTTCTGCATCTGAGATGTGTTCTGTGTCTGATCGAGTTGCCAGTTGGGTGGAAGGAACCACAATTTCGGAGGATCCTCAGCAGAGGTTGTCCTGCAGGTCTGATAGTGCTGCATCATTGGATGTAGTCCCTGAGTCGTTGGGTCAGGAGCAGTTGGCGTCAAAGGATGATTGTACCAAAGAGAACACCAATGTAGTCATTCCAGATGAAGAACTGAGTTGTGATTCTCGCAGTTTGCTTTCTGAGGCGGTTCTCCATGATGATGGACCAGAATAGGTAGGATGGTGAAACCTTTCAATTTGATAGAGACTGATAGATTTGATAGAGACCTTTCAGATTGATAGAGAACATGACTCAATCTATCAGAACACTGAATCCGGTTGGTCAAGTCAAGTCAAGTGTATTTATATGGCGCTTTTCACAATTTAAATTGCATCAAAGCAGCTTCACAGTATCAATCAAATAACACAACAATGTTTGTTTCTTAGTGGAAAAAACATCCACGTTTGGTAGGGCTGATCAATGGTATTAATGCTTGGTTAATTAATTTGAATATCCCCAACTGAGCAAGCCAAAGGCAACAGTGGCAAGGAACCGAAAAACTCCATCAAGTGACCTACTGGTGTCCTAAAACTCCATCAGGTGACTTACAGTAGGTAGCCAACCAGAATGCCTATTACCGCCGCGACTCGTGCCGCGGCAAATCCACCGCGGCAAAAATAAACTAGTCGCATTTCAAAGTCGTTCGCGAAAAGGCCGCCAGGTGGCGCAAAGGGACATTTAGCAAAACAGCCGCAATTGCCGCATTTTGAAACGTAAGTGCGGGGCTAATGTCAATTAACAGTAAGGATGAAATACTACAACTATGGCAATTTCCAAATAAGCAACAAACATGAAAAATTAAAACAAGAGCTATTTGCATTTTCTGTAGGCTATAATAATGAAACAAACAAAGATTTGGTGAAGCTGAAACTGCATGTTAAAGTAATAATTGTATTATTAATTAAAGACAGACAATTTTGTTAATGTTATTTAAACAAACGATCATACAATTTATAGTATACATAGTAGTAGCCTATACATATAGACGTTTATTTGTACAAACTATTAGGCTATATATCTCTGTTTGTATCTGTGTATTAAAAAACACAGCACAAGGTCTTGTAAAAATAAAAATAAATTTAGCCTACAACAGATTCGGTTAAATTTAAAGAAAGCAAAACTTAATTAAGTAAAAGTAAGCCTACGTTTAAACAGAATATAACAAACTTTTAGAGCAGAACATTTTATGAATCAAAAGTTAAAATAGGCCTCTCTCGCAGTCAGTGGAAATAAATTAGGTGCAATAACTCTAAACTATTGAGGAATGAAAGGATTGAAGAGCGCTTCTCTCGTGTGCGCGCACACTGACTGATGAACAACCAAAGTTCTGGGCAATTCTCAGTGAGAAAAGTCATGGTCGAGTGGTAGAACTTAAGTGGTTTCTATAATTTAGATGACACGGGTTCAAATCCCGAATAAACACGGGCTATTTATAAAATACAATTTCCATGCATTTCCATTTTACACAAAGGAACAAATATTATCCAACAGATTGACTGAATTTATATCAATCTGTATAATAATTCCAATCGTAATTTCAAAAGCAGTTCTGTTAAAAAAATATAAAAAAAAACTTCATGGGGTTCCATATAGGCTACAGAAAGAGTTTTTAAAAACATGGTTGTGTAACAAGGTGTGATTTGCTGGTGGGGGATTTCCCCCTCCACAGTAATCAATGCTAGCCTAATTCACCAATAGGCTACACCATATCAAATATATTATATATTTTTTTTAAAATATGCAACACGCACGTTTAAACAACAAACAATACAATCTGAACCGGCGCTTCTGCTCCTGTATTGAGAGATAACATGCAGCGCGTTTCTGTTAGCCTACGATCCTGGTTCCAGTGGCCTTAATACATTCACGGCTTTTCAAAATGTCACAAAGCGTTTTGAGATGTTTTTGAACGAAATATTGATGTTAATAATTAGGTGTTTTGGCACACCGAGTGGCGCTACACATTGTTCTAAAATTGGGTTTTATTCTGGCATGTTGAACAAGAGTTCGACAAACGCGGCGGCGCTTTCACTTGAATTAATTTTTTCTCATAGCAGCTAAAAGAACTTAAAAGGCTAGCCTACTCCGTAATTTTTGGTCATACAGATGATATATCATCTTTTAAAACTGTAAAAGGTCTACAATATGCTAACGATTAAAACGTTTTCTCGCTCGTGTGAACGAACACACTGGAGAAACAAACGTTTGGTCATTTCACGAAGAGTTAAATTCATGGCCGAGTGGTAGAACTTACGGTTCGATCATTTAGATGACACGGGTTCAAATCCCGAACAAATTTGGGGCTTTTGTAAATTTTATATTAGCCTAATAATGCATTTTATATCCTATTATTAATGCAGAGAGATTTGTCTAGTTCTAAAACTCTGTTACACCATATAGTTTTTGCTTATATTTATAAAATAAAATTGCCAAGCATTTCCATTTTACACTGGAACAAATAGTATCCAACAGAATGACTTTACATCTGTATAATAATACCAATCGTAATTTCAAAAGCAGTATTTATAATTTATTTATCAATAATTTATTTGTCAAAATGTTGCAATATTGTTTCATTTAAGTTCATAATTATTCTATAAATGTTATTTAGGCCTAGTTTAAAAACAGCACAACGAAGCACTGTGGTTCGAGGTTTATTTGAATAAAAAAGAACAACTTATTGAAATTGAATGAATTATTGAAATGAAATATTTAGTAATAAAGTTTCATGACAGAAATATCACTACATGTAGCTTACATTATGTAATTCCTTCATTATCAACACTTTAATAGTCTAATGCTTAACTGTAATGCTTAAGTGTTTAAGTGTGAATTGCGACTTCTTTTTGTTTTAAGTCAGTCTCAGACTCAGAGAGCCTGTGGGGTGTGTGTGTGTGTGTGTGTGTGTGTGTGTGTGTGTGTGTGTGTGTGTGTAAGTCAGTCTCAGACTCAGAGAGCCCGTGGGGTGTGTGTCTGTGTGTGTGTGTGTGTGTGTGTGTGTGTGTGTGTGTGTGTGTGTGTGTGTGTGTGTGTGTGTGTGTGTAAGTCAGTCTCAGACTCAGAGAGCCTGTGGGGGGTGTGTGTGTGTGTGTGTGTGTGTGTGTGTAAGTCAGTCTCAGACTCAGAGAGCCTGTGGGGTGTGTGTGTGTGTGTGTGTGTGTGTGTAAGTCAGTCTCAGACTCAGAGAGCCTGTGGGGTGTGTGTGTGTGTGTGTGTGTGTGTGTGTGTGTGTGTGTGTGTGTGTGTGTGTGTAAGTCAGTCTCAGACTCAGAGAGCCTGTGGGGTGTGTGTGTGTGTGTGTGTGTGTGTGTGTGTGTGTGTAAGTCAGTCTCAGACTCAGAGAGCCCGTGGGGTGTGTGTGTGTGTGTGTGTGTGTGTGTGTGTAAGTCAGTCTCAGTCTCAGAGAGCCTGTGGGGGGGGGTTGGAGGGACAGTGGCTTTATCGTGCGTGCACAATAGGTGTTAATGTTCGTCTTTCATATGGAGATGTCGGATAGCCAGCCTGATGAGCAGGCAAAGGCTAAATTCTTTTAAGGATAAATCTCTCGGTGTGTCCAAATGTAGGCCCTAGCCTATATCTTATTAAATTATAAATATTGTATATTTGTATTTAAAGTTTTTTCACACAAAATTTCAATTAAAGTGTTCAATCCAGTTGTTTCAACTGGTTTTTCTAGAGTTTTAGAATGTTTGAGCAGTGTGTATGTTTGATAACAATCTGGCATTATCTAAACATGAACTGTCGACGAAACGCGTTCATGCCACAGCAGATACAGAGCTCTTTAATTCGCGATCAACCTCGTTTTATTGTAAAGTGAATTCAACAAGGCATGCTTTGTCTTTGAAGCAACAAAGGCTAAATAATTTGTTACAGTTTTTTTTTGGAGGGAGGGAGACAAAATAAACTTGCTAAAAAGAGATCAAGCGCGAGAGAGAGGCAAAGAAAAACGCATGTTCTTAATTTATGTGGCTTAATTTGGACTATTTTCGTTTTGTACTGTTTTAATTGTTTAATTTGGCTGAAATTTCTTTGGCAATACAAATTTAAAATGTTGCAAGAATAAGATTCTGTGTTTCTTATTTTGCATCGCAAAGGAAATAAACTCTAAACTCCATGCAACCCTGTTTTAAACAAATAAACTCTCCCGACACTTTATTTAAACCTTAAAAATTTGCGATGGGTTTCAAACTTAATTTATTTTAGTGTTCTTTTACATTTTCATTTGTTTTTATATTGAAAGTAATACTACTTAGTTAGTCTGTCAAGTCAACAAAATCAGTCTTTTCTGATTTGTTCAATATGGATCTGTTTTGAAAAATTTCTCCCGTTGCTATGGCCAGGTATCGCTGTCAGTCAACTCAATTTCATGAATGATTCACAAAACAATAATTTAGCAGATTAAAGACAAGCATCATTATTTTCATTTTCTGACGCGATCAGCTTTCTTTTTTTATTTATTTTCATTTTCCTCATCAGTTTTGTCGTGCAGCGGCTCTACATGGAATGTAGCAAATTTACGTTAATGTGGCATTGATAATTAAACAAACGCTTGACATTAAATAAATAAACAGTTAATGAACTCACTAATAAACAGTTAGCCTACCTATTTAAGCATCAAGAACGGTAGTAGTTCTTACCGGACACCATGTGTCAAAATGATTGATGACTTCCGGTTGACGTTGACCTTTGACCTTTTCCGGTCACGCCTTTTCCGGGTGTGCATCCGGTATCTATAGATAAGGATTGACGTATTGCCCCCACCCATCCAATCGATTATGTGTTTTGACAGGTTGTGCATCCGGCGTCTATTGTTAAGGGTCAAGCAGTTGACCCCGCCTATCCGATCAATGAAATGTTTTGACCATCTGGCCTCTATTGATAAGGGTTGTGGTGTTGAGCTATCTGATCAATCAAGTGTTTTGACATAAGCATTGTGCGTTTTTATGGTAGAAAGTTTGAAGCGGTTGTTATAGAACAATGGTGACATTCCAGAGGCCATTGTGGTTTCCTGTGTAATGTGAGACGAAAAAAGTCAGTGTTCTCGCCTACCTCATTCAACATTTAAAAGTAAGTTTTAAACTTTAAACACGTGATGAACTTAATGATGCGATCTTTATGTGTCTATCTGGATAATGTCCCAGAGTCTTCTCCTCTATGAGTTTAAGAAAATACAGCGCGTTGTACTTTAAATAATCATATAAATAAAATGAATTAAACTGTTAATTTTATAAAAACATTTAAAAGTAAGTTTTAAACTTTAAACATGTGTTGAACATAATGAGGTGATCTTTGTGTGTCTATCTGCCTAGATTTAGCTTAAAAGTAGATGAAACTGTCGCAGATAGTTTATTCCTCTGTGAGTTTAAGAAATAAAAAAGTATTGTGCTTAAATCAAATAAATAGTGAATAATAATTTATATTATTTGAGATAAGATGCTAAATTGACTATAAGTATTTTAATCTATTACACCACAAATTACTGCCTTACACAGTTTAATAAAACATATAAAATTTTGAATAATAGTGGATATTATGTGAAATAAAATGTTAAATTAACAAGCATTTTAATCTAATACACTATACTGATTACATATAAATAAACCATATAATAGTGAATAATAGTGGATATTATGCGAAATAAAATGTTAAATTATCAAGTATAAGCATTTTAATCTAATACACTACAATATACTGACTTACAGATAAATAAACCATATAAAATAGTGAATAACAAAAATAATTTAACTGTATGGTTGAAACATGTTGTAAAAGTTGTAAAACAAAAAACAGTGTTTCTCACGAATGAATTTACAATGTCTATAATAGTAAACAGTCGTGACTACAATGTCTATAAAAGTAAACAGTCGAGTTTACAGTGTCTATAAACGTAAAAGCATCGTGATTCTATGTATACCTATCCGGGCATGCCTGTCCGTGTATGTGTGTGTGTGTGTGTGTGTGTGTGTGTGTGTGTGTGTGTGTGTGTGTGTGTGTGTGTGTGTGTGTGTGTGTTTGTGTGTGTGTGTGTGTGTGTGTGAGTGTGTATGTGTGTCAGGGTGTCAAAGCAGTAAACAATCTATCTCTGATACACGAGGTTGTATAACCAATGGTTTAAAAACACTGATCCGATACATTTTGTAGATCGTTTGAATTAAATTATAGCTAGTTAGTCTATATCATTATCTTACACTTTGTATCCAGACCTTGGTGGTCTCTATTTGTAGAATCAACCATAACATCGATATGATGTCATTGTCTTCTTTATCTCTGATAGCCTACACACGGTTGAATAGGTACTTTTTTTCAAAACACTAATGCGACATTTACCAGTCCGTTTGACAGGTAAAAACAGTGTTTCTCACGAATGAGTTTACGATGTCTATAATAGTAAACAATCGTGACTACAATGTCTATAAAAGTAAACAGTCGAGTTTACAGTGTCTATAAACGTAAAAGCATCGTGTCTCTATGTATACCTATCCGGGCATGCCTGTCCGTGTATGTGTGTGTGTGTGTGTGTGTGTGTGTGTGTGTGAGTGTGTATGTGTGTCACGGTGTCAAAGCAGTAAACAATCTATCTCTGATACACGAGGTTGTATGACCAATGGTTTAAAAACACTGATCCGATACATTTTGTAGATCGTTTGAATTAAATTATAGTTAGTTAGTCTATATCATTATCTTACACTTTGTATCCAGACCTTGGTGGTCTGAAGAAAAGACTAGGCCTTCCTTAATGTAGGTTGACTGTATAGTTAGCATGCTACAATGTTTTTCTATGTTCGACAATAAACAGAGACAAACATTTTTCTTACCTTAATCGTTTCCCATATACTATCGCTGGTGTAGACCGATCTCATTTCGATGTCCTATTATAGTTCTTGGCTTGGCTTATATCATCTGTATGCTAACTGTGGTTTATGTTCTATTGATTCTATGAGTCGTTGTATGACAAACTAGTTTTTCTGCAGTCTACATGGTTCTGAAGCTAGATCGGTTTGTTTTCGCGACGTTTTAAAACCTAAAAGCCTGTTTTAACACTGTCTGAAAGTTGTTGTTGTTAGTGTTTTAAAACTGGCGCCACATAAGACCCCATAGCTACGGGCATGCGTGTACTCCATCCTGAACTGGTATGACATGCTGATTTGTGAAATAGATCCATCTAATGGTTGTAACTGGTATGACATGCTGATTTGATTTTAGGATCGATTTTTTTTTTTTTTTTTACTTATTTTAATTCATTTCATTTATTTATTTTTATTTTATTTATTTATTTATTTATTTTGTGTGTGTGTGTGTGTGTCAAATTTGTTAAAAGAACAGCCATTTAGATTCTAACGTCAGTTGCCCTCTCGAGGCTGTAGGCTGTAGATGCGGGTTACATTACATGGGTATGTGTTTTATTATTCAGAGTTGATGTGTATAAAATCAGCTCACCAATTTGTCTTTCATGTATAAACAGGTTTTATATTTTCCAGGCACAAATACCCCGAACATCGAATTGGTAGCCTTCCAAGCCATTAATGACACATGTGAGAACTTTTATATTGTTTTACAAATTAAAATGAATTATTTTATTTATTTTAACATAATTTTTAATTCGCAGTATTAGATGTCGTAGATCTTACGCATGTTGATAATGACGGTGAGAGTGCAGGACCGTGCGATGAACCTTTGAGAAAGGTCAGAAAGACCGACGGTTCCAGCACGTCCGATACCACGCCATCCACATCGCTTGCCGTACCTCCCCCCAGTCCTATCACCCCGCTTGCCGGTTCTCCTGCCGTCCCTCTGGCCATTCTACCTAACACCCCACCGGCTACTCCGCCTGCCATTACCCCTGGTACCTTGGCTATCAACCAGTCGGGTGGTCCATCTACCAGTTGGCCATGCAACTATCACCTCAGTCCTGATACGACAGTGTTTTACGGTAAGACTAACTACATTATCGGAAGTTTAAAAATCTAAATTGAACAAGACGATTATGATTTTGTTATTTTTCTACACAATAGGTTCGACCGGAAAGCATGATGATGTGACGGATTGGAATAGCGATCAACTGGAAGCATGGACCTGTGGTTCTTGGGCGAGCGGACTCGACGACGAGGTATCGGTCATAAAAACTAATCAAACTATAGATGAAAACAACTGCTTTCACCAATCGTCGGAAGAAGACCAAGGAGACAACGATGCTGAAGAAGTAGTACCAGTGACTCGGCCAGCTGATGATGAGCATCCTACCCCTCTGATGCATGCGCTTATTGATTCAGTAGAATCATTGAGACAACAGTTTCGTGATGCACACACCGATACACAAAACCGTTTAGAGACATTGCATGCCGAGCTTCGCGACGCACATATCGAAACACTTGGTAGAATAGAGACGTTGCAAGTTCAGGTTTGTGATGCGCAGATCGAAACACATAGTAGATTATCCTCATTTAGTCGAGATCTTCGCCGCTCTCAGCAGGAGATACATGATAGAATCGATACGCAAGATCGATTTATTCGAAATTTGGGTGACGAAATATTTCGGCGTGTCAATAGAAACGAGCACATGTTCGCCGAATTCCATCGTGAACTGATACTTTTGATTCATCATCTTCTTCTCATTCTCGTTGACCAGTCGGATGAGTAAAATAGAGTTGTGTTATCAAATCATGCATTTCATTTATTTCTATTTCATGTATGCTTTTTTATACTTTTTACATATACTCTGATTTTGTACTATGTTTTTTTTTTTTTTTTTTTTTTTACATATACTCTGATTTTCTACTTTTACGCGTATGCTTTTAATATTTCATGTTTTGGTCTGAAATCTAAAATGGAGGGTGCTAAAAGCTTTGACGCAGACGATACAGAACTGTCACCGGACGAAATCGAAATGCTAAGTATGCTACCGAATTCTTTAGAAGACTATTTGGTTAATTTAGAATCTTCGCAACCCGTCGCTAATTTGGATCTTTTCGAATTAGCTGTAAATCCAAATATGAATTTGTTCGATCCTGTTGTACTATTCGCCGGTGTTTTAAACAACCAACCATCGCAATCACCAGACCTCCCTGATGGTAATGATACATCACAACCATTGACATCAGGTAATGTTAATCCTACTACACAGCCTCGATTAAGCCGCACCGACATCGATAGATTGATTCGCGACGATGGGGACGTTAACGGATATCATGTTTTACCACGACCTCGTTTCAATGGCGTGACGTTGAGAAGGACTATGAATCTGAGAGAGATTAACTCTACAGATTTAGCCTCTTATCATACTTACTTACACAACATGCTCGCAGGGATTGTTAATTTTGCTAGAGAATTCGACCACAGTGATCCCGTAATCAATATTACATTGTCAGGTCCCAGTCTCCAAGAACCCGTCAGTGGGATTTTAACTTGCGGTAATAATTATGACATAGATCCGGTTTTTGATCAAATTGAAAAAGTTTTACAGAGCAACAATCGGATACTATCTGACCAGTCCGTTGAAATCGACGCGTCTGTAGTCTTTAACCGACAGGGCGGGGGTCGACGTAAATTAACAGATCTGGCTGTTGATGAGGTGATTAAAAGAAAAAAGACGAACTTATTCTGCCCCACAAATATTTCGAATAATTTGTGTTTCTCCATCTGTCTCGCCCGTTTTCTTAGCCCCCAATTACCCGAGAACGAGTTAGAAAAACTGGCTACCTCTATCCAAAACAACGCCGGCTTCTCAATCCAAGATCGAATCGGTCTTGACGACATAGCATCGTTTGAACGTGCGCTAGACATTAAAATTGTCGTATTTCACAGATCTAATGCTATGATCGTAGAAACGTTCAAAAATTCTGACGAACCCCACCCAAAAACGGTTTTCCTATACATCCACAAAGATCATTATTACATGATACTGAATTTGGAGGGATTCATGGGTTCTAGATACGTGTGCCCATTCTGCTATAAAAGTTATAGCTGTCACAGAGACCATCGATGTAAGCATGTCTGCAACATCTGTTTCGACGCCGATTGTTACACGTTCCCTGTAAGAATCATACATTGCCCCGATTGTCTGCGTTACTGTAAATCTGCCTATTGCTTCGAAATGCATAAAAAAAACTCGCCTCCCGGTAAGGAACACCCCGCCTGTGATATTATAAAATTTTGCAAACTATGTAACAGGCGTTATGACGTTAAACCGGGCGACAAGAAAACCAAACACACATGCGCCTCGGACAGATGGGTGCATTGTCGGGAGTGTCTGACGGAGGATGGTGAGCACCAATGCTTCATACAACCCCTACCGCCTAAGGAACCGTGTGAGAAATACATCTTCTACGATTTTGAAACGCGTTACGAAAACGGTAGACACGAGGCCAATTTTGTTTGCGCCATCACATTCGAAGGGGAGAAATTTACCGCTCACGGTACCGACTGTATCGCTAAGCTAATCAATCGCTTCAGACAACCGCGATATAATGGTTACTGCTTCATAGCGCATTATTCATCCCGATTTGACTCCTTTTTAATTCTAGAGTTTTTCTGCAAAGCCGGGATTGCGTTTGACGTCATAATGCAAGGCTGCAAATTAATTTTCATGTACGATAAGGGGTATGCCCAGCGATATATCGATAGCTACTCATTTTTCCCAATGGCTCTTGCCAAAATGCCCGCGGCGTTAGACTTAACGACGACTGAAAAAGGTTACTTCCCCCACCTTTTCAACAGGTTGGAAAATGAGAACTATTTCGGGCCATACCCTGACAAAAAGCTCTACAATTACGATAACATGTCGGTCAAAGAAAGACAAAAGTTTTGCGAGTGGTACCAGACGGTTGAGGGCAAGTTCTTTGACTTCAAGAAAGAACTGCACGAGTACGGTGTTAACGACGTCGTCTTATTACGTGAAGGATGCATGAAATACAGGGAGTCTTTCATACATTGCACCCAACTCGACCCTTTTTCGTTCACGACGATCGCCGGCTGTTCGATGGGGATCTTCAAAACACATTATCTCACCAGAAACACGCTCGCCCTCACTCATAACAAAGCGTACGTTCATCAGAATAAGACATACTCTTAAGCGGTTCGATCGAATGGCTGGAGTATATAAAAAAGACTCGAAACGTGGACGTTCACCACGCCTTAAACCACGGCGAAGTATCGATCGGTAAGTACATTTTAGATGGATTCTATGAACACGATGGTATTCGACACGGTCTAGAGTACGCGGGTTGTATTTTCCATGGTCATTGCTGTCGCTTTACACCTCATCAGACGCACCCCTTGTCCGGAGTGCCCTACGGGTTTCTCAGGAACCAGTTTGACGATAAGGTCGAAATTCTGCGGAACGGGTACGGTTTGCAAATCGAAGTTCTTTGGGAATGCCAATGGACCGATATGAAAAAAACCGACCCGTCCGTGATCGAATTTATGACCGATTATTCCGCGCCAGAGAGATTGAACCCGCGAGACGCTCTGTACGGCGGGAGAACGAACGCCTATAAACTCTATCACAAAGTGACCGGTGATGAGAAAATAAAGTATCTCGACTTCACCAGTCTGTACCCGTATTGTCAGGCGAGGAAAAGCTACCCGATTGAACATCCCCAAATCATTTTCAAAGATTTTGAACCGATTGAAAATTATTACGGCCTTATCAAAGCGACCGTGTACCCTCCCCGCAAATTACTGCACCCGGTTCTCCCTTACAGATGCCAAGGAAAACTCATGTTTCCCCTTTGTGCAGCGTGTGCTCACGACCAAAACCAGACCACGAGCTGCACCCATACGGATAAGGAAAGAGCGCTCTCCGGTTGTTGGGTCACTATCGAGCTTTTAAAAGCCATCGAGAAGGGTTATGTGGTAGCCAAGATAGACGAGGTTTGGCATTTTCCACAACAGTCAGACACGTTGTTCGCCGAATACATAAAAACGTTCTTGTGTTTGAAACAACAGGCGTCGGGTTACCCGTCGAATGTTGTCACGGATGCTGAGAAAGAGACTTACATTCGTGACTATTTTGAAAAAGAGGGGATTCAACTCGACCCTGAAAAGATTAAGTACAACGCCGCCCAGAGGGCAATCACAAAATTAATTCTGAATAGTTTGTGGGGGCGCTTCTCTTTAAGACAGAACTTGCCTCAAACGACTCTGGTGAGCGACCCCGAAGATTTCACCAGAATCGTTTTTGGCAATACCGACACATTGACGTATTTCTCATTCATCGCAGAAGACGTAGCTTTCGTCCAGCATAGACCGTCCAAAGAGGATGTTTGCAAGGCACGCGATGTGAATGTTTTTGTAGGGGCCTTTACTACCGCACACGCCCGACTGGAATTGTACGAATTGATGGATAGACTCGGCGACCGACTGTTATACTCTGACACAGACAGCGTCGTATTTGTGTCTAGGGATGGGGACTGGGAACCACCGTTGGGGGATTATTTAGGGGATCTTACTAGCGAATTAGACGATGATGACCATATAACGGTCTTTTGCTCGAGCGGGCCCAAATCATATGGTTTTGAAACGGTCAAAGGTAAATCGTGCATGAAGGCTAAGGGGATAACCCTGAATGCTAAAAATTCCCAAGCTATCTGTCTCGAATCCCTGATTGGTCTGGTTGACAGTTATGTGACGTCGCATGATAGATCCAAATACATCCTGGCTCAGACGGATGACATTGTGAGGAATAAAAAGTCTCTCACACTGCACAACAAATCAGTCGTTAAAAGGTTTAAGGTGGTCTATAATAAACGTAGGCTTCTGTCTGATTTCACCACACTTCCTTATGGCTACTGATCAGATGATGCATAGAGGGGGTCAGGATGTTTCCGATTTTGATTTCAGACTTCAACACCCTTTCAGTTGTGTCGTGAGTGGGCCTTCCAACTCCGGAAAGTCATATTTTGTAAAACTTTTGCTGGAAAAAGGTTTGAATATCATTTCCATGAAAATTGAAAACATTGTTTGGTTGTATGATTGTTGGCAGACTTTGTATGATGATTTACTTCAATTGTACGACATTAAATTTGTGCAAGGAATACCCCAGACTCTGAATGATGATGATTTACTGCCTGTCACCAAGACAAACTTGCTTGTGGTGGATGATTTAATGGAGCAAGGTAGCGGTAACGTGGAACTTCAACGTGTTTTCACCCAATACTGTCACCACCGCAATCTCAGCTCTATCTATATAGTGCAAAATTTATTTGCCCAGGGTAAGTCCAGCCGAACCATAAGCTTAAACGCCAATTATATTATTCTGTTTAAAAATCCACGAGACGTCAATCAAGTGGCTATGCTAGGACGTCAAATGTACCCGGGAAACACAAAATACTTTATGGAGTGTTATCACGACGCTGTCGATCGGGCTTTCGGCTACCTAATGATAGACTATAAAGCGAAAACTCCGGAGCAGTACCGTCTCAGAACAGGATTACTTTCCGACCGTCAAGTGGTTTATATTCCGAAAAAAAGAAGAAGAACACTATAAATCACCATGTCTGCCAGACTTTGCAAACATTTGCCTGTGTTAAAACTGTTACATAAAGCCAGTCCTAAACAACGACGTCTTATTTTACAATCAGCGTCCGACGAATTCATTTTAGCGCTGTGCGAAGTGGCGCTTAACATCCTCTACGGTACCATCCCGGTCAATAAGCAGCAGTATCGAAAGTTGAAAAAGAGAAAAGCCGAAATCAAATTTGTAGCCGATAAAAAAATTGGTATAACGGCCAAGAAACGAGTCTTTAACCAGAAGGGTGGATTCCTGTTGCCACTCCTGAGCGTCGCAGTCCCCTTTATTACAAGTTTAATAGCGAATCGATAGGATGGAGTATGCAGAGAAGATGTATTTAGTTCCTCACCATCAACTGGATAAGATGAAGAGTGAAAACCCCCGCGAGAACATTCAACGGAGCGTAGAGAATGATTTGGATGACGCCATAAGAAATATTCTACGTCGCACAGACTTGAATCCGTACGAAAAGGCCAAACTTTACACCAATACCCTTACCAGGTTTTTGAACATCGTTAAACAAGGCGATCGTGAGAGTAGCGTTTTAACGCTTTCGTTCCCTTATACTGATTCCGGTCATAAAGATGAACCAGAGGGGGGTGCTGCTGGTGCTATCGTTGAAGACGGCAGAGCTGTGGGGTAGGATATTGTCGACGAAGTTCTGAAGAATGTCCCTTCGAGAAGCATGAAAAACAGCAGATACATATTAGACAAGATGTCTAAAGCTAAAGGTCTAAGCGCATGGAACGAATCGGGCGAGTTTGTGTTCAAGGGCAACACCGTACGAGGGTCACACATGGTCGATTTGTTAAAAAATGTTACGGCCCCTCAAAAGGTTAGGGATGATCGGTGACCTATAGGATGGACAGAGTTTCTACGAGCGTTTGGTGAATTAAACATCCCATTTTCTACAGTGCCGAATCAGCAGGTCAGACCCAAAATTAACTCTCTAAAGCGTAAACCCGGCACCCCAAGCCCTCGCCGCGTTAGACCTTATAAAAAAACACAAAGATATTCGCCTTATGCGGTTCCAGAGTCCAAAGACACTGTGTTTACATCACCGACTCTCAAACGAAAGCGATGGTTGGAATTTCAACGAATATTTCTATTCAATGTATACATTAAATAAAAGACGATAAACAAATATATAATGATTTTAAGCTTTTTATTTATACGTCAAACACGTCTGCACACAGTGAATGCATGATAACATTTTATCATTACAAGCATACGGTCTTAATCTCTTCACAAATAGGGACACCATTTTATAATTTTTAATAGAATCATCAGTGTGTAATTTCATCACATGGTTATAGTCGTAGCCTCTGGCTAAATGATAGAGAAAAAACACACAATGCTGCCCACAGGTATCCGATGAAAAATCCTGGAGACGTCTGCCGGAATGTAACACATCAACATCATTGGTTGTTAGAAAGTTATTGATGCTGATTGGAAAGCGGGGGCTGTCGGGTGGATTGCCGAAGCTGTCGAAAAAACAAGACGGTCCATCTTGGGTTAAATAAACGGCGACCCAATGCTCTCCCGGCAGCTGTGCAGGGTGAGTGTTTATGATGGCCATCGACGGTAAGATCTTCAGCGTTTTTTTGGGAAGTTGATCGCATGGTAGCACCCCGAGAAAATGAATCCTGCACGTAATTTTATCCATGATAGCGGTGAGTTGTAGCGTATTCATCTCAGTAGTAATCGACTAGTACCTGTCTGCGATTAGACAGTTCTATAATCGAGTCAAATACCGAGTAAATTAATAAATTAACGGTATTCGGCAATGGTTGTCTGAATCGAGCTTCGAGTCTGATATTCCCGGACTTGATGAGGGATATGTGCTGACCGCAGTCTTCATCAGGCGTCAGGTTAAATGCGTAAAGTGTGTATCCGTTCAGGAAATCACCCCTGTCTATGGAGAGTGCTTGGTTTTTAAGATGTCTCCCCGTCGTCATCGCCAACTGATAAAATTCGCGTACAGCCGAACCGGCTTCGAAATTAGGTTGTAGAGGCTTTGCGGGGAATTGTTGTCCGTCGACATAGACGGCTAGGAACTCCAGATCGTAATGTTTGAATGCAAATGGATTTTTTTCGTAGGAACCGGTGAATGCGTCATTGTCAACCATAGCTATGACGATAGATTTTGGTAGGGTTCCTAAAAACAGATTTTCTTGATTTGAAACACGCGTCCCCTCAGGTATGGAGAAATTTTTTAGAACCACCCTATCTATGGGATACTTGGCTGTTGTCGAGAGTAACGCCTGGGCATGTCCCAGTCTCACCGGCGGTGCTACAGTGACTTTCTTAACAAATAGGGATGCCGACTCTATTTTTATTTTGTAAGCCACATCATCGCACCTCATCAGACAGAATTCATCTTTTGCTCTAATTAGGCGTATTTTGATGTCTACACCATTTAACAAAAGTTTTTCTTGAAAGAATATATCACTATGTATAGGGGCCATCAGTTCCACCACCTTGCTCTCGCTAGTGTAGAGCGATCTCTTCGTCAGCCCTGCGTTACGACCCACTGGGTCGTTAGAATCCATATGACCAGAACTGTCTTTGTAAAACAGTCCTGCGGAGAAAAGAGATTCCAACGAATCTTTACTATAGTTGATCAGACTCTCTATGATGCATCGATAAGGATAGGTGTTCGAACTCTGCGATATCAGACGATCGCCTAGGGTCACGTCGACTTGTGAAAATATAGTGGCTCCAGGATAATTTATTAACGCGACCCTTGCTGGATGTACGATGTCGGTTCCATTAGGTCTTGTGATTTTCAGGCGTAGGTAGAGCATCGTGTTATTTAGATCAACATAATCATCGCCGTTGCCCGCGATAAAAAACTCTAATGGGGCGGTGTCCGATATGGCGGATAAAGGGGGTACTTCTAAATAACTGTTTTTCTCAATAACCGCCTGTGTCAGCGGGACTGTAAATAAGTCCAACTCGGACTTGATGCATTCTCCCGACATACGATGCAGTAGCGCCATGCTAGAATATGGTTTTTACGAATCTCTTGACGGATGATTTTCGACTAACAGACTTCTTACGCTTTCTGCGTATGACTGGTCGCTTCTTTGGTCCACTTGTTGTTTTCTTCTTCTTCTTACCGCATTGACCACGCCTCCTTACACCCGGTGGTTTAGACATCCTCTTACGGGCCATGACCATCAGCCCTGATCCGTCTTGACCATTAGCATTATTGCTATGGGCACGCGTCAATACGTTTGAGACGACGTCGGATACTATATTTTTAGCAGCGGATTTTAGATGGGGTTTCGCGATGCTAAATCCTCTTTTTAACAGAGGTATGGCCATCCTGAACAGACCTCTGAAAAGTCCTCCTAGTCCAGCTCCATGCATAACCGACCCGCCGGAATAGCCTGGCAAACCCCCTCCGGCCTGATTTCGGTAATAGTCCACATAGTCGGCTGTATGGGGCTCTCTAGGATTATAGTAATAACTCATTTTTAAAGAATAGAATGATTCACAGGTTTAAAATGTAGTTTTACAATGACTTTCCCGTAAGAAAATGGTATTTCGCGGTTTTGGTCGTCCTTCAACTCTATGGTAATGCTGGTGATGTGATCCTTGTTTATCGATACGTAATGGGGCGAGTCGTATCTAGCAATGACAGTGTCATTGCTTTTACCGGATATATGTACGCATCTCAAAAGGGGGACGTAAGAATCGCCGACCGATTGATATTGGATGATGTCGGTGTAAACGTACAATGTGTAGAACCCACCGTTGATATCGGATTGATGAGGAGCATACGTAGTGATGCTCGTAGTAAAATCGGCTGCTTCATGGTAGTTCGAACGTCCGAGATTATCGTCCGGTATCATTCCTAAAATAGTAGCGAGTTTACCTTGGAAACTGACTGAAATGTTGGGTCTCGCGACCACTTTGTTTTTTAATTCATCGTGATTCAACACTGCCGAGGGTGCGAGAACTTGATTTATCAAACGGATGATTGCACGAATGTTTGCGTAGTACCCCCCGCTTATTTGTAATTTCCTCGATACAAAAAACCCTGATAAGTCTTTTTTAAAAGGTCCATTGTCTGTAGGGGACGCGTTATTCACAGGTCCTGGGGCTGTGTGTAGGATGAAATAACCGTCTTCATCATTAAAGTTATACCAGCTTCTAGGATATTCGATTTCGGCTAGTCCCACCTCCCATTGTCCTTTCAATTCTATAGCTTTTGCTATCCTGGTTGTGTAGGCGGATATACGATTTCCGGGGTAAACTGTCGAAGATGCATTGCACGGTAGCGTGACGTAGAAACCTTGATCGTTCATAGTAGTCCTTCACTCGTATGATCTCATCCGTTAAACGGTGGTTTGTTTTAAGGAGAATGTAAGTCCACCAGAGTTTTTTTATCTATATAACTATTGAATTTTGAAGGCCAGCCTACCCATTTCACTAAAACAATCGTAGATTTTCCCTGTTTTTTCTGACCTAAAATCTTTTCCACCTTAAAAGATTTGTTTTTACTCACAATTATTTTTTGCATCTCTTTTTCATAAAAAACTCCCTCGATGACATCGCCATCGTAATCTGTGAGTCTGTAGACCGGTGGTTTGCGCGGAATGCGATCGGATACGGTGAAAAATTCTTCCGTGTAGTTCTGCTCATAACCTTTGGCGAATGGGCCTCTCACTTTAGAAATCCTGACAATGTCGCCGACTTTGAAATTAAATGTGGGTCTCTTGGTCTTCTTTATATCCCCGTACAAGTTTTGAAACACTTGACCCTCATTTAATTTGTTGACGTCCACGGGTCTCATTTTAATACTTCAGTGATAACTGACGTTGTACCCCTGCATAATGTCTTGTAAAACATCTATGTATCGTCGTGAATTTGTAGCCGTTAAAAATCTCCACATTCGACTTTTTAACGTTCTATTAAATCGTTCCACGACGCTGGCTTTCAAATCGGTAGCGGTAGCGAAATGATTAATATCGTGCTTTTTCATTACATCTTGAAATTGTTTGTTAAAAAATTCCTTTCCCTGATCCGTCTGCAATTTCTGCGGCACACGTCCCTCTTCGAGTATAGACTCGAACGCTCTAGTAACCTCTACACCACTCTTATTCTTCAACACGCGAACCCACGAATATTTACTAAACACATCTATACAGGTCAGCAGATATTTATTATCGTCATTATCCTTGGCATAGGCGATCATGTCAACTAGATCGGCCTGGAACTGCGTATCGACCCCGTACACAACTACTCTATTTCGTTTGTATTTCATTGGGGCTGTTTTGTGTAAAGTGTAAGCATCCTCACCAGACAGCCATTCTGAAACCTTTTTATCGCTTAGATGGACCCCGCTATCTTTTAAGATGGCTTCTTTTAATCGTTTTATACCCCCTAAAGAACCGGGGTTGGAGGGTGTATAATAAGCCTTTTTCATGAGCTCCGTCATGCTGTCGTTTCGATCGCTGTAAAAGAATAACTCGTACATGCGGTTTGAATCAATCTTTTATTAAAAAAAAGTTACAGGATACACAATTTAAGTAAATGGCAATAATATAATACATGATACTAGACATGGCTATAATAATAATAAAAATCAAACAGAAAGTAAATAGAATAATATTAGTACTACAAAATCTAAGTAAAATTGAATATAATGAGGTTAGTACAAAATGGATATAATAAAATATAGAATAATTGGATATAACGCTGTTACATGCATAGTCTAAGTAAAATGGATGGTGATAAAAGTAGGATAGTCATAATGACGTCACTGATAGTCGAGCCAGAAAAGAAAATCGCGACAGGCCAACATGTGTTTGTCTAGGATGTAGTCGATATACATTACAACAATTTTGTCGATGGTGGTACTGATTTCGTCAATTTTAATACCATCGTCGTCATCATCCGGGTCGTATTGTTTTGACCTCAAGGTCAGCATGGTACAGACATCTGCCACATACGTACAAGTACAGAGCATATCGACGACCGTGAGTGAGGATTGTGATTCACACATCATATCTAGAATCTGTTTTATCATCACATCGGGTTTTTCGATACCGTGAATGCATTTGTCCGCCAAATCATCCCAGGAATTAGCCAGTCCTCTTATATACACCATTTGTTTCTTGAAATTTGCTTCGCGTGTAGTGTCTTCCATAAATGGATGACCATCGCGCGATGCATCTGTAATAATCTTATTCACCAGTTTGGTCATCTTTCGCTTGTAATGTCTTTTAAACATGAATTCCATAGTGTTCTTTACGGTACAGGCAGCACCCATAGCGGTGGCGTCTTGGTCAGTCTCCATTCACGATCGCGGGACCTTCCCAGAGATCGACGACGTCGTGAACTATTTCGTCGCAGGGTTTCTCCAGAAGTCCAACTCTGATTTCTTCAAGCTTAACACCAATGAATGGCTCGTCTTTTAATTCGTGCAGAATAGTCCCGACGGTTCCTTGAATCCGTTGAGGGTGAGATTTTAACCCACACCGTTTTAGCACGATAGCGATGATGGCATGAAAATAGGGTCTAAACAGTTTGGCTGAAAGTTCATCAAAATGCGTGTCTAAGTAGTAGTTAGGAGGGTCAAACAGGCTGGAATGCTGCAGCTGGCTGGGGTGATCAATCTCACACCCCTCGCACTCGTCCTTCAGCTTCGTTCCGATGAGATGTTGGAGCAAAACCACGGTCGCGGCTTTTATGAGTTTGAACCCTAACACATCGAAACATCCGTCTGTGACGTCGAAGGTTTGATTAGCATGAGGCAGGGGCCGGTCGATTTTAGATCTGTCATACGATTGCTGATCGTTATGGAGCTTGAAAATTTTGAATGTCTCGTAGGGCTGGTTGTGCTCGACCCCCAAATCCTGGTCTTTGTTGGGCTCGATACTGTTACCCGGACCGCTGTCGTTTTGCATGTTCAATGGTTCAGGGTTGCTAATGTTACCTGGACCCCAATCGTTTCCAATGCACGTTTCAAAGCCTATGCGACGTTTGATAGTTGTAGTCGAAGCCCAGTCTTTGTGATGGTCTGGCGGATCACAGGCGTTGTCGTTGGGAGGGTCAAGAATGCTGCCGAAAGAAATTCCGCAGCTGCACACGTGTTCGGCTTCTGAAGCGCTATCTTCAGCCATGGTTTATAAATGTTGCATAGAGGGTTTGGATGCCTGAATTTATAGTTGTTGTAGTAAAGGGGTGGAAACGCCGATTTATAAACGACGCTTGGGAGGGTCTCCCCGTCGAGGTTTATGATGGGTGTAGCGAATGGTGGCGGACGGTAGACAGCCTACACCGCTGCGCACGCATCTCTCAGGGTGGAACAACTGTACTTTAATCTTGTTGTATCTGTCATGCATGTCGCACCATTTGAAAATTTTGTTGATGATTGAAAAAACACCATTCAGCAGATTCAGATCACACCACTTGAACACCAATTGCATTTCGTACAGATCATGATGATCCTTGGGCAGGACAGTTCCTGACCGGGTGTTGGTGAGCATAGTCATGTCTTTACAGCTGAATATGTATACAGAATGGTGGTGATGGCGCAGTGGATAAGACACGTGCCTTTGGTGTGAGAGACCCGGGTTCGAATCCACTGTGAGACACCAATGTGTCCCTGAGCAAGACACTTAACCCCTAGTTGCTCCAGAGGCGTGCGACCTCTGACATATATAGCAATTGTAAGTCGCTTTGGATAAAAAGCGTCAGCTAAATGAATAAATGTAAAATTAATCATTCGGCGGCTTGTTAGTATGGTCGCCTACCACACGGTATTGGACATTCGGGGTCTCCCCGACCCCATCCGCCACATACAAAGGCTTTTCCCCAGCGTCATTCAGATCCTTCCAGACAAATTTGTAAAATAGACCCCAGTCTTTTTCAGGAAATGTCACACATGGGTCTTCCCCAGCCTGAAACTCGCCAACGCCGTCAGTGGTGTAGAGCATAACCACGCGTGTTGGTTTGTGAAATTTGTACCCGAATACACGATAACTACACATCATAAATTCGCCTTCAGTCCATTCCGACACTTCATGGAGAAAATTTGTCAAACGAACATGACCATAAGGTTTTCTCGGAGCCATAGTCAGACTTTCCATCATCCTGCTGGTCAGTCCCGTCTCGGGGGGTTGCGGGGAGGCTAAACCATCCATGCTCATGTAGCTCATGGTTCTGTTGGTTGTAGGACATACTGACCCCATATATATATTTATAGGGGGGTTTGGAATGTCCCCATTGTTCTATAACAACCGCTTCAAACTTTCTACCATAAAAACGCACAATGCTTATGTCAAAACACTTGATTGATCAGATAGCTCAACACCACAACCCTTATCAATAGAGGCCAGATGGTCAAAACATTTCATTGATCGGATAGGCGGGGTCAACTGCTTGACCCTTAACAATAAACGCCGGATGCACAACCTGTCAAAACACATAATCGATTGGATGGGTGGGGGCAATACGTCAATCCTTATCTATAGATACCGGATGCACACCCGGAAAAGGCGGGACCGGAAAAGGTCAAAGGTCAACGTCAACCGGAAGTCATCAATCATTTTGACACATGGTGTCCGGTAAGAACTACTAACGGTAAAACATAAATGAAGTTGGCCAACAGAATGTTGGCTACATTGAGATTCGATCTCGGATCGCTTAAAGCGCAGTGACACTTATGTTGTTGTGTTAACCACTGAGCTACCGTCTGAACGCTATTAAATTTCGTCTTATACTCTTCCAGAGCCTCATTGATAGCCTAATATATTTCTGTTGTAATGTTTTTACTATTTATTCAATTTAATTTCAGTATTGTGATTATGAATTCGTTTGTTTCACTTGAATTCATCTGTTACCAGCTTTCAATCGCTCTGAATGAGCTGCGGCGCGGCGTTAGATTACGCAATAGAGAGAATAAACGGACACCTTTCAAAGTCTGTGATTGTAGCGCCTCTTAGCGGTAAAAGTATTATTCTGGTTGAGTAACCACTGTAATGGAGAGAAAAAAAAACCTTGGGAGAACCAGTCAGGGGCCAGTTTTCCTCTGGCGTTAATGAACTAGAGGCCGGATTTACAGTAACTGTAATTTGATACAGAATTTTGTTTTATTTTATCACTTCGGGGTGGGTACGCGAACCGTAATCACAACGTTTTATCTGTAGAGTGGGAAAAGGGATCCTCCATAGGGAGAGGCTAGTTGGCACTTCAGCACTGCGTTGTCATCGGGTCCAGGCAAAGCTCCTAGTCAGATCTGGATACGGCCTGGATACGGCAGGCTGCAGGAAAACCTCGGGATAAACAAAGACACTAAAATTAGCGTAGATGCCATTCTTCTTATGATGTAACGAGTACATCAGGATTTAAGGGAAGTGTTCCCAGTTCCGGCTGACCTAATCTATGCAGCCTAACATTGAATTATAGAAGTCTATAATGTATTATGTGTATGCTAGGTCAAAGAGATGTGTCTTTAATCTAGCTTTGAACTGACAAAGTGTGTCTGCCTCCCGGACAATGGTAGGAAGACTGTTCCAAAGTTTTGGTGCTAAATAGGAAAAGGATCTACCACCAGCAGTCGATTTTGATATTCTAGGTATTATCAACTGGCCCGAATTTTGAGATCGCAATAGACGTGAAGGACTATAATGCGTTAAGAGCTTGCTCAAGTACTGCGGAGCTAAACCATTTAGTGCTTTGTAAGTAATCAACAATATTTAAAAATTTATACGATGTTTAATAGGCAGCCAATGCAGTGTTGACAGAACCGGGCTAATATGGTCATATTTCCTGGTTCTAGTAAGAACTCGAGCTGCTGCGTTTTGGACCAGCTGTAGTTTATTTACTAAGCGTGCAGGGCAACCACCCAGTAGAGCATTACAATAATCTAGTCTTGATGTCATGAAAGCATGAACTAATTGTTCCGCATTTGTTAATGAGAGCATATGTCGTAATTTAGATATATTTTTAAGATGGAAAAATGTGGTTTTACAGATACTAGACACGTGACTTTCAAATGAAAGATTGCTATCAAAGAGCACACCCAGGTTCCTAACCAACGACGAAGACTTAACAGAGCAGCCATCAAGTGTTAGACAGTATTCTAGGTTATTTCGTGTGGAAGTTTTTTGTCCAATAATTAGAATCTGTTTTTTCAGAGTTTAGTAGTAGGAAATTACTAGTCATCCAATGTTTTATATTAATTTTTTGTGAATTGGTAAGTTTCGTTAGGTTTTGAAGAAATATAGAGCTGAGTATCATCAGCATAACAGTGAAAGCTAATTCCATGTTTCCTAATGATATCTCCTAATGGTAGCATGTACAGAGTGAACAGCAGCGGTCCTAGTACTGAGCCTTGTGGTACGCCATACTGAACGATACTGAACGATACTGAACGCCATACTGATCGATAAGACATCTCTTCATTTACTGCTACAAACTGATAACGGTCAGATAAGTATGATTTAAACCATGCTAGTGCAATTCCACTAATGCCAACATAGTTTTCTAGTCTATTTAAAAGAATGTTGTGGTCAATTGTGTCAAATGCAGCACTAAGATCAAGTAACACTAATAGAGAGATACAACCACGATCAGATGATATAAGTAAATCATTTGTAACTCTAATGAGAGCTGTCTCAGTACGATGGTGCGGTCTAAATCCTGACTGAAAATCCTCGCAGATATAATTTCTTTCAAGAAAGGAACACAGTTGTGAGGATACTGCTTTTTCTAATATCTTTGACAGAAAAGGCAGATTTGAGATCGGCCTGTAATTAACTAATTCTGAAGGATCAAGTTGCGTTTTTTTAACAAGCAGTTTTATCATAGCCAGCTTAAAGGTTTTTGGTACGTATCCTAGAGACAAAGACGAATTAAGGATATTAAGAAGAGGATCTATGATCTCTGGAAGCATCTCTTTCAGTAGCTTAGTCGCTATAGGGTCTAACATACAAGTTGTCGATTTAGATGAATTAACGAGTTTGCAGAATTCTTCCTCTCCTATAGGAACAAATGATAAAAATTTTCCTCAGGGAGACTACAATGCACTCCCTGGTGCGATACTGTAGTAGACGGTTGCATAGTTATAATTTTGTCCCTGATATTGTCAATCTTATAAGTGAAGAAGTTCATAAAGTCGTTACTGTGTTGCCCGGAAACTTCTGTGCTTAAAGCTTTCTTTTTCGTTAGTTTAGCCACTGTTTCAAATAAGTATCTAGGATTATGTTTATTTTCTTCTAATAGGGTTGAAAGAATAAGCAGATCTAGCAGCTTTTAAAGCCTCTCTGTAAGCAATCGAGCTCTCTTTCCATGAAATCCGATATACCTCTAGTTTTGTTTTCTTCCAGTAACGCTCCATTTTTCTGGCTGCTCTCTTAAGGGCCTGAGTGTGCTCGTTGTACCACGGCGTTGGACTATTATATTTAATCTTGGTGGGGTTGTATCTTGGTGTATCTTTAATCTTGGTGGGGTTGGTGGGGTTGTAAGATCTTTATTGAAATAAGAATGCATTGTATTAGAATGATTTTAAGTTGTAGAGTTAAGCATCTGTGAGTCAGTGCATTTCAGCACATTTGTTGTTCCAAATCTGATATTAATGGTGTTTAAGGCAAGACACTGCAGGTGAATAGGGTAAAAAATTTAACTTACAGATATCACCATGAAACTTTACCAGTTGATTACTCACATGAATAGGAGAAAAAAAATGTATTGCAAGTTTTCTGTAATTTTGTTTAAATATGCTAATCAGGCTATATCTAATTAAATATGCGCTAATTTGCATATATTTTGAAGTGACGAATCTGACCATCGAAAAAAACAAGGTTCAAAATTATTTTTGCGTTTTGTTGATATATTCAATGAAAAGACTTTTTCAGAGGGGATTATGAGTATGTCCTTTTGTTACCCTGTAAATCAGAAAATACTTTCGGCCCTATTTTTAGGCATAAAATGTCATATAAATCAGGCCAAGAATGATATATCAACAAATACCTCTGAACAAACCTTCACAATATAGTTAGGAATATGGCTGTAAAGTTTTGGTGTATGTAGGTGCTACAGAAGTGGAAAATCGTCACTAGGAGTGTGAGAAAAAACTCATTTTGAGAAAACGGCCTTTAAAGATTTTTATGGCAAAATTCCACTAATTTCTATTGAAAGCCATGAATTACAGACAAAATATGCTTTAGGTCCAAGTAAAATCCATGTTTCACACTGTTTAACATCCAAAACACATTACTGCTTCATCCATCACTGATCATAACATCCAAAACAACACATCAACAGTGGTGGAATGACAAAAACTAAATATATCACACCTATTTAGACGTCACAGAAACATCACATTACACTTCTGAGGATGACTGCAGAGTCAGCAGTTGAAACTGTCTAGGTATGACAACAAACTTTAAACCTGTCATATAAGAAAGAATCACTCTAATAAATACAAATAGTAGGCTAAATGAACTCATATCTTTCGACATTTTGAACTGCTGCGGAAATGTCAGAGCACGTCACGTGACGATTCTGAACGAATCACGTTGTTAGAAATTGGCATCAGCCAATGAGATTGCGCATTTCGAATTAAATGGCCCATTTTACTTTCATGATTGGATGCTGATAAACAGGAAATGACCATATTTGGATCCGACAACATTGAAGAGGAGAGAGACAGCTTTCCAACGGTATATGTGATGACAGGGTACAGACAGCGATCGCGGAGCAGCGGGATGATTTAGAACGCCAACTTTTGATGAATTTATGTGAAATCTACACACGCAAACAGACAAAGTGTTGTAAAATAAAGACCTAAATGTGTATTTTTGACTTTTTTGCAGCACAAGTCTGAAAGAAGACTTGTTATTGAAGACAAATAGGCCAAAATCTCAAAATTGACCAGTGAAAAAAAAACTATGTTTTTGCCTGCCGTGTCTCGCCTTAACCCTCTGGGGACCAAGAACGCGCCCGCACGTTTTGCTGTTTTTTTTTCACATAGCAGCAACATAGACTTAAAATACTCCGTCATTTATGGTCATATAAATAAAATCAATACATGATTATAAACTATAGAGGGTCTTCTTTTTTTGTGTACACTCACATTAACATCAAAACCTTGTGTTTTTTTTTTAAATAAATAAAATAAACAGGGTGCGCTTTCAGCTCACTCTGTCTCTGCAAAAATCTTTCTGAAACATGTCTGGAAAATGAACGGAAACTCCGCTAATACTTATCACACAAACATGAAAAATACGTCTAAAGAACGCTTTAAATTTCTACTTTTAAATAAAACAATTCACATTTAAAACAAATATTCTCCTGCAATGTAATCTGTCTGAAACTAAAGAGAAGTACAGTTTCTCCTGTCTCAGCTCATTATCGATAATTTGTTCACACCCACTCGCTGAGCGCACTATTCATAAGATAATGTGTGGAGGCCATTTGCAAAATAGATGAACGCCCCCAGGCAAATGCTGTAAACACACTATATTTTTTAGTCAGATTAAGATTCGTCTTGCGCGGCTATGAGGAATAATCCTGGGACATTTACCACAGAAGTGCTAGTTTATTTTCATGTCGAGGAGGAGCAACAGATTCAGCTGAGAACTGTAAGTGTTTTATGCTTGTGCTTTGTTCTAATCGCGATATAGAATAACGTTAGTGTCTGTAAACGGAAAAATAGCATACTGTTTAAATGTGAATCATGTTTCTGTGTGTGTGTGTGTGTGAATGAATGAATGAATGAATGAATGAACACACAGATACGCACTGTTACAGACGAAATAAAAGACAACATTTCGTTGACTAGTCTAAAATAGACATCAAATAAGCTTTTGTTAGGAGTTTCTGCTCATATGTTAAATATATAGTATGTTTTGTCAATAAACTAATCAACTAAGATGTTATAGTGTTTGTTCCAATGCAAGCTATATCAAAATAATGAATCCTCAACTTTGAAATATGTATGATCAAACTAAGACATTTATGGAAAAAGACAATTTTCTTTTCAAGATGTTTCCAACTCTAACTTTGAACTTTGAACTGAAATAAAACCATGTCTATATGGTGAAGGGTGTGTGATAGAAGTGTCCAGACGTATGCACCCTGTATTTTAAAGAAGAACATTTTAATTATTTGCGATACATTATTCATTCACAAAGAATTCAAGGACATTATTCATGTCCCTAAAGGTTGGAGTTTTCCTCGTTTTTTTAATCAAAGCATTAAGATTTTTTATTCCTCTTTTTAGTCAGCTTTAGCATGAGTGTGTTCACTTATTCTAAGCAGTGTGTGTGTGTGTGTGTGTGTGTGTGTGTGTTGTAAATAAATCCAAACAATCTAAAAGCCATTCTTTTTTAAATCTCCTCATTCTTTGTGCAAGGCTCCTCATAATGATATGGCCTGATAGCACACCTAATAGGGCCATTATGGGAGGGTCTTTGTCTTTCTCAGGTGTGAAATGCCACACATATTAATGAGAGATCACGCACCTTCGCATAAAGCTTTCTCAAACAAAACACGTCATACACATTCTAAAAGACTTTATTGACTTATCTGAATGAGTAGTCAGAATGATTCACATAGTTTTGGAGCAAATATTCTAGACTATGTGATACAATTTTCAAAAGTCTTGTGAAAAAATAATCAATATGTGTTTTGTGGCCTTATTTCAGAAACTTTTATTTTTAGTTTTTTCAATAACCATGCATAAATAATATTCTCTCAAAAATACAACCATGTACATACATGTTGCTCACATATTATGGTAGCCCCGTTTGTGCTATATAGAGTGAATTTACACCTTTGCCATTAACATGTTTATAAATAACTGAAAAAAGCACAAATCTCAGTGCATGTCAAAACATCCCAAGGGCCCCAAAAACCCCTTGGTCCCCAAAAGGTTAAGGCACCCTTCGCGGGTGATTGCAGTGGGCCTGATCAACCTGCTGTACTCGCCTTCCCTGTGAGTGGGAAACTTTTTGTTGCGCAATGTTCTGGAAAACAGTTGATCTAATAGCACCAGTGTATACTATCTTTGCAAAAGTCAAAATTTGGGAAGTTCAGGGGGGAGAATGTAACTGGTGTGAATTATTCGTTGATTTGTTTTGACTTTTGTGGGTTTTTTTCCTCTTCTGTATTGTATTATTTTATTTAATTTGCTGTTTGTACTGTTTCAGTTTTCAAAGGTTTTGTGCTCAGAGTGGGTTAATGAACTTCACAAAATGTAATGAATATCTAGAAGATACCTTCTGCCCAATGATAGCAGGCAGAACAAGCCATGTGCTGGATGGAATCGATCTCTCATGATGTTGTGTGTCCTACGCAGACAGTGGGAGGTGTACACAGGTGAAATCTCCGGGAGGGCAGTTTTCACCACCCTCTAAATCATCTGCTGTTCAGCTGTAGTGCAGCTAGAAAGCCACACTAACAGCCCATAAGTTAGCACACTATGAATTGCACAAAGATTTATCATGAGCCTCTGGTGGAGTCCCACTCTTTTCAGCTTCCTCAGGAAAAAGAGCCGCTGCTGAGCCTTCCCTACAGCTGTAGTGACGTTACGGCCCAGGACAGATCCTCCAACACAGTGGCACCCAGGAATTTAAAGTTGTTCACCCTCTCTACTGCCTTCCCATTGATGTTAAGGGGTGAGTGACCGAGGTGGTTTAATTTACGAAAGTCAATGATTGATTTCTTTTGTCTTTTTGACGTTAAGTACCAGGTTATGCTTTTTACACCACTCCGCTAGTAGTTCAATCTCCTCCTTGTATGCCGTCTCATCGTTGTTTGCTAGCGTGGTTGTGTCGTCAGCAAATGTAATAATGTGATTAGTGGGAAAGGAGGTGGAACAGTCTTGTGTGTATAGTGTGTAGAGTAGTGGACTGAGCATGCAACCCTGAGGGGCACTGGTATTGATGCATATGGTGTTAGAAACGTGCTTGCCTATTTTCACACATTGAGAGTGGTTGGTTAAAAAGTCCAAATATCCAGTAACATAATGACTTGTTCAGTTTAAGGTTACACAGTTTCAGCAGGAGAGTATTTGGCTGTATTATGTTAAAGGCTGAACTAAAGTCGATGAAAAGCAGCCGTGCATAGGTGTTTTTGTGCTCCAGATGTTCCAAAAGTTTATGAAGCACAATAGCGATGGCATCCTCCGTTGATCTGTTCTCCTTGTATGCAAACTGGTACTGGACCAAAGCAGGTGGTAGGGCCTTTTTTAGGTATTTCATGGCCAGCCGCTCCAGGCACTTTGCAGGGATAGATGTGAGTGCAACAGGCCTATAATCATTCAGGCATGTGACGTTGGCTTGTTTGGGGACAGGAATGATTATGGCAGTCTTAAAATATGATGGGACCCATGACCTGGACAGCGACAGGTTGAAGATGATGGTAAAGTCTTCTGCAAGCTCAGACGCACAGTCCTTTAGCACCCCTTCCCAGTACTCCGTCTGGACCAGATGCCTTCCTGGGGTTGATGTTACCCAGGCAGAGTCTCACTTCATGAAGGCTCAGGACTGGTGATGTATCGTTGTTGGAGGGCAGGTGGGGACACAAAGCAGTCTTGTTCTCCCTGTCAAAACTGGCATAGAACTGATTTAATTCTATTGCTATAGTGGACGAACCACTCAGAGGCAGATGTTGTTCCCTTGTAATCCGATATTGCCCTTATTCCTTCCCACACCTGTTGGGAGACTGTGGAGGTGTTGAAATGTGCTTCAATCTTACTTTTTTTGGAGGTCTTGATGCCCCTTCTGAGAGCCCTCCTGGCTGTGCTGTAAGCCGCTCTGTCACCAGACCTATAGGCTGCATCCCTGTCTTTAATCAACAGCCGAAACTTATGCAAAAATCTATATAGTCCATAACTGTGGCAGTATACTCATCAAAGGCCTGGCGTTTTGATAATTCCTGGTCTCTGAAAACATCACAGTCTGTGTAATAAAAGCAGTCCTGTAGCTCAGAGACAGCATTTTTAGGCCATATTCTCAGTGGTTTCACAACAGGCCCAGCAGACTTAGTGATGGGTGTATACCAGGGATGAAGCATAAGTGAGATGTGATCACTCAGACCCAAATGAGGATATCACACATTCACTCCTCAGAACTCACAAACACATCCTAAGACATTGCACTGCACACACACAGACACGCACACATGACTCGCACACAGCAGTTTAGACATCTCTACCTCTACTCCATGGACCTGTCTTACATTTCTCAAAATAAAGTAACATTTTCAAACTAAAGTAACATACCCATTCAACAACTGCAGCTGTGCCCTTAGACTTGATGACAAACTCAAATGGCTTGGATGCACCACAAGGCAGCTTTGTGTTTTTATCCATTTTTGTGCATGTCCTGGTCGGTATGTTTACGTGCTGTACAAGTTCTTTCAAGCTGGTGTGATATACAATCGAAGCTGTTACACCAATTATATCGTCTTCACATACAACTTTACTTGAAATTGTAAATGCAACATCTGTTGATATCTCGTCCACCTTCTCCTCCTCCTCGTCTTCACAGTCATACAGAGTGTCTTCTAAATTTAATTCAGGAAGGTTGTCCAAGTTGATCTGTGTTTCCAGGGCACCACCAGTCCTATTGTGAAACATGACCATGAAAAAACAATCTAAAACTGACAGTAAAGCGCAAAGTTATTCATATGAGAACATGGTGTCTGGTGTACCTCAAACAAATCCGTGGTGTGTAGTCCGGGTCACTATCAGAACTGTCCACTTCCTGTTGATCATCCTCTCATCTGTAAATGATGAGTCCTGGGTCCTCCTCTAAGTAGTCTGTGTCCTCTTCTAGGTAGTCTGGGTCCTCCTCTACATAATCAGGGTCCTCCTCTAGATTATCTGTGGTATCCTCCCAATCTATGCTATATAACAAAGTGGGAAAAATAAATCTATAGTATGCTTTCAATAGGCTACAGTCTCCCAGTAGCACAATGCATAACACCTACTTACGTGGCATTTTTCAGGTCGTTGAAGGCATCCACGTTGATTGTCAGCTGTGATTGTATTTTCATTGATTGTGATTGTCTACCGATCAAATTTATGTTTGTGATAATAAAATGAAATTGTGTGAAAAATAAATATAGACCAAGCGCTACCTGCGGCCATTGTGCATACTTGTGTACTCTACCATGCCGTAGTATTTATTGTGCATACCTGGCGTCTAGCAGACTGGGTCCTACTGTCAAATCCCTCGGCTCCATGTGTCACGGTTCATGAATTCACTGGCTGTGTCCAAAATCTCCACTCAAACCACTACTCCCTAACCCCCATGTAGGAGATAGGGAGTAGAGCACTATATAGTGAGCTCACCAGCATAATAGAAACACCACTTTCGGACACTACTCGATCGTCTCTCGGCGCCGTTGATTACGTCATTACTGTCGCACTATTTAAACGCGCCATCATCTGTCAGCTGGTGCCTAGCCAGCTCTGGGCTAAATAGATTTTTTTTTTTATAAATACATTACATTATATTGAGCTTATTTCTCCAAAATTGTAAAATTAAAAGTCATTTCTGGCCGTTTCTGTTATAATGCGTTACTCCACACATGATTATAACTTATAAACATAAATAAAATTAATACACATATTTCATATATTTTCATTACAGTACTGTAAAGTAGAGGGCTAATGTTAGCAAGCTGGGTCGTTAGGTATGATTTGTGCCGTAATGGGGCAATACGTGCTTACAAACAATTTATACATGTCTGACAAAATTGTAGAACTACTACATATCATAAGTTAAACGAGGAAGAACATAACTTACATTTGTATGACAAATTCGTATTGTCGCGCTGCTCTCCTTGACGTCCATCCGCCGTTTTTACGATCAGCGCAATGCATGATGGTATGTAGGGCTTGGGTTAGTGACCATCGGTTGTACACTACTTTTCAAAATGCATTCTGGGATACATTGAGTGGACTATATAGGGTATAATAATCATCACTATACATTCGGACAGCACTACAAAATGGCAAGCTCACTATATAGTCCACTATATAGTGAGTAGTGGGAGATTTCGGACACAGCCACCGTCTCTCTCGTCTTGCGTGCTGTTGCGTGTGTGTGTGTGGGTGTGGCCGCTAATCATCACTGATTAGCTGCGCCAGCTGGTTCCAATTGTTTGTCCCTTTATATGTCAGTAACTGCTGTCTCATGTTGTCAGATCGTTGTTTTGTTAACCTGGCGTGTTCCCTGTTCCCGTGTCTGTCTTCTGGACTGTGGATTCCCCGTGTCTCTTGTCGTGTCGGTTCGTCTGGACTCTCAGCACCTTCACTGGATCACAGAGCACCGTCTTGGGATTACCATTGGATCACAGAGCACCACCTTTGGATCACATAGCACCACCACCAGTTGTCCACCTGAGTCCCTGTGTCACTTCTCCATCTAGCGCTGGTGTCCGCTCGACCATCTTTTGTGTTTTGTGACGTCTGTGTGGTGTACTGTCTGACCAAGTTTTGAGATAATAAATAGCATTTTGCATTTGCATCCTGTCTCTGTCGTTCCGTAACACCATGGCTTGGGGAAAATAAATGATTCAAGTAGTGTCTTACTTACAACAAAGTCAGTCATGGCACCTAAGGTTCTTGCAGAACATGGGTCACAACACTAAAGGTTACAAGAGGCCAACTAAGATAAGAGAGATGAAATACTATTGACAATCAATGCAATCGGAATTCATGTAGTTGTACACATACCTGCCTTCTTCCATTGCAGACAAAGTACTCCTGTCCAGCTCTTCCACTTCTTCAATGGGGAAGTAATCTACAACAACACAATATAACACTTCATAGTATATCTCACAAATGTGCTGCTTTGTTCAAACACAATTCAAGAGTAATAAATGACAGACTGCCCCACCTTCCAGAAGAAGAGACAACGCTTGACAGTTGTGATGGGGAAGGTCTCCCTCTGAATGACGTGGAGGTCATCAAGTCTTTCTGATAGCTGAGGCAACCAAACATTTGATCACCAAAAAAAAACGACAATAACACTAAAATGTGAACTTGGCTGCTTTGCAAGGGCGTAACTTTGGGTCTACCATTGGGGGGGTTAAACTCGCAGCATATTTATTAATTTAGTTATTTATTGAATAATTTTCTTGTGTAAAAGGTAACATGCTAATTTGCCATTCCTGTATTAGAAATAAATTGTGATACTTTTACTGATTTAGGCTACTTAACGTAAATGCAGCTGTTCACTTTGTCTATTTATGCCATAATGACACAGTAGTTAAATTAAGTGTTTCACTAGCCAGCAGTGGCAGCTTCCACTTAATTCATTTTTTGTGTGTGTTCAATATCTTAAGGAAAAAAAACCCAAGAACTTAAAGATGAATCAATTGCATCACTGTATTGGCACCTACATGCAGCAAATGTATTATGCACAATTCAACTCATAATACATTATACAATACAGGGTGGTACACTGGAGTGCAGCTTGCACCTTTATTCTGAACAGATTTCACATATTGGTGGGCATCACCAAAACTCACCATCCACTAACAAAATCTAAACAAAAGCATGTAAATACAAAAGAAGGCCTATCTGTAAATCACATTTTAAGGTATGTTACAACATATTAGGCTGCAACTTAACACACATACCATTCAGATAAAAGCACCAAACACCTGTTTACGTCTCGGCTAAACTAGACTTTAAGTTTAGGCTTTAAGTTAAACTAGGCTTTAAGTTTAACTGTTAAAATGTATTTTATTAACATCACATTTTAAAAACTTAACATCAAATAACAGCATTAAAAACTTTCAAATAGAGAAAATGAAAGTGCAATTATATTATCACTTTGCATGAAATAAGACTCAAAAGTAGATTTAAAAAAAATTGTGTTTGCATTTAGCCTCTGATAACATCAAATTCAGAAACTGAGAAAATACAAGTGTTGACTAACGTTAGTTGTGCTTTGATTCATTTGGTCACTTTGCAAACTCCATGCAAAAAGAACAAAAAATAAAATAAAAAATAAAAAAATAATAATAATAATAATAATCTCAAATTGAGCCGGAGGTGGTAAATTCCTAATAATGTATGTATTTTTTTAGGTATTTTAATAAGATACCTAAAATACGTTGCGCATACAGCTCAACTAACGCGATCGTTATAAAGGTGTTTGAACAACAAAACACATCCACTTGCACATATTTGACAATCGGAATATCAGATATCAGCTAACAAATTTGTGAAATTTTGAATAAAAAAGGAAATAAAAGCAGATCATCAGTCATTCAGCTATTGTGGCTGCGGTGTGACCTGGGTGTGACAAGCAATGAATGGCGCGTCTCCATGGGAACCATAAAGTGATACTACGATCAATAACGGTCGCCTTGAAAATGTTTAAACTTACGTGTGAAAAGGTTAAGTAAGGCTTACATTTAAATGTGTCTTTGTTTTGTTTTGAGTGTATGGTCAATAAATAAAGGAATTAAAAAGATGGGCACAAAACCTGTCATGTCTCTATTCCCCACCAGTGGGCCGCCCCCGCCCCCCACACTTTGAGAAACGCTGAGCTAACTTAACAGCTAACTTAGCAATGGGGTACCTCCGTTTGGTCAGAATTTTTCCTCTTTTTGGCTGGTGTTGACCAACAATGAAAAATCGTTGTCTGGCTGCCTTTCAGTGTCCTTTTCATCTTTCCATCCGGCATGCACCGTCCGTCAGCTTTCTCCAACCATTCATCCCAGCGACTGCTCAAAATAGTGAATAAACTTGGTAGAGAAAGCGGGTTGGGTAATACCAAGTAGTTGGTGCGGTGGGCGGGGGTACATTACAGATTATTTAAAATATGATACTATCTTTCTTGCTTGCAAAATGAATTTAATAAAGAAAACGAACAAAAGTATTCATTCGGAATATTTCATATTTATTTTAATCAATGAATGATTAATTAATGAATTATGTGACGATATTGGGGGGGGGGGGGGGTTATATTAGCTGGATCTGATTTTTGAGGGGGTCATGATCCCTGTAACCCCGTGCAAATTACGGGCATGCTGATTTGGATTACAAAGTGCAATGATGTATATAAAATCTGTAGTCGAGCCAAGTCATATCACACAGGTAGTTTTGCTGGTGCTTCACTGGAAGCAGCAATATGATAAATCGTAGCAGAATCAGCCATATAGCGACAGATCTATGGGGAAAACCAGGGGGGGGGGGGTGCGTGGAATTTCCCCCTTTCTGGTCAATGTATCCCTGCCTCGGCTTAATTATTTTTATCCCCCCCTCAAAGTGATCAGTGCTACTATAGTGGCGAGACGGATCACAAAACTTGGGGGGTGGTGCATAGTATGCAATAGTACATTGTGTTTAATTTGTCGTTTAATGAGATCTAATATATGTTGTTAGTGGCGAGAATTCTTTACTTGAATAAATACATAGATCCGACTACTAACCCAATGTACTTTAATGGTTCAGTGGCAGAACTTTTGCCAAGCGTGTCAGAGGTTCTGGGTTCTAGTTCCCCCCCCCCCCCCCCCCCCTCATCAAAACCGATTGTTTATTAGTGGTTGTATTATATCAAGCAGGGACACGTTTGTGTGCATTATGTTTTGTGATTTCACCGTAACGAATAGAGAGTCTCTCCACAACGGATTGAAGCGCGCGTCCGAGTGAAGACTATGCAAGAGTCACAACAGAACACTGTATCCGCGGCAACGAGCACTTTGGTCACTTGATTTAAAAAAGAACACATTTCAGATCGCCTCTTATTTAACAAACGAACGAAATGAATGCTCTACTAGAGTTAACTGGAGATGTTTTATTTATTTGTATAGGTACATCTGTGCCGCGAGATGTTTCAAAAGTGGTGGGGACACAATCAACCCTGGCAAAAAGTGGTGGGGACAAATGCAGTGATGAAGTTTTATGAAGATTTATTTTTATGAATAAAAATGTTTCAAAACATCCCGTTTTTTTTTCACAAATCGCACCCTGGGGAAAACTCATGGTAACAACAGCTATCCCTAGGCTAACCTTAGTCTTAAACGTAGGCTAGTGTTATTGTAAATAGTACAATGTGTTGGCTAGACATATCAAAGTAGGCCTATCTATGAAAGACGTCACGTTCGTAACCCCTTTCAGTTCAACTTCATACAAAACTACAGAACTACATGATCAACGAATTCCAATTTGTCAGAATCAGCTCGCTCACTAGCATGCCAATTGTGAGTTAGCGCCAGCTAACAAACGCAACTCACTTACATCACATATACAATCTGATATTCACTCTGTTCAGCATAATGTCGCCTATGTTAGCTAGAGCTACCCAAGTCTAATCGAGCTTCTCTCATATTTTTTCAAGAAGGATATTTTCACACAGTTCACATCCAAAAAAGTCAGCACTAGCAGCTACTCACCTGTCCAGAAGAAACAGTGCAACCTCGGCGTCCGATTTAAACATTTTCAGTTCTTTAAGTTCTCTCCACCTTTCAAAAGCCTTCCCGATAACTATTCGTGTCTTGGAATAAACACGATGGTATTCCCTTACCCTAATCCTCCTCCTCCTCTCAGCCATGTTCAATTTCTCTTGTTCGTTGATAGACGCTGGCTTCTTCTTCAGCTCCGACTTCGCGTAAAGCCGTGCACGAGCGCAAAACCACACAACACCCACCCCCTGTCGTGATTGTTTGGAACCATTTTTATTTTGGTTTTGAGTGGTTGGTGAAACCAATTGTTTTTGTGTGCAGCTGCCTACAGAGACACGTTTTTTACGGCCTGCTTATGGGGCGGGCAGCCAGCGGATCGTTAGGAAAGATTAGATGAATGTGATCATTTATGTTTGGGCCTTTTTTGGGCCTGAAATCGCTGACACAATCTTTAACTTCTAGATCAGTTAGTTTGTTCTCACACGTACTCAGTTGTTTGAGTTTAGTTTGTTCTGTTGATCTCTTTTATAGGCCTAAACATTTGATTTGATTATTTGGACTTTTCTTTCCTTTTTTTGGGGGGGATTCAGTAAAATATTTTTTTGGGAAGAATTTCTATGGGCCTCATTCTGATTGGTCCCTCACAGTGGTCATGGGTTGAATGATTTTTTTTATGGTCTATAATGCATGAGTTTGCTTAAGAAAATAAGCATAGAGAGTGATTGTTAGTGTATGTCATAATTGGGACTATGTATATGGCATGTTTTTTCAAAGGGTAGATTGTGCCATGGGTCCGGGTGTGTCACCAGTTCTTCTCTGTTTGTTATGGTGCACAATCTTCTGTCTGTTTGTCCGCTGGTGTGTGTTCGGAGCGCATGGGAACCACCTGTAGCAAATTAGCTCTATTAAATATTAATAATCAATAATAACTCACGATTAATTATGAATATTTGGATCAGTTAATTGGATTAACTTGATGTGGCTAAATTCATATTTGCTTTGAGCATGTAACAAGATCAAGATCGTAAAAGAGACTTTGTTTGCAAGCAGTGAATCAGAACCAAATATATATTGTGCACAAGTTTTACTAACTAAATCACAAACATAACTAAACTAAACAAACATACATACATACTTATATAGGTAGCAGGGTGAGTGATAGGGTGAAACTGGAAACCGGAAATGGAACTATGGAGAAGATCCATTTAAACTATGAAAAGAACCATCAGCTTATCTATTTTCAGAGCATTTAATTTAAATTGATACCTTGCATTTTTGTAGTGGGAACAATTCTTGAAGTTGTTGAAAATTGAAGTCTTTGATGGTTCCGTGAGTGTCAAATGTGAAAGTTGGTTGAAAGTTCTCTCTCCATGAGCACATGGCTGGTTGGGTCAAGGCCTGGGGCCCTGGGCCCTGTTGAGGCCACGCCGAGCAGGAGGTCGGAGGTCGGAAGAGTTGATGGTTGGAGTCATTGTGCCGAACTCCTGAGATTGTCCTTGGTTCTGTTCTGGTTGAGAGAGTCTTCTCTCTCTCCTGAATGAGTCCATGACTGGTTGTGAGTCAAGGCCTGCGGCCTTGGGGTCTGCTGAGGCCATGCAGGATAGCACAGCACTCGGAACAAACAGAGAAGGCCAAAAAGAGTTGATGGTAGGAGTTGCAATTGACTTCTTCTGCGTTGAATGAAGAAATTGTGCCAAATTCATGATGTTGTCCTTGATTCTGTTGTGGTTGAGAGAGTCCTCTCTCTCCTGAATGAGTCCATGACTGGTCAAGGCCTAGCAGGCTGTGGTTACAGCCTGCAGGGGCCATGGGCCGTTTGGGGGAGGGGGTCCCACAGACACCCACCCGAAGTAAGCAGCCGTGAGGTCCAGCAGAAACAAGAGAGAGAAGAGCTTTTGTAGATACAATTTAAAGCCTGAGAAAGGTCCCACCTCTCAGGGTTGGCTTGACCAATAAGAAAGGTTGCATTTCTAAGCGGGAGAATTTGATTTATGACTCTGTCTCAAGCGTACTCATTTGCATGTGCAGCTGGATTGGTTGCTGATGAAGAAACTATGAAATATTCTTGTTATACTAATATGTTGCGCAGCTATCAACATATCATATACACAATCATTACAATCTTCAAAGTACCAGTTTATAAAGATCAATCATAGTATACATGATTTTGGTTAACCCTCTGGGGACCAAGAACGCGCCGGCGTGTTTTGTTCGTTTTTTTTAACATAGCAGAAAAATAGACTTAAAGTACTACAATCATTTCTGGTCATATAGAGTTAAGAAATATGAGAAAATAATCTGTTAAATGTCTACTTTTTTATGTGCCCACATACAATCGAAATAAAATATTGTGATTTTGTAAAATAAAGAAAATAAACACGGTGTGCGTTCTGCCCCCCCACGTCACCGTGAACTTTTTTTCTGGAGCACGTCTCTAAACATAAAAAAACCCCAGCAAATACTATTCACCCAGCCATAAGCAATATATCTTTTAAATCATTTGAGTTTGTAATTTTAAATGATTCGATTCAAAACTAAAATAAATATTCTCCGTTTATGTCATCTATATAAAAAGAGAGATGTGTCAGCCGGTCTAATTATCTTCCTCTCAGCTCATTATTCTGGTAATGTGACACGCCCACGGAGAGCGCACGCTATTCAAACGCAAATATGTGAAGCAACACATTGAGACGCGTTAACGCCCATATAGGCTAAACTCTGTAAACCCACTATGTTTTTTAGTCAGATTATGATTCGTCTTTCGCGGCTATGAGGAATAATCCTGGGACATTTACCTACCTCAGAACAAGTGCTGGTTTATTTTCACTTCGAGGAGGAGCAACAGATTCAGCTGAGAAGTGTTGCTTGTGCTTTGTTCTAATCGCGATATAGAATAACGTTAGTGTCTGTAAACGGAAAAATAGCATACTGTTTAAATGTGAATCATGTTTCTGTGTGTGTGTGTGTGTGTGTGTGTGTGTGTGTGTGTGTGTGTGTGTGTGTGTGTGTGTGAATGAATGAATGAACGCACAGATACGCACTGTTACAGACGAAATAAAAGACAACATTTCGTTGAATAGTTTTGGATAAAGTTTTTACTCTAAAATAGACATCAAATAAGCTTTTGTTTAGAGTTTCTGCTCGTATGTGTCACGGTGTGGGTGGTTTGTTTTGTTCCTTGTTCTTGTCTGTCATGTGTTTCTCTGTCTTTACATGTTTTGCTGTTCCCCGTTCTGTTGATTAGTTTCCCCAGGTGTTTCTGATTAGCCACGCCCCCTTGTTATCTTGTTAAGCTTGTTTGTCTGTGTATTTATACCCTTGTTCTTCAGTTGGTGTTTGTCGGTCGTTGTTTGATGTTGCTGGTAGCTGTTCCGTGTTCCTGTCCTGAGTCCATTGGATTACCTGTTTGTATTATTAAAGTGCTTGCTATTGGATTCACTCTCTGCTTCGTCCTTGCTGCTGCGTAACAGTATGTTAAATATATAGTATGTTTTGTCAATAAACTAATCAACTAAGATGTTATAGTGTTTGTTCCAATGCAAGCTATATCAAAATAATGAATCCTTAACTTTGAAATATGTATGATTAAACTAAGACATTTATGGAAAAAGACAATTTTCTTTTCAAGATGTTTCCAACTCTAACTTTGAACTATGTATGTGTGTGTGTGTGTGTATGTATGTATGAACTATGTATGTGTGTGTGTGTGTGTGTATGTATGTATATATGTATATGTGTGTGTGTGTGTGTGTATGTATGTATATGTGTATATATATATATATATATTGTTCTGGCATTCTTTGGGGTCATTGCATTCTTTCTCACACCTGAATGAAAGGCTCATTACTATGCAGTCATTACTATGCAGGGTCTTTGTCTTCTCAGGTGTGAACCAACTAATTATTCACAAGGGGGTTGGGCCGTTGACCTCCATTCGCATATTGCCTTGGCAAACAAAAAATCGTTTTTCACAATTTTAATCAATCTATTGTGTTATGTGAATGATTAGGCAGTATGATTTTCACATCATTTTGAAGCCAGAACTCGAAGCGACAACATCCATTAGTCAAAAGTCTTGTGGACACATATTTAGTATGTGTTTTGTGGTCTTATTTCAGCAACTTTAATTTTTATTTTTTTCAATAATCACGCATAAACATTATTCTCTCAAAAATACAAACATGTACATACATGTTGCTCACATATTACGGTAGCCCCGTTTGTGCTATATAGAGTGAATTTACACCTTTGCCATTAACATGTTTATAAATAACTGAAAAAAGCACAAATGTCAGTGCATGTCAAAACATCCCAAGGTCCCCAAAAACACCTTGGTCCCCAGAGGGTTAACCATAGTTTGCAAAGTTTGAAACATTACCCATTAGAGTTTACAAGAATCCATAGGCCAAACCACATAAAAGGAAATTAATTAGATGGGAAAATTAGATACATGTTTATACAATTCTCAAGTGGATATAGAATGTATATAGGATTAACAGGGTTCATTTCTCCTCCTAAGTTAGAATTAAGAGAGAGTCAGCACTCTCTGAACATACCTTTTGAGGTCGTAAAAGTCTCCTTATCAGTCTACGGTGTCCTGTAACAGGGCACCAGGTTCTGCCAGTGTGTTTGTTTCATTTGGTATGTTAGTTTCGGGGGAGTTTCATAGACCTTTGTTGGGAGAGTGTGTTTACTGGATTGTTCATTAAATATAATGAATAATTAGTGTGTGTCTGATTGGTCCAGATGCTACACACCATACAGAGAATCAACTAATTTGCACTGTCACATGAACTGTTTCTTTTGTTCCCAAAGTTTTCGAATAAACTTTACTCACATTTGTCACCACAATTGAGTCCTCCATTTATCTGAGCTCCCTGACAGACTGGGGATTAGCTACCCTTGATTTATCTGATTTGACTTTAAAGCTGTATAACCTAAGGTGGTTTATATGAAATGACATCACTAATATGTCAAGATGTTGGTCTGTCCAATAATATAGTGTAAAACAGTGGGGGTGGATGTGATGAGTGTATGTTGTTACAGTAGATTATGAAAGAATTGTTAACTAATGGTATTAATTAAAGGCCATTTTATTTGGAAATATCGAATAATCTATGGTCATGTGACCATAAGCAAAATATTTTGTTATTTTCATTTCTTTATATATGTATTTGTATTTCCATGTTATTGTCTTTGTTTTACCCTTTTTATAAATGTGTTAATCTGTATAAAATGTTAAGGAAGCACCATGACGTAAATTACGTTGTGTAAGCGTGAGGTTAAAGCTGATGTAATTTACGGGCACCCTCTCTTTCGCGGGATGTCATAGCGATGAGAGGCACAGACCAGAGTTTCTCCTGGTTAGAAGTGTCTGATGGGGTCTGTTATATTTGATACAGAAACTGAGAGAAGCCGAGAGTAATTCACATCACAACTACATCATCGTGTGGGATATCTTTTATTAAGAAGAAAACACAACGCAGACGGAAACCCACTACACTAGGAGTGAGGAACCCGCTTTACAGATTTGCAGACACGTTTTTCACTCAACACTCAAACACAGAACCAGGAAACAGGAAACAGGAAACCCTTCAGTTCAGAGAAACTGAAACTGAAGTGCAGTTGAGCTGTTGTGTGTTTGTGTCTCATGCAGAAAATGGCAGAAGCCAGAATTTCCAGTGAGTTCCAGTGTTCAGTGTGTCTGAATCTCCTGAAGGATCCAGTGACCATTCCCTGTGGACACAGTTACTGTAAGATCTGTATTACAGGCTGCTGGGAGGATCAGATGGGAGTCTACAGCTGCCCTCAGTGCAGACAGACCTTCAGTCCAAGACCTGCTTTAGCTAAAAACACCATGCTGGCTGAACTGGTGGAGAAACTGAAGACTAAACTTCCTGCTGACTGTTACGCTGGAGCTGGAGATGTGCAGTGTGACGTCTGTACTGGAAGAAAACGCAAAGCCGTCAAGTCCTGTCTGAGGTGTCTGAACTCTTACTGTCAGAGTCACCTTGAACAACATGAGAGTTTCTTTAAAAGAAAGAGACACAATCTGATCGATGCCCCTGGACGACTGCAGGAGATGATCTGCAAAACACATGATAAACTCCTTGAGGTTTTCTGCCGCACTGACCAGAAGTGTATATGTTTGCTGTGTACGATGGATGAACATAAAAACCACGACACTGTATCAGCTATAGCACAGAGGACAGAGAAACAGGTATGAACTATAAACTAGACACTGATGAAATAATGTTGACACTATTTATATTGGCACCCATATGATCAGGTAACATCATTCACACTGCAGACGTCAGCAGAAGTGAACAGAAGCTGCAAGTGGACTTTCACCGCTGAGTGTATTTGTGCTTCGCACTGAACTTAACAGAAAAGATAGTGAAAATTTACCGTAAACATATTTATCAATATTTTAGACGGATGCGACAGTGATCTCGCCGCCACGCGGTCACGTGATTTGTGTAGCTCTCAATAGTTCCAAACATATCGCGTTGCCAATGATTTTAAGCGGGGCAGAGAGCAGCAGCTATTATTGCAGCAATTATCGGTAAATATTGACGCATAATGTACATTGCTTATTACGTTGACACTAAAATGACTTGCATATAACAGCATGTTTTTTCTGGGGAGTTGTAGAAACACTGCATTAATACGTTTTTGTGTTTAATTTTGGAGGGAAATTGGCTGCTCCCATAACATAGAATATATATATATATATATATATATATATATATATATATATATATATATATATATATATATGTATTCTATGTATGCGTGTGTGTGTGTGTGTGTGTGTATATATATATATATATATATATATATATACAGGTCCTTCTAAAAAAATTAGCATATTGTGATAAAGTTCATTATTTTCCATAATGTAATGATAAAAATTAAACTTTCATATATTTTAGATTCATTGCACACCAACTGAAATATTTCAGGTCTTGTATTGTTTTAATACTGATGATTTTGGCATACAGCTCATGAAAACCCAAAATTCCTGTCTCAAAAAATTAGCATATTTCATCCGACCAATAAAATAAGTGTTTTTAATACAAAAAAAAGTCAACCTTCAAATAATTATGTTCAGTTCTGCACTCAATACTTGGTCGGGAATCCTTTTGCAGAAATGACTGCTTCAATGCGGCGTGGCATGGAGGCAATCAGCCTGTGGCACTGCTGAGGTGTTATGGAGGCCCAGGATGCTTCGATAGCGGCCTTAAGCTCATCCAGAGTGTTGGGTCTTGCGTCTCTCAACTTTCTCTTCACAATATCACCCAGATTCTCTATGGGGTTCAGGTCAGTAGAGTTGGCAGGCCAATTGAGCACAGTAATACCATGGTCAGTAAACCATTTACCAGTAGTTTTGGCACTGTGAGCAGGTGCCAGGTCGTGCTGAAAAATAAAATCATCTCCATAAAGCTTTTCAGCAGATGGAAGCATGAAGTGCTCCAAAATCTCCTAATAGCTAGCTGCATTGACCCTGCCCTTGATAAAACACAGTGCACCAACACCAGCAGCTGACATGGCACCCCAGACCATCACTGACTGTGGGTACTTGACACTGGACTTCAGGCATTTTGGCATTTCCTTCTCCCCAGTCTTCCTCCAGACTCTGACACCTTGATTTCCGAATGACATGCAAAACTGAGCAACAGTCCAGTGCTGATTCTTCTGCCGCTGTTTCTGGTTCAAAAGTGGCTTGACCTGGGGAATGCGGCACCTGTAGCCCATTTCCTGCACACGCCTGTGCACGGCGGCTCTGGATGTTTCTACTCCAGACTCAGTCCACTGCTTCCGCAGGTCCCCCAAGGTCTGGAATCGGTCCTTCTCCACAATCTTCCTCAGGGTCCGGTCACCTCTTTTCGTTGTGCAGCGTTTTTTGCCACACTTTTTCCTTCCCACAGACTTCCCACTGAGGTGCCTTGATACAGCACTCTGGGAACAGCCTATTTGTTCAGAAATTTCTTTCTGTGTCTTACCCTCTTGCTTGAGGGTGTCAATGATGGCCTTCTGGACAGCAGTCAGGTCGGCAGTCTTACCCATGATTGCGGTTTTGAGTAATGAAACAGGCTGGGAGTTTTTAAAAGCCTCAGGAATCTTTTGCAGCTGTTTAGAGTTAATTAGTTGATTCAGATGATTAGGTTAATAGCTTGTTTAGAGACCCTTTTCATGATATGCTAATTTTTTTAGACAGGAATTTGGGGTTTTCATGAGCTGTATGCCAAAATCATCAGTATTAAAACAATAAAAGACCTGAAATATTTCAGTTGGTGTGCAATGAATCTAAAATATATGAAAGTTTAATTTTTATCATTACATTATGGAAAATAATGAACTTACATTACATTTACATTTATTCATTTAGCTGACGCTTTTATCCAAAGCGACTTACAATTGCTATATATGTCAGAGGTCGCACGCCTCTGGAGCAACTAGGGGTTAAGTGTCTTGCTCAGGGACACATTGGTGTCTCACAGTGGATTCGAACCCGGGTCTCTCACACCAAAGGCATGTGTCTTATCCACTGCGCCATCACCACCCACAACTTTATCACAATATGCTAATTTTTTGAGAAGGACCTGTATATAATGTGTATATATATATATATATATATATATATATATATATATATATATATATATATATATATATATATATATTTAATGGCGTTGTGCAGGTTTATGTGAATGTATCATAACATTAGGATGTTAATAATTATGACCATAGACGCTCGAGAAAAATATATACAGTGAATAATGTAAATGTATTATACCTTATGGGAACAGTCCCCTTCCCTCCAAAATTAAGCACACAAAAAATGTATTCAATTCTAATATGTATATATATATATATATATATATATATATATATATATAAATAATTAATGTAATTTTATTAATAGATTGGTGTGCCAAGAGTGACATTAGTCTTCACTTAGACTGAGTTAAGCAAAAGTGTTGTGACAAATTATAATAGGACATTATGGCCATAAAAAAAATCATAGTACTTGGATACTTAAGTATATTTGAAGGCAAATACTTTTGCACTTTTACTCAAGTTAATGTTTAAAGGCAGCGCTTCTACTTTTACTTGAGTAATATTTTACCTTGAGTATCTTTACTTTAACTCTAACAGTCCACCACTGTTGAACACAAGACAAAACAGAACATGAAAGCACGAGGCTGATGATGCTACACAGAACACAACACCACACGCGGGCAGAAGAGCGTACGGCCAAAACAAACTCGTAACCGCATGCTTACACAACAAGACAGAGTGCACCAGAATGAGCAAATGCTCACCTTGTGCACTCACAATTAGGGTTGGGCCGATAGATGATATCATCTATCGGCCCCCCCTCCCCCCCCTCCCCCCCTTCCCCCCTACACACAACAGAATACAAACACACAGAGCATGGATGTCCGAATCCCGGCACAGTACCAAAATCAAACTAGACATGAGTGCTGGAATACGAACACCACGCTTCGAACATAAAACAAGGCACACAGACAAGAGACCATACGCTCACACAAAGACAAGACAATACAGGAGTCTCAGGGCTCTGGCACAAAACCAAGAATAAACTAGACCAAAGTGACAGAACCGTGACAGATATAGTGACAGCATTATAAACTGACATCTCTGTTATTGGTTTGTGGTGCAGAAGGAGACGCAGAGGTCGTTCCAGCAGAGGATCCAGCAGAGAGAGAAAGATCTTCCGCAGCTGAGAGAGGCTGTGGCGTCTCATAAGGTGAGTCTGGAGAAGAAGAGAAGTTTGAGAAGTCTCAGTCAGGACTCGCTGAATCTCACTGTGTGATTGTGATGTATCTCCTAACAGCGCTCTGCACAGACAGCAGTGGAGGACAGTGAGAAGATGTTCACTGAGCTCATCCGCTCCTTTGAGAGAAGCCGCTCTGAGGCGACACAGCGGATCAGAGATCAGGAAAAGACTGCAGTGAGTCGAGCTGAAGAACGACTGGAGCGACTGGAGCAGGAGATCAATGATCTGAAGAGGAGAGACGCTGAGCTGGAGCAGCTTTCACACACACAGGATCACATCTATTTCCTGCAGGTAACAGAGATCTAGAAGAACAGGGTCATAGAGATCTAGAAGAACAGGGTCATAGTGGACTTGAGCAAGAGACTATAATCTTAAGGTAGATTCTCATCTGATCAGCTTGCTTTAAAATAGACCACACTTATGAATGTATTTTAGCTCTGGAAATCTCTTAGGAAACATGTTCTGAGCTCTTTCTTCTGGGAGATATATTTAGCTGCCAAGCTCCACTAGTGCAAAGAACAGTTCAAAACTTCCAGAACATATAAACTTTTTGGTAACACTTTATTTTGATAGTCCACTTTAGACATTCTACTAACTATAAGTAACTTCGCAACTACATCTAAACTAACTGTCATTAGAGTATTAGTAGACTGTATGCTTAATATCTGCTAACATTTTATTTTGATGGTTCCCCAACAGATATTCTACTGACTATAAGTAACTTGGCAACTCAAGTCATCTTATTCCACTAACCCGAACCCCAACACCTATAACCTAAGAGTCTACTGACAGTCTACTACAGTCTACTTATACTCTCAGGGCTCTCAAGTCTCACGCATTCACCATGAGACACGCATTTCAACCAGCTCACACGCCACACCTTGTATTTCTCATGCTGAGAAGTAAGGATAACTTGTCCCGCTATACAATTAATGGACGAGGCGCAGGCTAATGGAGGGAAGTTCTCTGCTGAGTTCATAGCTGCTGTCTCGAGTTATACAGAGTTATATGCCACCTACCAGCCAATCAGAAATTAGAATTTGTTGTTTACGGGTAAATTACGTGTTCCTGCTGCTAGCATGTTCGTTACTAGTCAAAACACGCACACACGGAGTGGAAGTTGGAAGAGCAAGATCTGATGAATGCCGTTTGCAGTAGTATAACATCAAGCCCTTCTTTTTTTTTTTTTAGCATTTTGATTTTACGATTCCTGGACAAAATCTCTTGCCTGTGATCAAAGACAGTGAGAGCTGATGTTGAGGAATATAGCTAAATTCGTGCTAAATTATTTTTGATGCAGTCAAAAACTCTCCAACTGCTTTTAAAGGTGTGATGTTTTCAACTTGTGTTCCCCAGTCTTGTCCCATGTTTAGCAGTTCCCCATTATGTTTAATGTCTATTAGTCTCCCCAGGTATCTCTGATTAACCACGCCCCCTTGTTATCTTGTTTAGCTTGTTTGCCTGTGTATTTAAACCCTGTGTTCTGTCTTGTTCTTTGTCAGTTATTTGACGTTTCGTGTGTAGGTTGTACTGGTTTTTGTTCTGAGTTTATTTTGTTTAGTTTGAGACTGTTTATTAAATATTACTGCTGCATTTAGATCCTGCTTCTGCTTCAATCGAAATTGTGACAGAATAACTGATCAACAAATGGATCTAGCAGTAGTAAAGGGCAGTGGTGGACAATAACGAAGTAAATGTAATTCGTTACTGTACTTAAGTAGCTTTTTTGCGTATCTGTATTTTACTGAAGTATTTAAATTTGGGGAGACTTTTACTTTAACTCCACTACATTTCAAAGTCAAATATCTTACTTTTTACTCTACTGCATTTTCAAAATCAGTCGTTCCTTTTTATTTATGAGTGGATAAAAACGTAACTGGTCAAACGAGACACCAATAATAGTACATTGCACGCTTTGTTTTGAACTTGCCTTGCCTTTGACTAAGCGCAAACCAAAGCCGTTGACGGTCTCCCATGTTGACCGTCACGCGGTCACGTGATTCGTGTAGCTCTCAGTAGTTCCAAACATATCGCGTTGCCAATGATTTTAAGCGGGGCAGAGAGCAGCAGCTATTATTGCAGCAATTATCTATAAATATTGACGCATAATGTACATTGGTTATTACGTTGACACTAGAATTACTTGCATATAATAGCATTTTTTTCTGGGGAAAAGCAGAAACACTGCATTAATACGTTTTTGTGTTTAATTTTGAAAGGAAATTGGCTGCTCCCATAACATAGAATATATATACATATATATATATATATATATATATATACACTCACCTAAAGGATTATTAGGAACACCATACTAATACTGTGTTTGACCCCCTTTTGCCTTCAGAACTGCCTTAATTCTACGTGGCAAGGATTCAACAAGGTGCTGAAAGCATTCTTTAGAAATGTTGGCTCATATTGATAGGATAGCATCTTGCAGTTGATGGAGATTTGTGGGATGCACATCCAGGGCACGAAGCTCCCGTTCCACCACATCCCAAAGATGCTCTATTGGGTTGAGATCTGGTGACTGTGGGGGCCATTTTAGTACAGTGAACTCATTGTCATGTTCAAGAAACCAATTTGAAATGATTCGAGCTTTGTGACATGGTGCATTATCCTGCTGGAAGTAGCCATCAGAGGATGGGTACATGGTGGCCATAAAGGGATGGACATGGTCAGAAACGTCTCGGTTACTAATGTAACCCTCGTTCCTTGAAGGAGGGAAGGGGAGACGTGACGTCGACGTGGCGATGTAATGGGATCACTTCAGGGAGCCCTATCAACTTCGAGTATCTACAGAACAAGCCAATGAACGTTGGCGTGCGTGAAAGCGTCACGCGCCCCCGCCCCGCAGCGCGGAAGCGGGCGCACGCACTCATTGTTTTTCGCTGAGGACCCAAGATTGAGACGGCCGTACAGCGATGGTCAGCAACCGTGGCGACGGGACGTCACGTCTCCCGTTCCCTCCTTCAGGGAACGAGGGTTACATTAGTAACCGAGACGTTCCCCTTCAGTCGCTCACGTTCGACGTGACGTCGACGTGGCGGCGTAATGGGATCCCATGGAAAACGCTGCGGTTGCTGCCACATCCAGCGCCCTACGGAAGGGGGGCACCAATAATCCTCTCCGCAGTCCAGACTGTCCGTTGTAGTCTCCTGATGTCTGATTTGGTAGCTGAACCAAACCAGACAGTGATGGAAGTGCATAAAACAGACTCAATGACGGCTGAGTAGAACTGAATCAGCAGCTCCTGTGGCAAGTTGAACTTCCTCAGCTGGCGAAGGAAGTACAGTCTCTGCTGGGCCTTTTTCACAGTGGAGTCAATGTGATTGTCCCACTTCAGGTCCTGAGAGATGATAGTGCCCAGGAACCTGAATGACTCCACTGCTTCCACAGTGCTGTTCATGATGATGAGTGGGGGGAAGTCCTGGGCTGTTCCTCCTGAAGTCCACGATCATCTCCACTGTTTTGAGCGTGTTCAGCTCAAGGTTGTTATAACTGCACCAGACAGCCAGCTGTTCAACCTCCAGTCTTTAAGCAGACTCGTCACCGTTTTGGATGAGACCGATGACAGTGGTGTCGTCTGCGAATTTCAGGAGCTTGACAGTGGGGTCTTTAGAAGTGCAGTCATTAGTGTACAGGGAGAAGAACAATGGGGAGAGAACGCACCCTTGGGGGGCGCCAGTGCTGGTGGTGAGAGTCCTGGATGTGTGTTTCCCCAGTCTCACTCGCTGCTGCCGGTCCATCAGGAAGCTGGTGATCCACTGACAGATCGAGGATGGTATGGAGAGCTGGGTCAGTTTGGCTGTGAGAAGACCAGGCATGATGGTATTGAAGGCCGAACTGAAGTCCACAAAGAGGATCCTTGCATAAGTCCCTGGTCTGTCGAGATGTTGCAGGATATAATGCAGTCCCATGTTGACTGCATCATCCACAGACCTGTTTGCTCTGTAAGCAAACTGAAAGGGATCCAGCTGGGGTCCAGTGATGTCCTTCAGGTGGGCCATCACCAGTCTTTCAAACGACTTCATGACCACAGATGTGAGAGCGACAGGTCTGTAGTCATTAAGTCCAGTGATTTTGGGTTTTTTGGGGACAGGAATGATAGTGGAGCGTTTGAAGCAGCAGGAAACTTCACACTGCTCCAATGATCTATTGAAGATTTGCGTGAAGACCGGGGCCAGTTGGTCACCGCAGGCTTTTAAACAAGCAGATGAGATGCCGTCTGGGCCTGAGGCTTTCCTAGTCTTCTGTTTTTTGAAGACTCTTCTCACGTCCTCCACATAGACCTTAGGCTCTGGTAGGATGGCAGGAGGGGGGAGTAATGGGGGTGCAGGAGGTGATGGTGAATGTGTGAAGTGCAGATAAGACCGGGTGTGTGGTGTGAATGAGGGCTTTTCAAACCTGCAGTAAAATGAATTTAAATTGTCAGCCAGGTGTTGATTGTCCACAGATCGGGGGGATGGTGACTTGTAGTTGGTGATGTTCCTCAGGCCATTCCAGACTGATGATGGGTCGTTGGATGAAAACTGGTTTTTCAGTTTTTCACAGTAGTTCCTTTTAGCAACTCTGATCTCCTTTGTCAATCTGTTTCTGGCCTGGTTATACAAGATTTTATCCCCACTTCTGTAAGCATCCTCTTTGGCATGACGAAGGTGTTTGAGTTTCCCAGTAAACCATGGTTTATCATTAGTAAATGATAAGAATGTCCTGGTAGGAATGCATGTATCCTCACAGAAATTTATATATGATGTTACAGTATCTGTGAGCTCATCCAGATCGTCGGTAGCAGCTTCAAAAACAGTCCAATCAGTATAATCAAAGCAGGCCTGTAGATTCTGCTCTGCTTCATTGGTCCATCTTTTTACAGTCCTTATTACAGGTTTAGCTGATTTCAGTTTCTGCCTGTAGGTCGGTATGAGATGAACCAAACAGTGATCAGAGAGCCCCAAAGCTGCTCGTGAAACGGAGTGATACGCATCTTTTATTGTAGTGTAACAGTGGTCCAGTATATTACTGTCTCTGGTGGGACATGTAACGTGCTGTCTGTATTTTGATAGTTCACGGGAAAGATTTGATTTGTTAAAATCCCCAAGCGCGATAGTCTCTCTTTTTTTCTTATCAGTGCAAAAGAAACTCAAAATACTCTGTTGATTTTGATCTTACATATTAAGTGTTGTACATCATTAGATCCTGATAAGTGTCTATTTTTTTTGTGGATACTCACAATAAAAACAAAGTGTTGTGCTTTTCGCCAAATAAAGAAAAACAAACATGATGCGCGTTCTGCCTTCTCTCTGTCAGTTAAGTCCGCGTCCGAAAATTAACTGTAATTCCGCGAATACTTGTCATACAGGCACGAGTGTTTTTCCATAATGAAGCTTGAACTCTCTTCTTTTAAATGAATTAATTTATATAAAAAACAAATATTCTCAGTTTATGTAATCTGTATGAAAAGAGAGAGATGTCAGTATTTTTCTTTCCAGCTCATTATACCTCATTACGTGTTAATGTGCCACGCCCACGGAGAGCGCACGGTATTCAAACGCAAATGATCTAAGGCAAGCCATTCAAACATGCCAACGCCCACCAGCTGGATTATAAAACACATTGTGTTTAGTAAGTATCTTGTACAGCTGTGTACACAGCGTATCCTTTCGCTGTGAGGAATAATACTATCTAATTAACCCTGGAAAATGTACCAGAAGTGCTGGTAGTTTCATTTCGAGGAGCAACGGATCCAGCTGATGTAGTAAGTCATTTGTTCTTAAGTGCTTTGTTCTAATCGCGATATTGAATAGTATCTGACTGTAAACCGCAAAAAGACTGTTTAAATATGAATTGCGTGTCTGTGTGTAGGCTAAATGATGAAGGAACGGCATGCAGGCACGCGCGCTTTGTTTACTACAGTTATACAGCGCGTGTCTGTGCCGTTCATTCACTCTCGCATCTACATTAGTAAACGTTATGTTTACATGAACACATCCAAACTATATTGCTATAGCCTACTAAGATGAGTAAAAATAGACTGAAATATGTTGAAATAAAATGTCTGTATAAGCAACAAGCTGCAAATTCACATGTATATACTAATATATCATACACAATATGTTACAGACTAAATATGAATGTTTAGACAAGATTTTGTGATTAGTTTTGGATAGATTATAATGTTTTGACTGTAAAAAAAGACTACTGTCACATTAAGTAGGTACGCTTTTGTTCACCAATTTCTGCTCATTATAGTATGATGTTTTGTCAAAAATAAAGTAGGTATAATGAATTATCAACTAAGATGTTATTATAGTGTTTGTTCCAATATTCAAACTAATGAATCCTTACCTTTTTTAATACGTATGATAAATGTATACTTTTTACAAAGAAATACACTTGAAATATTGTTAAAATTGTAATTGTTGTTGTAATTGTAACCTATTTGTAATTGGTTACAATTTCTAATTGTAAAATATGTATATATAGATAATTTCTTTTGTCCTTGCATTCTTTAGGATCCTGTGACACACCTGTGTGAAAGGGCTAATTAGTATGCAGCTCATTATGTGGCACATTATCCGGCCTTTGTCTTCTCAGGTGTGAACACGCCTCCACGCATATTGCCTTTCCAAACAAAAGGTGTCTTATAAAATTTAAATCAATGTATTGTTTTGTGTAAATGATTAGGCAGGATGATTTTCAGATCATTTTGAAGCAAAAATTCTAGGCAACAACACTCATTAGTCAAAAGTCTTGTGGACACATATTTAGTATGTGTTTTGTGGCCTTATTTCAGACACTTTAAGTTTTAGTTTTTTCAATAACCATGCATAAGCAATATTCTCTCAAAAATACAAACATGTACATACATGTTGCTCACATATTACGGTAGCCCCGTTTGTGCTATATAGAGTGAATTTACACCTTTGCCATTAACATGTTTATAAATAACTGAAAAAAGCACAAATGTCAGAGCATGTCAGAACATCTCAAGGACCCCAAAAACCCCTTAGACCTCAGAGGGTTAAAAGAGAGTCTAGGTACCTTTGTTCCGTTTCAGCTATTTGTTCAGCCAGCTGTTGTAGCGCCGCGCTCACGCACGCGTCTGGAGGGATGTAAACATTCACGAGAATGAAAGAGGAAAATTCCCGAGGCGAGTAGAAGGGTTTACAGTTTATGAAATGTGCCTCTAAATTAGGAGAGCACATCTTCTTCAGTGTTGTTACATCTGAACACCAACTTTCGTTAATGTAGAAACACAATCCACCACCTCTTGTTTTCCCCGTTAGCTCCGCGATGCGATCCGCTCAGAACAGCTGGAAGCCCGGCAGATGTATTGCGTTGTCCGGTATGGCTTCACTCAGCCAGGTTTCAGTGAAGCACAGAGCAGCAGAGTTTAAAAAATCCTTGTTAGTGCGGGTGAGGAGAAGAAGTTCATCCGTTTTGTTAGGAAGGGATCGGAGATTCGCGAGATGAATACTGGGGAGTGCAGTGGGCAGGCCGCGCTCGCGGAGTTTAACCAGTTCCCGCGTTTGCGTCTGACCGCGCGTTTGAACAACACTGCTGCCCCTCCGACGAGAATGTCCAGCAAAACTTCCGAATAATCAAAAACTGTAGAAAAGGTTTCTGGTGTGTGTTTCCTAATGTCCAGTAGTTCGTCTTTGGTGAAACTGATAGGAAAAGAATGACTAAACGCAGAACAAACGAACAAAAACAACAATAGCTGGAGAGCTCCACACCGAGGCAGCCATCCGCGGCGCCATCTTGAAGAGGTCACATATGGAAGAATACACATATGGGATCGCCGCAGGGATCACCACATATGGAACACAGCCTAGCACAAGTTACACAAGCATACGAGCACTAGGCCTGGCGTCGGACGCTCCGCAACGTCTGACTGCCGAAGGGGTGCGGAAAAACTCTACAGGGTTCGCCTGAGTGGGGAACTCGACTGGAGCAAGAAGCGCACGTATCCGCTCTATGTGGAGGGGAGTGGCGCAGCAAGCAGACACAAGAGCGGGAACTTTGGTGTTACCGGCTGGTTGAAGCGAGCACACAGGAAGAAACCGGCTCAACACGTAGGCTATAAAACCTAGCGAACGTGTTAGTTGTCACCCAGCCCGCAGCTCTACAGATGTCTGTCAGCGAGGCGCCGTGTGCCAGCACCCAAGAAGAAGCGACACCCCTAGTGGAGTGGGCTCTCAACCCGGGCGGGCAAGCTACGCCTTGGGCTTCGTAAGCCAAGGCGATGGCATCCACTATCCAGTGGGCCATCCTCTGCTTGGAGACAGCCTTGCCCTTCTGCTGGCCTCCGTAACAGACGAAGAGCTGATCTGAGGTCCTGAGGCTTTGCGTTCTGTCCACGTACAGGCGCAGAGCGCGGACGGGACAGAGAAAAGCCAGGGCTGGTACTGCCTCCTCTGAAGGCAGCGCTTGCAGGTTCACCACCTGGTCCCGGAAGGGAGTGGGAGTTAGCCGGGCCAAATTCCAGGCACGATTCGTCGACCGAAAATGCATGCAGGTCCCCTACCCTCTTGATGGAGGCCAATGCAACCAGGAGTACTGTTTTACAGGACAGAATTTTTAACTCTGCTGACTGCAAAGGCTCAAAGGGTGGTCTCTGAAGTGCCGAAAGGACCAGAGACAAATCCCAAGAGGGTATAGAGAGCGGGCGAGGAGGATTTAGTCTCCTTGCCCCCCTCAAGAACCTGACGATCAGGTCGTACTTTCCCAGCGACTTACCTTCAACTGCATCGTGATGTGCGGCGATAGCGGCAACATACACTTTAAGGGTGGAGGGAGACAGCCTTCGCTCCAACCCATCTTGCAGGAAGGAAAACACGGCTCTGACCGAGCAAGATCGGGGGTTCTCCTCATGAGAAGAACACCAATCAACGAACAGGTTCCACTTCAACGCATAGAGGCGCCTAGTAGAGGGGGCTCTAGCGGAAGTGATGGTGTCAACTACCGCTTGGGGTAGGTCACCTAGAACCTCCGCGTCCTGTCCAGGGACCAGACATGGAGTTTCCAGAGGTCTGGACGCGGGTGCCACAGGGTGCCCCGTCTTTGAGAGAGCAGGTCCTCTCTCAGAGGAATGGGCCAGGGAGGGGCTGTCGCAAGTCGCAGTGCTGTCCGTACGGACCAGTACATGCTTGCCTAGTAGCGGCGTTTTGAAGCGGCCCAGCGCAAGATGAACTGCTAACAACCTGAGGCAGTTGATGTGCCAATGCAGTTGAGACCCCGTCCACAGACCTGAAGCTGCATGCCCGTTGTACGTGGCCCCCCAGCCGGTGGCAGAGGCATCCGTGGTGACCACAGAATGCCTGGACACTTGTTCTAGGGGAACACCTGCCCGCAGGAACGAAGGGTCTGACCACAAGCTGAGAGTTTGGCGACAGTGCGGGGTCACTTGGACCCGGCACGAGCCGCTCTGCCACGCCCATCTCGGGACTCGATCGTGGAGCCAGTGTTGGAGTGGCCTCATATGAAGCAATCTGAGCGGCGTTACCGCGGCTGCAGATGCCATATGCCCCAGGAGCCTCTGAAAAAGTTTCAGTGGTGTCGCTGTTCTGCGTCTGAAAGTACTCACGCAGTTCAACACTGACTGGACGCAGGCCTCGGTGAGGCGCGCTGTCATGTTGATCGAGTCCAGCTCCATACAGAGAAAAGAGATCCTCTGCCCGGGGGTGAGTTTGCTCTTTTCCCAGTTGACCCGAAGCCCTAGGTGGCTGAGGTGACTGAGCACCATGTCCCTGTGTTCGCACAACTGCTCTCTCGACTGGGCAAGGATAAGCCAGTCGTCGAGGTAGTTGAGAATGCGAACACCACGCTCGCACATGGGAGCAATGGCTGCCTCCGCGACTTTCGTGAAGACACGGGGCGACAGGGCCAGCCCGAAGGGTAAGACTTTGTACTAATATGCTCGTCCCTCGAACGCAAAACGAAGAAACGGTCTGTGTCGAGGGAGAGTCAAGACATGAAAGTACGCGTCCTTTAGGTTGATCGCTGCAAACCAATCTTGGGGATGGATGCATTTGAAACTGCGTTTCTGCGTAAGCATCTTGAACAGCAGCCTGTGAAGGGACCGGTTCAGGACACGCAGGTCCAAGATTGGCCATAACCCACCGCCTTTCTTGGGTACAATGAAGTACGGGCTGTAGGAGCCTGTCTTCATATCGGCTGGAGGGACCGGCTCGATCGCGTCCTTCGCCAGTAGGACTGCGATCTCTGCCCTGAGCACAGGGGCACTGTCCGTCAGAACACGGGTGAACTTTTCTTCCTCAGTTTTACCCACACTCACTCACATCATAAACACCTCTCTTCACACTGGTACCTTTCCCACAGCATTTAAGCAGGCTCGGGTAACCCCACTGCTTAAGAAACCTACTCTTAATCCAGCACATCTGGATAATTACAGACCGGTATCCCTTCTTCCATTCGTCGCGAAGACACTTGAACGAGTTGTTTTCAACCAGATCTCTTCCTTTCTCACACAGAACAACCTCCTGGACAACAATCAGTCTGGCTTCAAAAGTGGACACTCAACTGAGACTGCGCTGCTCTCAGTAATCGAAGCCCTGAAACTGGCAAGAGCAGCTTCCAAATCCTCAGTCCTCATCCTGCTAGATCTGTCTGCTGCCTTTGACACAGTTAACCACCAGATCCTCCTGTCAATCCTAAAGATGAAGGGAATCTCGGGAACTGCACTCCAATGGTTCAAGTCTTACCTCTCAGGTAGGTCCTTCAGGGTATCGTGGAGGAGTGAGGTGTCGAAGTCACAACATCTACCTACTGGGGTGCCTCAGGGCTCAGTGCTTGGACCACTTCTCTTCTCCATCTACATGACATCACTAGGAACTGTGATTCAGAAACATGGCTTTTCCTATCACTGCTACGCTGATGACACACAACTCTACCTCTCATTCCAGCCTGATGATCCGACGGTAGCTGCTCGCATCTCAGCATGCCTGACAGACATCTCTGGCTGGATGAAAGACCACCATCTTCAACTTAACCTTGCGAAGACAGAGCTACTTGTGATCCCGGCCAATCCAAACACTTTGTCACAACTTCACTATTCAACTAGGCCCGTCATCCATAACTCCATCACGGTCAGCCAGGAACCTTGGAGTTGTTATTGATGATCAAATGAACTTCACAGACCACATTGCTAGAACTGCCCGGTCCTGCAGATTTGCTTTGATAGGAAGGGCCTGATCTTCCTAATGTTGTACAGAGCATGCTACACAACTCCTTGTTCAAGCGCTTGTTCTATCCAGACTGGACTATTGCAATGCTCTCCTGGCTGGGCTTCCAGCTTGCACGATCAAACCACTGCAGCTAATCCAAAATGCTGCAGCTAGAGTGGTCTTTAACGAGCCGAAGAGAACACACCTCTCCTCACAAAATTGCACTGGCTGCCAGTTGCAGCTCGCATCAAATTCAAGTCACTGACGCTTGCTTAAAGAACAACCACTGGCTCTGCTCCTTTTTACCTAAACTCATTACTTCAGACTTATGTCCCATCCAGAAATTTGCGCTCTGCAAGTGAACGTCGTCTTGTGGTGCCACGTCAAAGAGGCATAAGATCTCTTTCTCATACCTTTACCATGACTGTTCCCTGCTGGTGGAATGACCTACCCAACTCAACCAGAGCTGCTGAGTCCGTAGCCATTTTCAAGAAACGGTTGAAGACGCATCTCTTTCGGCAGCACTTGTTCCAGTAATACTAACACTTTCTCTTCCTTTCTATTATATAAAAAAAAAAAAAAAAAAATTATTACGGGTTCTACGTTGGATTAAACTGTGAAAGGTTATAGCACTTACATTTTATTGTCCTGCTGTTAGTTTAACTGCTTCTATGGTTCTCATTTGTAAGTCGCTTTGGATAAAAGCGTCTGCTAAATGAATAAATGTAAATGTAATGTAAATGAACTGAATGCCCCTGAAGAGCGGGGGCCGCCGGGCGAACTGAATTGCATAGCCGAGTCTGACAATACGGATGAGCCAGCGGGACGGGCTGGGAAGCGCTAGCCAGGCTCCCAGACACCGCGCAAGCGGGACCAACGGGACCACAGACGTACCCAGGGTGGGGCAGCGCGGCGGAATATTGTGATATGTGATATTTGCAACCTGTGTTCCCCAGTCTTGTCCCATGTTTAGCAGTTCCCCGTTATGTTTAATGTCTATTGGTCTCCCCAGATATCTCTGATTAACCACACCCACTTGTTATCTTGTTTAGCTTGTTAGCCTGTGTATTTAAACTAGTGCTGCACGATTAATCATATTGCAATCGTAATCGCCATGTCAAGCCTATGCAATTATATGACACAAAATGATGCGATTTTATATGAAATAAACAAATTAGGGCTATTAACGCAGCATCTGTTATTTTTTTGTCATCCTTTGGCTAGTGTTAGGATTCCGCTCTTATTCGTGCAAATGCTTTTAAAGCATTCATGCACGACAAGTCAAAAGAGAGCGCGCTGCCTGTGAATGTCCTGACTGTGACACAGAAAGACGCGCGCCAGTATCATGCGCATGCACAGACCACGCGCCAGAATACAGTTCTCTTTCGCGCTTGAATGAACAATAACACACACAATTATGCCAAAATGTAGTTTTTTTCAAGTATCTTCATAACATAAGAGCAGTCTAATGATGGACGTAAAGAGTTGTGAGAGAATGAGGCTTGTGTGAGATCCGCGTCTCTGTCAGCAGCAGCTGCTCTTAAAGGGCCAGATGGCAATAAAGCTTTCTGTCAGTAAAATTAATCAAAGAACAAAGTAGCTTTAATAAGGATTAGTGTATATATAATTTATCATTTATGCAGCGCAGACTGTTTGATAACTTTATAAAATTTCTGTATATGTCCTACCTGTTAGACAGGAAGGGCACAGGTAGACATTTATTATGGGTTTATGTGAGGATTAGAGCCCTGCACGGGCCTCAAATCTAGGCCCTAGCCCGGCCCTGGCCCGAGACGCTCAGGCTCTAGCCCGGCCCGTGTACGACAGCTCATCAGAATTACCAGCCCGAGTCCGACCCGAGCCCATTTAAAATAAATATATATAATTACACAGCCTGCCCTATGTTGCAGCCATTAAAATAGATCTGTTTTGTTCTTAATGGCAAAGTAGTTAAGTTTCTTTTCATTTCTTTATTAAAGCTGCAGTCCGTAACCTTTTTGGGTTCAAAATGATCCAAAATAATTTTGAGCAAGTACATAACTAGCCAGTGTTCAAAACTATCTGCTTGCCGTAGCTCGATTCAAAACGGTAAGCTTGTAATAATGTTTTTAATTCCAGTGGTACTGGTGGATTTCCACGGGAAAATCGATCATGTCTTTGCGTCATTACGTCACATCTGTACACATAAAGAAGGTGTTTCGGCTAGTAGGCTATATTGCGTGTGAGGAGGTTGGAGGTGGAGATTTATAGCCTTTTCTCACAGCACTTGATATAATTGAACTTTTCAATTTGATGGCGGATCTAGAAAGGTTCAAACGACAATTACCAGTGACAACTGGAGATTCACCCGATTGTAAAATGCAAAAGACTTCGGAGTGGCTACAGAAAAAAAAAGAGACTGCAACCGGGCCCATGCGAAAACAAGGATCCTAAGGGCTTTTGAAAGGTGGTGTGAACTGCGTGTTTTGAAGGGGTTCAAAGCGAGTGCAGAGACGGCTATTTTTCCTCTGGACAGGTCAGACATTTCAATGGTTCAATTATGTAACAGTAGTGCACTTGTTCGCTTAATTCATACAGTTACGGAGTACTGAACTACAGGTAGCCCTAATACACATTAAATGTAGTCACGCAATGCTGTTGTTGTTAACATTAACAATTTGAGAACAAAGTATAATTTGCACGGTTTGACGTGATATGATAAGCGATCGTTAGATTTAATCAGCGCGATTTACTGCAATGCTTTTTTTCCCAGTTGGTCACAACAAAAGTTGATGTTACTTACTTGTGCAGATGACATTTTCCAGTGAAAATGCTTATGTTGGTCATACTTTCAAAAAGTAGAATCTGTGATTCTGAATGCCAGTATCCACACCAGCGCGGTGACTGACAGAACATTCTCCTCAAAATATTGTGTTCATCCGCGCTGTGCCGTGCCGAGGCACAACCCACATAAAGTTGATAATTCCGCGAATAACTGCAATTGCAGATTTTGAACAGAGATGGCGAAAAAGAGGAAAAGCTACGGACTGCAGCTTTAAGTTAATTTAGACAAATGTTTTTTTTTATTTTTTTTTTATGACGACCAAGCAGCCGACAGCGAGTTAAACATGTTTGATCCATTTAGCCTCTCAAATCAACACTTTACTTGGCTACAATAAAATCCATATATATAAAACAACTTAAGCATATCACACAGACAGTTAGTTTAAACATTTATTATCATTTTTGAAAAGCTGAGGCAAACTGCTCTGCTGCTCAGTCCCAACAGCGCTCACAAACTAAATGAGCTAAATACAATCTAAACAAATCAAATAAATTACATTAAATTAAAAAAAACATGCAGGTTATCTTACCTCAAAAATCAAGTCTTCACTACAGAACACAGCCATTCTTATTTCCAATAGTTTCCAACAGACTAATGAAAATAAAGTCCAATCAAACGAAAAACAACAAGACAGCCACCTAACATGGCTAAGAACAGTCTCTTACAGAGCATCGTGGAGAAAAAGCACAGCATCCACAGTGGACGGTTTTAATACTTTTTCCAGCTGCGCTGAAGTCACGCTTGCTACTTCTGCTGCTGGTGGGACACTAAACACAGAGCGCTACTACTGCTGCTGCTGGCGGGACACTAAACACAGAGCGCTACTATTGCTGCTGCTGGCGGGATACTAAACAGAGCGCTACTACTGCTGCTGCTGGCGGGAGACTAAACACAGAGCGCATCTACTGCTGCTGCTGGTGGGACACTATACACAGAGCGCTACTACTGCTGCTGTTGGCGGGACACTATACACAGAGCGCTACTACTGCTGCTGCTGGTGGGACACTAAACACAGAGCGCTACTACTTCTGCTGCTGGCGGGACACTAAACACAGAGCGCTACTACTGTTGCTGCTGGCGGACACTATACACAGAGCGCTACTACTTCTGCTGTTGGCGGGACACTAAACACAGAGCGCTACTACTGCTGCTGGCGGACACTAAACACAGAGCGCTACTACTGCTGCTGGCGGACACTAAACACAGAGCGCTACTACTGCTGCTGGCGGGACACTAAACACAGAGCGCTACTACTGCTGCTGCAGCTGGCGGGACACTATACACAGAGCGCTACTACTGCTGCTGCTGGCGGGACACCATACAAAGAGCGCTACTGCTGCTGCTGGCGGGACACTAAACAGAGAGCTACTACTGCTGCTGGCGGACACTAAACACAGAGCGCTACTACTTCTGCTGCTGGCGGGACACTAAACACAGAGCGCTACTACTGCTGCTGCAGCTGGCGGGACACTATACACAGAGCGCTACTACTGCTGCTGCTGGCGGGACACCATACAAAGAGCGCTACTGCTGCTGCTGGCGGGACACTAAACAGAGAGCTACTACTGCTGCTGGCGGACACTAAACACAGAGCGCTACTACTGCTGCTGCTGGCGGGACACTAAACAGAGCGCTACTACTGCTGCTGCTGGCGGGACACTTTACACAGAGCGCTAATACTTCTGCTGCCGGCGGGACACTATACACAGAGCGCTACTACTGCTGCTGCTGGCGGGACACTATACACAGAGCGCTACTACTGCTGCTGCTGGCGGGACACTAAACACAGAGCGCTACTACTGCTGCTGGCGGACACTAAACACAGAGCGCTACTACTGCTGCTGCTGGCGGGACACTATACACAGAGCGCTACTACTGCTGTTGCTGGCGGGACACTAAACACAGAGCGCTACTACTGCTGCTGCTGGCGGGACACTATACACAGAGCGCTACTACTGCTGCTGCTGGCGGGACACTGAACACAGCGCTACTACTGCTGCTTGCGGACACTAAACACAGAGCGCTACTACTGCTGCTGGCGGACACTAAACACAGAGCGCTACTACTGCTGCTGCTGGCGGGACACTATACACAGAGCGCTACTACTGCTGCTGGCGGGACACTAAACACAGAGCGCTACTACTACTGCTGCAGCTGGCGGGACACTATACACAGAGCGCTACTACTGCTGCTGCTGGCGGGACACTATACACAGAGCGCTACTACTGCTGGCGGGACACTATACACAGAGCGCTACTACTGCTGCTGCTGGCGGGACACCATACACAGAGCGCTACTGCTGCTGGCGGGACACTAAACAGAGAGCTACTACTGCTGCTGGCGGGACATTATACACAGAGCGCTACTACTGCTGCTGCTGGCGGGACAATAAACAGAGCGCTACTACTGCTGCTGCTGGCGGGACACTAAACACAGAGCGCTACTACTGCTGCTGGTGGACACTAAACACAGAGCGCTACTACTGCTGCTGCTGGCGGGACACTAAACACAGAGCGCTACTCTAAACACAGAGCGCTACCACAGGTGTGGTGTGGTGATGGCGCAGTGGATAAGACACATGCATTTGGTGTGAGAGACCCGGGTTCGAATCCACTGTGAGACACCTATGTGTCCCTGAGCAAGACACTTAACCCCTAGTTGCTCCAGAGGCGTGCGACCTCTGACATATATAGCAATTGTAAGTCGCTTTGGATAAAAGCGTCAGCTAAATGAATAAATGCAAATAAATGCAAATGCAAATACTACTACTGCTGCAGCTGGCGGGACACTATACACAGAGCGCTACTACTGCTGCTGCTGGCGGGACACTATACACAGAGCGCTACTACTGCTGGCGGGACACTATACACAGAGCGCTACTACTGCTGCTGCTGGCGGGACACCATACACAGAGCGCTACTGCTGCTGCTGGCGGGACACTAAACAGAGAGCTACTACTGCTGCTGGCGGGATATTATACACAGAGCGCTACTACTGCTGCTGCTGCCGGGACACTAAACAGAGCGCTACTACTGCTGCTGCTGGCGGGACACTAAACACAGAGCGCTACTACTTCTGCTGCTGGCGGGTCACTATACACAGAGCGCTACTACTGCTGCTGCTGGCGGGACACTTTACACAGAGCGCTACTACTTCTGCTGCCGGCGGGACACTATACACAGAGCGCTACTACTGCTGCTGCTGGCGGGACACCATACACAGAGCGCTACTGCTGCTGCTGGCGGGACACTAAACAGAGAGCTACTACTGCTGCTGGCGGGACATTATACACAGAGCGCTACTACTGCTGCTGCTGGCGGGACACTAAACAGAGCGCTACTACTGCTGCTGCTGGCGGGACACTAAACACAGAGCGCTACTACTTCTGCTGCTGGCGGGTCACTATACACAGAGCGCTACTACTGCTGCTGCTGGCGGGACACTTTACACAGAGCGCTACTACATCTGCTGCCGGCGGGACACTATACACAGAGCGCTACTACTGCTGCTGCTGGCGGGACACTAAACAGAGAGCTACTACTGCTGCTGGCGGGACACTATACACAGAGCGCTACTACTGCTGCTGCTGGCGGGACACTAAACAGAGCGCTACTACTGCTGCTGCTGGCGGGACACTAAATACAGAGCGCTACTACTTCTGCTGCTGGCGGGTCACTATACAGAGAGCGCTACTACTGCTGCTGCTGGCGGGACACTTTACACAGAGCGCTACTACTGCTGCTGCTGGCGGGACACCATACACAGAGCGCTACTGCTGCTGGCGGGACACTAAACAGAGAGCTACTACTGCTGCTGGCGGGACATTATACACAGAGCGCTACTACTGCTGCTGCTGGCGGGACACTAAACAGCGCTACTACTGCTGCTGCTGGCGGGACACTAAACACAGAGCGCTACTACTGCTGCTGCTGGCGGGACACTATACACAGAGCGCTACTACTGCTGCTGGCGGGACACTAAACACAGAGCGCTACTCTAAACACAGAGCGCTACCACAGGTGTGGTGTGGTGATGGCGCAGTGGATAAGACACATGCCTTTGGTGTGAGAGACCCGGGTTCGAATCCACTGTGAGACACCTATGTGTCCCTGAGCAAGACACTTAACCCCTAGTTGCTCCAGAGGCGTGCGACCTCTGACATATATAGCAATTGTAAGTCGCTTTGGATAAAAGCGTCAGCTAAATGAATAAATGCAAATAAATGCAAATGCAAATACTACTACTGCGGCAGCTGGCGGGACACTATACACAGAGCGCTACTACTGCTGCTGCTGGCGGGACACTATACACAGAGCGCTACTACTGCTGGCGGGACACTATACACAGAGCGCTACTACTGCTGGCGGGACACTATACACAGAGCGCTACTACTGCTGGCGGGACACTATACACAGAGCGCTACTACTGCTGCTGCTGGCGGGACACTATACACAGAGCGCTACTACTGCTGCTGCTGGCGGGACACTATACACAGAGCGCTACTACTGCTGGCGGGACACTATACACAGAGCGCTACTACTGCTGCTGCTGGCGGGACACCATACACAGAGCGCTACTGCTGCTGCTGGCGGGACACTAAACAGAGAGCTACTACTGCTGCTGGCGGGACATTATACACAGAGCGCTACTACTGCTGCTGCTGGCGGGACACTAAACAGAGCGCTACTACTGCTGCTGCTGGCGGGACACTAAACACAGAGCGCTACTACTTCTGCTGCTGGCGGGTCACTATACACAGAGCGCTACTACTGCTGCTGCTGGCGGGACACTTTACACAGAGCGCTACTACTTCTGCTGCCGGCGGGACACTATACACAGAGCGCTACTACTGCTGCTGCTGGCGGGACACTAAACAGAGAGCTACTACTGCTGCTGGCGGGACGCTATACACAGAGCGCTACTACTGCTGCTGCTGGCAGGACACTAAACACAGAGCGCTACTACTTCTGCTGCTGGCGGGTCACTATACACAGAGCGCTACTACTGCTGCTGCTGGCGGGACACTTTACACAGAGCGCTACTACTTCTGCTGCCGGCGGGACACTATACACAGAGCGCTACTACTGCTGCTGCTGGCGGGACACTAAACAGAGAGCTACTACTGCTGCTGGCGGGACACTATACACAGAGCGCTACTACTGCTGCTGCTGGCGGGACACTAAACAGAGCGCTACTACTGCTGCTGCTGGCGGGACACTAAATACAGAGCGCTACTACTTCTGCTGCTGGCGGGTCACTATACACAGAGCGCTACTACTGCTGCTGCTGGCGGGACACTTTACACAGAGTGCTACTACTTCTGCTGCCGGCGGGACACTATACACAGAGCGCTACTACTGCTGCTGCTGGCGGGACACTATACACAGACCGCTACTACTTCTGCTGCTGGCGGGACACTAAACACAGAGCGCTACTACTGCTGCTGGCGGACACTAAACAGAGCGCTACTACTGCTGCTGGCGGACACTAAACAGAGCGCTACTACTGCTGCTGCTGGCGGGACAGTAAACACAGAGCGCTACTACTGCTGCTGGCGGACACTAAACACAGAGCGCTATTACTACTGCTGGCGGACACTAAACAGAGCGCTACTACTCCTGCTGGCGGACACTAAACACAGAGCGGTACTGCTGCTGCTGGCGGGACACTAAACACAGAGTGCTACTACTGCTGCTGGCGGGACACTATACACAGAGCGCTAGTACTGCTGCTGGCGGGACACTAAACACAGAGCGCTACTACTGCTGCTGGCGGGTCACTAAACACAGAGCGCTACTACTGCTGCTGGCGGGACACTAAACACAGAACGAGCCGGTCTCGCAAATCTCGGATCGTGCCGCCGGGAAACCTGTGTGTGTGAGCAGACTGTGAAATGTCAGTCATATGTCAGTGTGATAGGTTATAAAACGTCTTTCTATGTTTGCTTTTCAATCGTCATCTTCTCATATTTTATTTTAATTAATGTCTAAAATAGGCTATTAAAAGGATAGGCCCGAAGCCCGGCCCTATGGGCGTAAATAAGTCGGAGCCCGTCGGGCTCGGGCTGAAATGCAGGCCTCTAATGAGGATTGTTTGAAGTTCTCTTAAATTAAAAGCTGTTATAATTCTTGAAGCCTAATGAAAAATTTTTTTTTTGTCTTTGCAGTGTGTGGACACCATCACCATACAATGAAAAACATTCCATTCACTCTTTTTTAATCCTCAAAAAGCCTAAACACTCTCAATAATCAAGCTGTTTGGATTTTCTGAGCAATATGATGTCATATTGGTCATGCTCCCCCCACGACCACTAACGGACTGTTCCGTATTAGCATATTTACGCCCTCAGCCATTAGTATAGACCTTATGCGACAGAGAAACAAGTGCGCAGCCATCTTTAGAATATTGTCTTTGAACTTACGTTTTTGTGGTCGCTCTGTATATTTCTATGGCATCGCTGTCGAGGAGTAATTAGCTGGTGAAGTGGATTTACTTATTGTAGAGTTAACGAAAGTTATCATGAGCATTGTAATGTTTTAAGCAGATGTCTTAACAAATGTCAGTAGAGCAGGAAGATTTTAAAATGAGCCATTCATTCATAAATACGCAAGATACGTATTCAAAAATACTGTGAAAATACAGACCGGAAGTCGCCAAGGCAGCACTTTACGTGTCTTGTGTTGACACGCCCCATGGCAGTTGCTCATTATCATATAAAGAGACAGGGTCGAAACGGATCGCTGTGAACAGAGCTATTTTTGAGGAGGTAAAAGGGTGTTGTTTTACACAATCATTGAGGAATTTTAACCAAAGTATGTTACAAACTTTACATGAAGACCCTAAAGAATCACACCAACTTGTGGAAAATGGGCATCCGATGACCCCTTTAAAGGTGACCGGTTTGAGCAGATTTGGAAGGCTGTCTACGATTGCCAAACTGGTTTTAGTTCTTCCCCACTCGCATGCAGATGCAGAGAGAGTGTTCTCCATGGTGGGTTTGAACAAAACCAAAACTAGTAACAGTTTAGCTCTGGATGGAACGCTATCCTCCATAATGACTGTGAAAATGGCTGGCCTTGAGCCACAGTGCTTTAAGTGGGAGCCCCCTACCCCTGTCATCAAGACTTCAAAATGTGCAACAAACACTTACAACACAAAACACCATTCATAAGCTAAATGTGTAAACACACAAACACACAACTTGACATAAATGATCAGGGCAAGTTGTTATGACTTAGTATGTACATTGAGAACTGCTGTTCAATTGGTTCGTTTGGGGACAAATTTCTTTTTATTTATTGATAAATTTGTATTTTTTAAATATATGAACTGTTGGCAAAAATTCAAGCAAATTTGGTGGGGCAGAGGGGCCACTGCTGCAAATATTTGGTTGGCTCCTCCCCTAACAGATCTCACTCCAAACTTTTGATAAAACTTGAGAGCCTAGCCTAGTAGAAAATGAGAGTTAGTTGACATGTAGTTGCAAAGTTACTTGTAGTTAGTAGAATGTCTAAAGTGGACTATCGAAATAAAGTGGAACCAAGTTTTTTTAAACAAAATTTTCCCTTCTGGTTTCTTACATCATGGTGAAATTGATGGTACCAATTTTGAGTAATATTCACAAAAGTTTCTTCAGGTGATCTTCAAATCTGATGGATGTGCAGTTTCATAATTGTTTGACCGTTCCCTAGAGGATCACACACATGAGTATCTCAATCTAGATCGCATGGTGCAGTACCCAGATGACTCCCTGTGCGCCTTATATCACGCCAGCCTCAAAGAGCAGACAGAGGCATGCTAATCTCTGAGTATGTGGAGTTTGTACTCTCCAGCTGTGGTTCCCCCTTCACAGTGGGTGAAGAGGAGGAGGATCCCTAATACGGTGGTCCCGGTGTTAGCAATCATTGACCTACATATTCTAGAATGAACTCCTACCCATGCTCCCTCCCTTGAGGTCTCTTCTTCTCCACCGGTCCCACCAGGCCTAATGCACTTTCTGGTTCTGAATAATTCCCTGGCCCCTCTGCTGATCCCATCCAGCCTCCCGGCTCCTGAGTTCCAACCATGGAGGTCTTCCAAAGTCCTGTCGTCCTTGCAAGTTCTGTCCAACTCCTCGGCTCCTCCCTTTCTGCTGGCTTCATCCAGCTTCCAGGATTCACCACGGACTTCCGGACCTCTGGCTGTGCCCCTTGGCTCCACAGGGCTTCCATTTTTCTCCGGTTCCTCCTTCCGGTGCTCCCACCGGATCTGCCTCTGTCTTTTCTATAATTCTATCATTTCAATTTACGCAATACAGCTAAGATGATGACTGATACATTTGATTTAGATAATGGGTAACACTTTCTAATAACGTTAAATTAACATTAAGTTATTAGTTAATGATGAACTAATTATGTTCAAAACATGACTATATGTCTATAAATGACTAATAAAAGATAAATAAGTTGTAAATTATCTTAAAAAATATCCACAAACGAGTAAGAACTGGAGACAGGAGACTCTGAACAAAGAACAGGCTGTGAGCATAACAACAATCCGACAAGGAATGAACAAACACAGACACAATATATAGCATGGCTGATGAGCTGCAGCTGAAACCGATCAATAATCAGTGATCAGGGGTTGCCCAGCAACACAGGTGACAGCACACAAACAATCACAACAATCCACAGATCTGTAACGTGACAAAAAATAGTAAATCATGAAATAATCAAACAGATCATTAGTACATGACTAATGTTAAAAATATGTTATTAGTTGATATATGAATCACTTATAAATCATTGAAATATTTATATTCAAATGGTTTTAGTATCATTATTTCAATAAATAATGGGTAATCATGAACAAATGAAGAACACACCATTAGTAAATGATTAGTATATTATGGTGACCAGTACATGTTCAGTTCATTTAGTTTAGTTGTAGCCACATCATATTAACTTGTGGGAACGTGTGAAGTGTAAAGTCGTGGCTTCGAGATCCAATGTTGAGGGAACAACATATTTTTCTTGTGGCCACAACTTCTTAATGTTGAGGGAATGACATCTATTTCTCCCTTGATTCTTAATACTGTGTGTTGTTACCTGGATGATCCACGACTGTTTTTGTTTTGCTTTGTGATGGTTGTTCTTGAGTCCCTTGTTTGTCAGTTAAACTGCCCAACCTTCTTCAGAGATTTTTTGCACATTCTTTGGTTTTCCAGCATCTTTTACATATTTGAACCCTTTCCAACAGTGGATAGTGTGAAAAGATTAATCTAAATCATACAGAGGACATTTGAAGGACTATCAATGTGTGTCTATCAACTCACCCCCAGTGAGTGATGGGGTGAACCAGGCTTATATGGGGTGAGGTAAACAAGATAATGAGACACAGGTGAATGTGATAATGAGTGCTGATGAGTCCAGGCAGAGGATTATGGGAGATGTAGTTTGTGGGGGAATGGCAATAGTCTGATGTGGAGTGCCCTCTGTTGGCTCTCAAGGGCACTCCAGCTGGTGACCATTACAATGTTATTGGCAGATGCTTTATCATCCAAATGATTTCCTAGAAAGTTCACATATAGTGTAAATGGCAAACGCTAGAATTCGTAGCTTTAATGTCATACAATGAATATGAGAAGGGCTGGATTGGGGATAACTGGATTACTATAGAAGAAGAGCCGTACAAATCTGACAATAGTACCGGGTTATTGGCTGAAGTGTGGAGGTGATGAGCTTTTATTTCTGTTTTCTATAGAGTTTCCAGTCCCTCTCAGCTCCTCCTGAATCTACAGACGAAAACGACAATCCCTTCAGTTCTCTCTCCTCTTTTGATGGCGTGAGAGAATCTGTCCGTCAGCTGAGAGACAAACTGGAGGATTTCTGCAAAGAGGAGCTGATGAAGTTCTCTGACAGCGGTAAAGTCCTGGAGATTCTGTTCTCAGAAATGATCCTCCATCATCTCATATCATGTAGAAGATCATATTAGAAATGTCTTAGGAACAGATGCAGAGATCATTTTCTCTTGACATGATAATCACACTCTTCATGTCTGTTGATTTCCACAGTTACTTTGACCAACATTGTTCCCAAGACCAGGAACGACTTCCTACAATGTAAGTCACTTAGAAAACAAGCAGAAAAACTCACTGAGTGTGTTCATGTTCTTCCTGTAGAAGCTGAAAGAAAACATGACAAAAGAGTTCTAGAGTTGATCATGTAAATGATGATTGGCACAGGATATCTGGTAAACTGTACTGAGACACTGCTGATATATTGAACATGAAGAGTTCAGATACACTGAACAAAATAACACTGAGTAACACTTTATTTTAAGGTCAAGTCAAGTCACCTTTATTTATAAAGCACTTTTTACAATACATATTGTATCAAAGCAGCTTCACAGAGATAACATAAAAATTCAACAAAGTTTGTTTCTAGAAAAAAATTGCGCCATCATCCACCTTAAGTAAGGCAAATCAATAATATTGTTGAATATTTAAATGTCTCCAACTAAGCAAGCCAAAAGCCAGTCAGGCTTTGAACAAATCGTTTCGAGTGAGTGATTCACCAGCCATACAGACTTTTATTACTGAATGAATCAACGTTTCGAGCGAATCGATTGAATAAAATGACTCATTCATTTTCAATATACTGGCGATATTTCATAATCGTTTAATCTTGTAATTGTTTTCACATATCTGTATTAAAAACATTGTTTGAAACATAAATATTAATCTCATTTTATTATGCATTTGCAGTTGCTGTGTAAGTCTGAGCAGCATTACATTGTGTAAATGCATCTAAAAGCAACGTCAGATGTTGATTTATGCCACCTCTGCAGCACAAGATGCCTTTGGTTGAACCAACCTATAGTGTCAAACTTTATTGACAAAATGTAAGAATTTAAATTTAAAGATGTCATGGGCCTACATTTAATAAGATTAGAAAAAAATCTAGGTGTCTGGGCTTAATTTATTTCTGACGGTAATAGATGACAATAAATATAAAAAATACTCTTTATCTCTGGCTTTAAAGTGTTATTTCATAATCTACCCTTGAATCGATTCTGCTCTGCGCTTCACTACAATGTAGCTTATGCAATCTCTCCGCACTGTCCAGTGCGTCGCGCAGCTTTGGCACACAGATTTTGAGAGTTGGTCAGCTAAATAAGTAGGCTAATAACACAGTACTACTAAATAAAATTTCTGGTGTGTTCATGCTTAACTACAGTATAAAAAATGGCGGTTAGAATTTATTTTAAGGTGTCATTGTTACAGTGTAAGGTTAGTGTAGGATTAGGATTTGGTTGAGGGTTAGTTGCATGTAATTATGCATAATTTAATGTTATTACTATGGTAAGTACATGTAACATATGTAACAAGGACACTGTAAAATAAAGTGTTACCAAAATGGCTAATATTCCATTACTATATGTTCAGTTTATCATTAACTACTGGTGTGTTTAAGGTTAATCTTATTTCCCCCTTTTCACAATATGTAATTCACGAGTTCACACTTACATATAATTTTGAGGGAGTAAGATTTAATGCGTATTTGGCGTGCTGTCCGGAGGGAGGGCTCCGAGCTCGGAATTCAGCCCGAACCCAGGGTACTCCCCCCGTATGTAAGTGATTTTTAGAACTAAAGCGTGGAGAACTAGGGGTGTGGAGAAGGGGTGGAGGGGGGATGCTGCAAACTGTCAATGGATCGAGGTAAGGCTGCTGAGTCTATATGTACCCTCTTATCATTGATTGCTGATTGCTGTCCACTCGTGTTAATTATCTGAACGTGCTCCTCCCGAACTTAGTTAATAAAACTTAATTTGTCACGGTGTGGATTCATGTCTTGTTCCTGTCTGTCCTGTGTTTCCCTTGTCTTGTGTGAACTTTAGTTATTTCCTGTGCTGTGTCATGTTTTGTAGTCCTTTGTAGTTTTTCTAGTTTATTGGTATCCCCAGGTGTTTCTGATTGACCACGCCCTCTTGTTATCTTGTTTAGCTTGTTAGTCTCTGTATTTAAACCCTGTGTCTTGTTCCAGTGTTTTTTGAGTTCTTGTAGTTGTTATGTTGCCTGTAGCCTTGTCCCTGTCCTGAGTTTCTGTGGTTTACCTATTTGTTTAATTAAATTTGTGCTTGCATTTGGATCCTGCTTCCTCCTTCTTTGCTGGTTCATAACAGAAGAACTCACCACAACATGGATCCAGCAGTTTGTCTCTTCCACCTCAGCCAAGGTAACCGACCAATTGAGGATTTTGTTGCTGAGTTCGGTGAGCTTAGCCATGGGGTGAACTTTAAAGATGCTGTCTTAACCCTCTGGGGTCGTCAAACGCGCCGGCGCGTTTTGCTCGATTTTTTTCACATAGCAGGAAAATAGACTTAAAATACTCCATCATTTTTGGTCATAGAGACATATAAATAAAATATAAATAAATAATCTCTACAATGTCTGTTTTTTTTGTGTCCACTTACAATCGAAATAAAACATTGTGCTTTTGTAAAATAAAGAAAATAAACAGGGTGTGCTTTCTGACTCTCCATCTCCGTTAACCTTTTTTCTGGAGCACGTCTCTAAACATAAACAAAACTCAGCGAATACTGTTCACCCAAGCATGAGCCATATATCTTTATTATCATTTAAGTTTGTACTTTTAAAATATCTAATTCAAAACTAAAATAAATATTCTCTGTTTATGTAATCTATAAAAAAGAGAGGGGTGTCAGCCGATCTCATTATCGTTCTCTCAGCTCATTATTCTGCTAATGTGACACGCCCACGGACAGCGCGCGCTATTCAGACGCAAATGATCTGAAGCGACACATGCAAACGTGTCAACGCCCCTCATAAACGCGATAACACAACAAATGTAATCATCAGATTAATGTACTATTTCTCTTGCGAGGCTGTGACTGTGAGGAATAATCCTGGGACATTTACCTCAGAACATGTGCTGGTTTATTTTCATTTCGAAGAGCGACGGATCTAGCCGAGAATTGTGAGTAGCCTAAGTTTTTTATTCTTGTGCTTTGTTCTAATCGCGATATGGAATAGTGTCTGTAAATGCAAAAAGACGGTTTAAATTTGAATCACGTTTCTGTGTGTGAATGAATTAACGGCACAGATGGGCGCTGTTGTTTATGTTACAGATGAAATATGAAAGACAACATTTCGTAGTTTTGGATAGATTATAAAGTTTTTATTCTAAAATATCAAATAAGGTTTTTTTATCCAGTTTCTGCTCATGGTAAATATATAGTAGGCTATGTTCTGTCAAAAATAAACTCATCAACTAAGATGTTATTATAGTGTTTGTTCCAATGTAAGCTATATCAAACTAATGAATCCTTAACTTTAAAATACTTTTAAAAAGAATACTTTATAAGAAATGTATTGGAAAAGACAATTTTCTTTTCAAGATGTTTCCAACTCTATCTTTGAACAAATTCTGTAGAATGGCCCATATAGCCTATTTGAATAGGATTTGTCTCCAGGAATGATTAAAAATGTGCTTTTGACTTTCATTTATATTTGGATTATATATATACACTGCCGTTCAAAAGTTTGGGGTCGGTACGATTTTTAATGTTTTTAAAAGAAGTCACTTATGCTCACCAATGCTGTATTTATTTCATTAAAAATACAACAAAAAAACAGTAATATAGTGAAATATTATTACAATTTAAAGTAACTGTTTTCGATTTTAATATATTTTAAAATATTATTTATTCCTGTGATCAAAGCTGAATTTTCAGCATCATTAGGCCTACTCCAGTCTTCAGTCACATGATCCTTCAGAAATCATTCTAATATGAGGATTTGATGCTCAAGAAACATTTATGATTATGATCAATGTTGAAAACAGTTGTGTACCATTTTTTTACGATTCTTTGATGAACAGAAAGTTAAAAACAACAGCATTTATTTGAAATATAATCTTTTGAAACATTCTAAATGTCTTTACTGTCACTTTTGATCAATTTAATTCCTCCTTGATGAATAAAAATATTGATTTATTTTATTTATTTCCCCCCAAAAATAAAATAAAAATACTTACTGACCCCAAAGTTTTGAACGGTAGTGTTACAAAAGATTCTATTTCAGATAAATACTGTTCTTTTGAACTTTACCTCAGAAGTGCTGGTATTTCGAGAAGCAACAGATTCAGCTGAGCTGAGGAATACTGTAGTAAGTTTTTTTCATTCTCAAGTGAATCGGGTTTCTGTGTGTGAATGAATGAACGGCAGAGATGCGCTGTTTACCACAACTCGCAAAAAGACAGTTTAAATTTGAATCGCGTTTCTGTGTGTGAATGAATGACCCGCTTTTAGCAAACTATATTGCTATACTGAGATGAGGAAAAATCGACTGAAATATGTTGAAATAAAATGTATTTGTATAAGCAACGTATTAAACTGCAAATTAACATTTATATTTCTTATATAAACGAAAGACCTATGTAACCTTTTTAATAAAAAAATATATTTACAAGGTAGATGTAAACAAACTATTAAAATGTAAATATAAGCCTTTTCTTTAAATAATTTTTATTGAGTTTTATTAGTGACAAATTTGGGGAGAGGATACATATTCCAAAACTGAAAATACAGTATGAAAATTAACTGCACAATTACTAGACATGGAAAAATACAAAAAAAAATGAGATGCTTCCAACTGTGAACCAATTTGGTAGAATATATATATATATATATATATATATATATATATATATATATATATATATGTTAGGGGTGTAACGATACACGTATTCGTATTGAACCGTTCGGTACGAGGCTTTCGGTTCGGTTTTCGGTACGCATTTTTGAACCGAACGGTTCGTTGGACCATTTTTCCTGCCGACCAAAACTTCGTTATTTCAAATGTAGGCGCGTCGCGCGTGGCAAGCGCGCTCATAATGTGAGAGACGCTGGCGTGACCACAACATTGCCCAACATCAAATGGCAAATGTAATGTAAGCGGAACGAAACTGAGCTACTCGTTTATTGTGTGGTTGACGGACCATTTATCAGTCTGGGCCAATGCAGCGCGAGCCGATATTATTCAAGCAGCACTGTTACTACACAGCGCTGAGACATCCAGTAAAGAAAGCATTTGACTTAAATAATAACATCGCTGCGAGATCTAGTGAGAAACATTCGCATTTCTCCGTTATTAACGGATCAAACAGCGCTGACGTGGAAACCAGGAAGAAACATTGTGCCATGAATGAACTATCAGTGTCCACAGATCAGCAATATTCACCATGGATTTACTTTAGTAACACTACTAACTGTAACCATGGAAGTTTGGCAGGAATAGTAGGCTATAATGCTTTCAAGTAACATCACGTCGGTTTTATTTTGACATTATGAATACAATTGCTGCCCTCAAATGTTAATCTGAACTAAAATAAACCTACTACAATATTACATTTAATTTTGTCCAAGGAGCTGTTTTGTTTTATATGCTCCTAAGAAAAGTCAAGTATAGCTCCATCATTGCTCAAAGTTAAAAAATATCATACTTTATGATGTTAGTTTTAATAAAAATATAATAAAAAAAATTAAATCAAGGAAATTTCTCTGGCATTTCTTTCTTTTTGCTGTATCGGAAACGTACCGTAGCGAACCGAACCGAACCGTGACACCGGTGTATCGTATTGAACCGAACCGTGAATTTTGTGAACCGTTACACCCCTAATATATATATATATATAAAATATATATACACACACACACACATATATATATTGTTCTTGCATTCTTTCTTGTGGCTCAGTGACACACCTGAATGAATGGCTCATTAAGTATGCGGGCCCCATTGTCTCCTCAGGTGTGAACCACTAAATATGCATGATGGTGTTGAAATCGTTGACGCCCTTGCACATATTGCCTTTCCAAAAAAAAAGTGTCTTACAAAATTTAAATCAATGTATTGTTTTATGTGAATGATTAGGCAGGATAATTTTCACATCATTTTGAAGAAAAAACTCTAGGCAACGACATCAATTAGTCAAAAGTCTTGTGGACACATATTTAGTATGTGTTTTGTGGCCTTATTTCAGAAACTTTATTTTTTATTTTTTTCAATAACCATGCATAAACAATATTCCCTCAAAAATACAAACATGTACATACATGTTGCTCACATATTATGGTAACCCTGTTTGTGCTAAATAGAGTGAAATTACACCTTTGCCATTAATATGTTTATAAGCAACTGAAAAAAGCACAAATGTAAGGGCATGTCAGAACATCTCAAGGACCCCAAAAACACCTTAGACCCCAGAGGGTTAAAGGACATTTTTCGCAAAAGACTGAATGAGCTTCTCAACTACCTCATGCCTGACAATACCCCTCACTACACTCTAGCTCAATATATTGAGATTGCCATTCGGTTAAGCTCTGTCCTCCACGTCAGCCCTGCCGAGCCAGAGCTTCATGTCACGCCTGCCGAGCCAGAGCTTCACGTCACGCCTGCCGAGCCAGAGCTTCACGTCACGCCTGCCGAGCCAGAGCTTCACGTCAGCCCTGCCGAGCCTGAGCTCCACGTCAGCCCTGCCGAGCCTGAGCTTCACGTCAGCCACGTCCAGCCAGAGCCTCACGTCAACCACGTCCAGCCAGAACTTCACGTCAGCCACGTCCAGCCAGAACCTCACGTCAGCCACGTCCAGCCAGAGCTTCACGTCAGCCACGTCCAGCCAGAGCTTCACGTCAGCCACGTCCAGCCAGAGCTTCACGTCAGCCACGCACAGCCAGAGGTTCACGTCAGCCACGCACAGCCAGAGGTTCACGTCAGCCACGCACAGCCAGAGACTTTCCACGTCACGTCTGCACAGCCAGAGACTTTCCACGTCACGTCTGCACAGCCAGAGACTGTCCACGTCACGTCTGCACAGCCAGAGACTGTCCACATCACGTCTGCACAGCCAGTGTTTACGGACAAGATGGCCGCCTCCGAGCCAGTGTCTATGGACAAGATGGCCGCCTCCGAGCCAGTGTCTACGGACAAGATGGCCGTCGTCACAGAGTCTGTTCCTGTTCCTGAGCCGGTGTCTGCTGTTCCTGAGCCAGTGTCTGCTGTTCCTGAGCCGGTTGAGCCGGTGTCTGCTGTTCCTGAGCCGGGGTCGTCTGTTCCTGAGCCGGGGTCGCCTGAGGGGTCTTCACCGCCGCGGCCAGCGGCACGTCCTGCTGCACCGTGGCCGCCCAAAGGGCCTTCTCCGCCGTGGCCGCCCAAAGGGTCCTCTCCGCCGTGGCCGTCTGAGGGGTCTTCACCGCCGTGGCCGCCCGAAGGGTCTTCACCGCCGTGGCCGCCCGAGGGGTCTTCACCGCCGTGGCCGCCTGAGGGGTCTTCACCGCCGTGGCCGCCCGAAGGGTCTTCACCGCCGTGGCCACCCGAAGGGTCTTCACCGCCCTGGCTGCCCGAAGGGTCTTCACCGCCCTGGCTGCCCGAAGGGTCTTCACCGCCCTGGCCACCCGAGGGGTCGTCTCCGCCCTGGCCGCCCGAAGGGTCTTCACCGCCCTGGCCACCCACCCGAGGGGTCGTACGCCCTGGCCGTCCGAGGGGTCGTCTCCGCCCTGGTCGCCCGATGAATTGTCACCGCCCTGGCCGCCTGCGCAGCCTGCTCCGCCCTGGCCGCCGCCTGCGCGTCCTGCTCCGCCCACGTTCCATGGCCCATGCCCGCCATTGCAAGGCCCTGGTCCTGTTCCCTGCGTGGACCTGGCCCTCCATCCCTCCCCCAAGACCGCCTCCACTTTACCAACCTCCTGAACTTTTTTTTGTTTTGTTTTTTTTACGGGCGTCGGGAGCCGCCCATAGGGGGAGGGCTATGTCACGGTGTGGGTTCATGTCTTGTTCCTGTCTGTCCTGTGTTTCCCTTGTCTTGTGTGAACTTTAGTTATTTCCTGTGCTGTGTCATGTTTTGTACTCCTTTGTAGTTTTTCTAGTTTATTGGTATCCCCAGGTGTTTCTGATTGACCACGCCCTCTTGTTATCTTGTTTAGCTTGTTAGTCTCTGTATTTAAACCCTGTGTCTTGTTCCAGTGTTTTTTGAGTTCTTGTAGTTGTTATGTTGCCTGTAGCCTTGTCCCTGTCCTGAGTTTCTGTGGTTTACCTATTTGTTTAATTAAATTTGTGCTTGTGTTGCACACAGAAGAGGCTGTTTTCTGGTGGCACATATAATTTTTATTGCTGTCACACACTGTAAGATCTGCAAATTCAACAAAGACAAATTAGTTTCTGTATCACAGTGTTGAAATAGTTGGCAGTGTGACTTCTTTATGTGAACAAGTGAAACACACTCTCTTTCCATAAACTCAATACACATTTATCTGTTATACAGTATGGTCACAGAAAATTAAAACCACCAAACAAAACATATAGCCTACTGACATTGACATTTCAGTACTAAGCTTATAAAGCTCAATATACCTATTCAAGCACTTTAAGAAGCATACAAGCAGTTTTTAACGTGATAACTGTAAACTCTCTTTACTAAAACATGGAGTGCACTGAAACAGAATTAATCTCATTTAAACATTGTAAAGCCGCGATCTCCCGCCCGACATCCGACAGCGCGGCCGCGGACATCCGCCTAAGCAGCGCGGGCGAACACATCCGCCAACGCGGTCGAGCAGGCCGCACATCAGCCGCGGGTGCGTCGATGCGGTCATTCTTATCAATTCCATGAAACAAGTGCATCAAACTAAAACATTGAATTTACTTATACACCAGTTATGATGTCACATCACTTTTCTTACCTGCAAATTCAACAAAGACAACAGTAAATTAGTTTCTGTATCACAGTGTTGAAATAGTTGGCAGTGTGACTTCTTTATGTGAACAAGTGAAACCACCCCGCGGCTCCTCACTGTCCCCTAGTGTCACCCGCCGGTATACACAGGTTTAAGTGATGATAACAGACGGCTATACTTAATAAATGTTAACCAGCAATACAGAATAACAATAACACATATGAATAACAATACATAAGAGTATTTGAATCTATATGACTACACTTGCATTTGGATCCTGCTTCCTCCTTCTTTGCTGGTTCATGACAGTAATATAAGTCTATGGTGTCCCCAGAATGTGTCTGTGAAATTTCAGCTCAAAATACCACCCAGATAATTTATTATAGCTTGTCAAATTTGTCACTTTTTTGGTGTGAGCAAAAATGTGCCGTTTTTGTGTGTGTCCCTTTAAATGCAAATGAGCTGCTGCTCCCTGCCCCCATTCAGAATCCAGTAGCAAGTGCAGCCTTATGGAGAGACTCAGGAAAAGCTTCAACTTTTAGAAGCACATGGACGTTTCTGAATGTTTAGTGGATACATGTATGTAGTTGTTGTGGAGTTACACTGACTCATATCATCGACTTGGGTGTACCGTCATATTTAACTTTTACATAAGTTGACACAGTTCCCTGAGGTCTTTATAAGAGAGCTGTGACATTTTTTGGTCAATAGTGTTCAGTGCTCGTCTGTGCAGCAACGGCAGAACAGTTTCATGCTTCGCTCGAACTTTTGCCATTGCGTTAGAACTGGTTACATTGTTGTTGCTTGCAAAAAACAAATAGTGGCGCCTTGGAAACGTGCAGATTAAGGGGCGGTAATATTATAATAAAAGATCCTCTTCTTACGTCAGAAGGGGAGCGAAATCTGATCGGCTTGTTTTTTGACATGCTTGCAGAGAAAGGCTTAACAAAACAAAATTACTGGGTTGTCACATTTTCTGGGTTGGTAGAAGCACCAGGGACCCGATTATAGCACTTAAACACAGAAACAGTCAGATTTTTAAGATATGTCCCCTTTAATGCTTAACTACCCACATGATTATGGACCCTTAATAAAGTGTTACCTAACATTGATTCGACCTGGTTAAACTTGTAATTTCTTTGCCAAGGAAAATCATTTCCTAAACTTGTAATTTTTTTTTAGATCAAACTGACAAAATATTTTTGAGATGTCATCATTTTAAATTATTCTGTTTTACATATTCAAGTGGATTTTACACAATAAAATTAGGTAAAGACTAAATGTTCTGTGATTGTGTGGTTTTAACTCATTTTAATTGTTTAACAAACACTAACAATTATTTTTTACAGTGTACATTAAAAGATCAGATTCATAATTGATTCTGATTCTGATATGTTTTATCTCCATCAGATTCCCATCCGCTCAATCTGGATCTGAACACAGCACATAAAAACCTCTGTCTGTCTGAGGAGAACAGAGTGATTAAATACATTGACACTCTCACAGTCCAGCCGTATCCTGATCATCCAGACAGATTTGATGTGTGTCAGCAGGTGTTGTGTAGAGAGAGTGTGTGTGGACGCTGTTACTGGGAGATCGAGTGGAGTGGGAGAGGTGTGTTAATATCAGTGTCATATAAGAGCATCAGCAGGAAGGGATCGGGTCATGAGTGTCGGATTGGATATAATGATGAGTGTGTGTTTGGATATAATGATCAGTCCTGGAGTTTGTCCTGCTCTCCCTCCAGTTACTCATTCATACACAATAACATAAAGACTGATCTCCCTGTAGAGCCCATCAACAGGAGAATAGGAGTGTGTGTGAATCACAGTGCAGGAATTCTGTCCTTCTACAGTGTCGACAGAGACACAATGAGCCTCATACACACAGTCCACACCACATTCACTCAGCCGCTCTATCCTGGGTTTAGAGTTTATTCGAAATCATCCGTGAAACTTGTAGATGAATGAGAATAGACTGTAGAGAGATTCTACCCATAATACTTTGAGCTTAATGATAAATCAGTGACTGTCACACACTGGCTTGACTAGATAATCCGAGATAAGAGGCTTGATGCAGAAAGACGATGAACACATATTTAATAAATATCAGGGATAAACACCAGCAGGAAACATTAAAACAAGACAACGAACATAAAATGAAAATACACAAGATAACAAGGGACTAAATGAAGGATAGGTGATGGTGAGAAGTTGTCATGGTTACAAACAAGGGTTTACTCTTTTATTACACAGTTACTAAAATTTACATAGAGGACTCCCAGCAGCCCAACTATAAACATGCAGTCCCGTCACAAGCACCCCCAACTGGCAAGCAGAACTAGATTAATAGATGCAGGTAAATAAGTTATCTAGGTGAATAAGTTATAAATGTACACACGTACCCACGGCACGTCACACAATGATACATTCAAATCCCGAGAGGGCACAGCAATTCATAATTAACAGCACAGCAATTCATAATTAAACCCACACACAATGATCAGATTACACTACACATTATATTCAGTTCAGCTCACCCAACGGTTCCTCTCCACTCTGCGTTTACAGCTGGGCCGACGAGCCATGCAGACAACACAGATACAACACATAAAGAAATAAGTCCGCTGGTCGGCTTCCCGCAAGCCGACCAGAGTTTAAAAAGAATACTCCTAAGGATGCACTTCGATGTAGCCGGTAACCGCACCGTCTGCGCTAAGCAATCCACCACAAGTCCAGATCAGGGCGGATCCTTCCCTGGAATGTATTTCGGTGGTTCAGCAGACACCGCTGTCAACGTTGCATCTGACGGAGTTTATCAACACTTCCAGCATTCTTCCCAATCGCGTTGTTGCCGGCTGATGTAATCGTGAGCTGCAACGAACAAGAAACATTCATGAGCCACCCGCCACTTCGCCTTCCCACTCACTCACACATAGCAAGTAAGGCTACAAAAATATAACTTCCCTCAACAGGGTACTTAGGGCTCTCTGCCGTTGGGCCACTTGCTGTCGCGTCTCCCTCTCTCCCCCTGTCACCTCGTACGCACATATAAAGCACCGGGCCAGGTGAAAACAAGTGGTTAATCAACCAATGTGAGCGAACTCCTCCCTCTTCACAGATGCACATAATCATTGTCCATCACAACCCCAGTCTTCTACAGATGTCCATAGTCAGTCCAAGAGACACAGCCACTCTAGGAGTCCATTAACCCCGTAAATGCACAGCAGATAACACAGCAAAAACTGTACATACATAACATGCATAGACGACACAAACATGTCTGATGATGCGAGCAAATCCAAGACTTTCAGCTCTAGACTCAGTTTAAGACATTCATAGATGATCTCAAAAGACAAAGATGCTAAAGTTAGAAGCAACAATGAAAGAAATACAGGAACTGAAAGTCAATGTCGAGGGAATTAAGAGACAAATTCAAGAGAATGAATCAATCTCACAGTTTGTTAATCAATTCCTGTGTAAATGAAGGATCTAATGATTCTCAATTGAAACCTGTGTGTGTGTGTGTGTGTGTGTGTGTGTGTGTGTGTGTGTGTGTGTGTGTGTGTTAATTCAACCATAGATCTGTTTTGTGCTTTATTTTCTTTGTGCTTTATTTTTCTCTGATTTAATTCAGTTTAATCATTTATAATCATTAGTCATGTATGTATTTGTCATTTGATTTACACCCTTTATTTCATCATTTCATCATTTTATTATTATTATTCATTTATGTAATTTATATTTGTAAATTTTATGTTACTTATTTCCCTGTCACTGCTGTTTAAACTTCTAATTGTGGGATTTCACAGAATAAGGCATGTGTGTTTGTGTACATTTTAGCGACTTTACATTGGCTTCCTGTAAAGTTCGGAATTGTTTTTAAAATTGCTGTTTTTGTGTACAAGGCTCTATCTGGTGTAGGGTTGGGTACCGAATCACGGTGCCAATAGGGAACCGGTTCCGACGTAAACGGTAGTAACCAGACCGAATAAGAACGAAAATTTCGGTGCCTGATTTCGGTGCCTGACTCCCTGTGTCATGAGGCGCACACACGCAAGGTCTCTCGCGCGCTCTCTCTCTCTCCGCCGTGCGCGCACTATACGGGTTGGAGCACAGTCTGTTCTGTCTCGCATGCGCGCTCTTGCTCGCTCGCTCTAGATTCCAGGAGATTTTAACTAATTTGCGGGCATCAGGGAGCCGTTATCAATATGAGGGAAACTCCCGGAACGTCTGCTGATTGCGAGGGGATTAATGAAGATGCCGAAGACAAAACGCTCCAAGGTTTGGCTGCATTTCACGTGTAACATTACGCGTCAGAATGCCCTTTGGGTGTGCCGATTGTCTGAAGCCCATATAGAATCACACCAATCCATTGGCTGATGGCGCGGATGCCGCCTCATATTATATTAGCGCGCGCATCATCTGCTCCTCAGATCTCTCTGCCGAAAAAGTTTGGCAGCGAACGCAGCGTCTCGTTCCCTATTCAGAGAACATACAGTAACCAGAGACGTTCTCTTTCATAGGTTCACTCAACGCTGCGTAGCTGAGACGCAGTGAGAATGAAATACCAAACTCGCCAAGCGCTGCCGTTCTAGTGCAATGACCAGATAACTTACACTGGTTCAAGCAGACAAAACATGGGAACCTGTAGCCATGTCGAGATTAGATTACCCTGGTAGTAATCTCTATTAATCTCCAGTATTATTACATTGTTTGATACAATATTGTTTTATTTGATATTATGTAAATGTGAATTTTTATTTTATATTGGTTTATTTATTATTACCATATATGTTACTTGCATTTATATTGTTTAAAGATTTAAGTTAATAGTGTGTCCAGTTTGGCCCTGTAAATAAAAGGGTATTATTTTTTGACAAAGTGTGTGCGGTTTTGTTTCTTAAAGGGATAGTTCACCCAAAAATGAAAATTCTGTCAGTAATTACTCACCCTCATGTTGTTCAACCCCGTAAGACCTTCGTATCTTAATTCGTGTTCCGAAGATGAACGAAGGTCTTACAGGGATGAACAACATGAGGGTGAGTAATTACTGACAGAATTTTCATTTTTGGGTGAACTATCCCTTTAAGTACCGTTTCAAGAACCGTTTAAGCACCGGAACCGTTTAAAAAATTCCGAGTAGGTACTGGTATCGGATAAAACCCAACCGATACCCAACCCTAATCTGGTGTTGGACCAAAATACATTAGTGATGTAACAACTGAGACAATCAGACGCGTAACTATTTGTTACATTTAACAAATAAGCTTTAAAGCCCACTCTTAGTGAAATATCCTCCCAAAAGAGGCAAGAGTGCAGAAAAGGCCTCAGTCGGCAGGGCGACCATTAGATAAGATGATGCAAGTATCGTACAATTAACTGACTAAACAGAGGTTTAGGATAAGCAGTAAAATCCTCTTGACGAGGTGCTTTGATAATAATAAGCTGATGGTTTTTTTTCATGTTCAATGAACCTTTTCCATTACTTCATCTCATTTCCGTTTTCATTCTGTCACTTACCATCTACCCATGTATGTGTTATGTTTTTTGTTTAGAATTAGTTATGTGTTTTTAATTTAGTTAATAAAACTTGTGCAAATTAAGTTTTTGGTTGTTTCTTGCTTGCATCAAAGAAAATTTTACAAATATTTTTCTTGATCTTGTTAAACGCTCTAAGCGCTGTAGATGCTAAGACATAATTATTTTTCTGTGACCATGAAAGATACCCTTTTCTTAGAATCAAGGAATAATAATTTGTTGAAATCCTGATGTGTGGGGGGAACCCCGAGGACAAACGTGCGCACGATCTGAAGATTATCACGTGAAACGAAACAATATCCAATCAGAAAGCAAGCTGAGAGAAGACGAAAGCATAACAAACACAGTCATGGCGCAGCACAAAGTTAAATGGATAATTTTTATTTAAAGTTTATTTAATTAGGCCATTTCAAAGATAATAAGATCCCTTTTCCAAGAGAGACCTGAGAACAAACAACATTTATAAAAAACATTACTCACTTCCAGCTCACTCTGTAACATGTACAGACCATGTTCCCGACGTCTCCACGACTTCACAAAACAACCTTTTCTTTTTTTTCCGTGAATTTTCTGTCAAAATCATTCCAAATACTATCATCGCAAATTCTTCCTGCCTATCGTTCACCATGCTAATTCTAAAGTCTCAAGAGATTTTGTGTTCACAGTCGGGACTCTGGTTGAAAATCTGTTAGTGTGTGCTGTGCTGTCTTTGTCACATCATGGCACACCACACACTATAGGAGAAAAAGGGTTATATCTGGGATTTTTTTTGTCTTCATGTTTGTGGTCTCTCACATTTTGAAAATCTTATAAGCCGAGCCTTCTCTTCTGCCTTCTCGTCTGCCCTTAAATGTGAGGTCTGCTACTTCACTTGCCAGTTTAAAATTGGCTCTTAAATTGGCTTATTTGTTCTCTCTGGCTTTTGATTAGATTAGTTAGTTCAAGGTGTTTTTTATGCTTTCTTTTTTTCTCTGATTGAACGAGTCGAGTAAACCAGATTGCTGCTAATGCTGGTTGTGACAATGTTACACAGTAACTAAATGACCTCATTGGTGAGCTTGGAAGCCAGATAGGTGACTCCATTGTCACACGGTTGTTAATGAACCAGACTTCAGCATGCCTGATTTCACTTCTTGTCTGAACAGCAGCCTACTAGGACAATGCCTCTGTCCCGAGTCTTTGTCTGTCCAAGTTAAATCTCATAGTCAAAGCTGACATTAAAGAACTGCAAATGTTCAGAGGGGGATGGTAGCGATAAGTGCACCGTCCTTGAGTGGATTTTGAACAGATGGAGGGGTATTTGTCCAAAAAGGGTTGCGACAGCCAACAGTGTGGAAGAAATACTGAATCATCTCTGTGGCCGTGCATAGAGCATTGTTAAAGTCAAGCTGAAAAGTAACAAAACTCTGTCCTGAAGTTGTCTACAAGTGCTATTTTAGCGAGAGCCCTGGCTCGTGTCAGCCGTTAGGCGCTTTTTATGCCTGGCAGCCAAAGCCTAACGAGCACCCTGTTGACTATTGGGCCAGGTTGACTATTGGGTCGAGCTAGCAGATCCTCACCTCCAAAGATGTGGTGGCAAAATGGAGAATATGAGCTCGGAGATTGCAATGATGTTTATCAGGAACTGTCCCAATCTTGATCTTTCCAATGTCTTTAGGTGTAAGCCCATAAGTAAATGGCCTGCCGAGTGGTCAGCCGAGGAGGTCCAAGAGGCCATCGACGAGCATGAGAGAGATTTTAGGTCTCGGAAACCGGTTCCGTCTGTGCCTAAAGTTGCAGTAAATCAGTCTTATTGTAGCTGAAAAAGCTTTTAGCACTCAGGTAGCAGTGGAAAGCAAGAGTATGGGCGTAACCCCTGCAACACGTAACACGTAAATCCGCAGAATTGGGCACTTTGGAGCATGTGCTGAAAATGTTAGAAAGGGTGCTGGAGCACATGACCCTACCTGCTTCAGAACCACGTCCTCGAACGTCACAGTGGTATCGATCCCCTTCATGTGAAGTCTGTGGAGACGGATCTCGCTCGACTCGCTCCCACTGTATGAGAGAAAAAAGATGTCTCGCTTGCCTAGAGATAAGGGAGTATCACAAGGTTTCTGGCCAAGCTGTGGCCCAGACTGGTGACGAACAGGGAAACTAGATCACTCACATTTGGGAGGGAGCAATGTGAGTGTAGAAAGTCAGCTTCTCATAGGGGTGGGCGATATGGCAAAAAAAAATTCAGGAAAATTACAATTCACAATTTTATTAAAATTCTTTTTCATGTTGGTTTTATTATTTTGCAAGTGACTGAGCATTACAGCCAAACTAATGTCCCTATTTTAAAAACAAAACCTTGGGTAACAAATTATGAAATAAAAAAGAATGGGCCATTTAGGCCAAAGTGACGAAGATAAAAATCTTTGTCATTATTTTCTTTGTTATTAAAAATAAAGAACAAAGATACACATTACATATACAACTTAATATACAAATGAAATATTTTTTTTTCAGCTACAGTAGGTTTATTTAACAGTAGCATTGAAGAAAGTAATTAAATTAACAAATATGAAAATAAAACACAACATAGACTTCACTGTATAAATGATACAATGATTCTTATTAAAGCTACTATTAAAGTTCTCAGGCAGTGAGTGATTTTCTCTTTGTGTTTTGTTGTTTTATTAACATTAAAGGGATAGTTCCCCCAAAATGAAAATGTTCATATTTTACTCTCTCAAGTTGTTTTAAACCTGAATAAGTTTATTTCTTCTGCTGAAAAAAAAAGTAATTTGGAGCAATGTGGCTAACCAAACAGTTGATGAACCCCAGTGACTTCCATAGTTTATTTTTTTCTTACTATGGAAGTCAATGGGGACCAGCAGCTGTTTGGTTAGCCACATTCTTCAAAATATCTTCTTTTGTGTTCAGCTCAAGAAATAAATTAATACAGGTTTGGAACAACATTAGAGTGAGTAAATAATGACAGAATTTTTTATTTTTGGGTGAACTATCCCTTTAAGGACAAATGGCAGCATGTTTACTATTAGGCTACTGTCCCATTAAGACCTGCACGTGGCGCGTCTAATATACACGCATTTGACAAGCAGATTTTCTCTCAATTTTCTCACGTCACTTTAGACATTGTAGCGTCTGGACCAATCGGACACGCACTAACTATTCATTGTATTTAATGAATAATCCAGCAAACTCACTCTCCCAACAAAGGCCTATGAAACTCCCCCAAAACTAACATCACAAATGAAGCTTACCCACAGGCAGAACCCGGTGTCCTTGTAACAAATTTTACGACCCCAAAACGAATTTCCAGAGAGTTGTGTCACTCACTTAATTCTTACTGAGAAGGATAAATAAACCCTATTTAGTTAATCCTATATATTCTATATATATATATATATATAACCACTTGAGAAATGTATATACATGTATCTAATTTTCCCATCTTATGATTTTCCTTTTATGTGGTTTGGCCTATGTTTTCTTGTAAACTCTAATGGGTTAATGTTTCAGACTTTGCATACTATTGGGTAACCAAAATCATATGTGTAGCATGTTTGGTCTCTATAAACTCCAATCTTCGTCCCAAATTTGTTAATTTACATTATATTTTGCTAACTTTGACGCATTAGTATTATAAGAATCTTGAAGATTCTTTTCTTAAACACCCAATGAAATTACACATTCAAATACCCTGCTAGAACACAATGGGTCGTAAAAAACTCTCTCCAAAGGGACAACTTCGTATTGGCTCACATACCTCCACTGGGTGTGACATCTTCACGCTTTAAAAATCACTGATCACAAGATCAGCCCTCTCTTACTCTCTTGGTCCTTCCTGAGAAGTCCTAATGTGAAGATGATGCTGAACTAGAAGTCCCCCAAGGACCCCCAAGCTTGTGCCAGGCTGCGGCCTCGTCTTTCCATTCACCAAAGATCCTCTGACTCACACTGGTTCTCTCTCATCAAGACAACATCAGCAAAGATCAACTGGAGCCTCAACAAATTGCATCAGGACAGTTTAATTCAAATGGACGAGACATGCAAGCATCAAACTTAGTCTCATTATTTGCTACATTAATTATCCTTACCCCTTTTAAAGAAGGGCGTGTTAAAACTAAACTGATGGTTTGCTCAAGGCTGTTGATCTGCTGAATTTCAAACAACGCTCTAACTTCTTGCTCTCCTATATTCTGCTTCAGCTCTCTTGGTAAACTGTATGCATGTATGTATGTTTATGTTAGAGTAGTTAGTATTTTTAGTCTATAAAGTCTTGTTCATATCACACGTAAAGTTGTCTGTGTCTCAAGCTCATATCCAGAGTCACTAATCATATCGATTTTGACTACTTGCTCTTAGTAGTACTTAGTAAGAAAGACATTTCCCATGCCCCGGAAATGTACATATTTATTAATCAATTAATAACCAATATTGAGGGTTCACAGGATGAACTGAGTAATTGGTTGTAATGTTAATGTAGCTACCTCAAGTTAATCTGATTAACTGATCCAAATATTCATAATCAATTATAACAAGTTATGATTGGTTAATAATATTTCATAGAGCTAATTTCCTACAACATAACCAACTCTGTTTATGTAAACCTTGTGTGTATTTAACAGTATTAGCTGTAGGGTCTGGACCAATCAGACACACAAATTATTCATATTCATTATATTTAAGGAATATAAAGGTCTATGAAACTCTCCCCCAAAACTAACCTCACAAATGAAGTTATTTTGTCAGCCGGGTGTCCGGTTACAGAACACTTTAAGACTGATAACAGACTTTTACCACCTCAAAGGAATGTGGCCACATGCGCCACATGCTTAAGAGAGAGAGACAATATTTAATTAAATAAACTTTGCGGTATTACTCTGATCTATGAAGGAACATGCCTCACAGAAACTGTGATGATTTACTGTCTCGTGTACTATCATGTATAACAACATGGTATGTTTGATTGGGGTGTATGTGGTTGCACAACCACCCAACGGTCAATATAACCTCACCTGTATCATGCTTCCTACCTAATTAATCCTCATTTAATGACACACACTTTGATGTACATCACCTTCTCTTAGAATGCAATGTGAATTTATGTCTATTTGAGCTTGAATGAAGAGTCTAAGCACGCTAGGGACAAAGACCCGTAAGTCAACTAAGAGCCACTTTCCCTCTCAGACATGTCACCTTTCTGATTGGTCGAGTTCAACCCTTAGGGGAGGATCTTTTCCAGGCTTTATTAGAGACAGTCCACATGTGACCTCCCTCTCTTGGTAGTTTCATCCTGCCGCAAACATTGTTTCAGGTGATACGGGGAACCCCCTCCCCCCCTCCATGGGGGCCCAGAGGCCTCCCAGCAGGCCTGGATCCTAACCAGATCCGGCCTCATGGAAGAGAGAGGACACTCTCTCACAAAAAAAAAAAACCAAGGACAATCTCAGGAGTTTGTAACAACGACTCTAACCCACCATGCAAGTTCATCATATCTTCTTCATCCAACAAAGAAGAAAATTATTGAGACTTCAACATCTGACACTTGCAGAATCATCAACAACTTCAGTTTTCAACAACTTTGATAATAGTGTACGCTACCCAGGCATGCAAGTATGCTTTTGATTTGATGCTTTGAAAATGAAATGCTGATGTTCTTCTCATATAGTTACATGGAACTTCTCAATAGTTCCGTTTTCGGTTTCGTTCTAGCACTCCCCTATTTATGCATTCATGTGTGTATGTTGTTTAGTTTATTTATATTCATATAAATATCTATATTTAGTTAATAAAACTTGTACATAATATGTATTTGGTTCTGTTTTGTTTGCAATACAGAGTCACTTTTACGATCGCGGTTTTTGCTACTTGCTCAAAGTGCTGTACATGCTAAGAAATAATTATTCTTCTGTGGCCAGGGAAGATACCTTTTTCTTAGAATAAATTAATAATCAAAAGAGTTCGTTGGACGAACTGATTAATTGATTCTAATATTAATTCAGGCACATCAAGTTAATCCAATTAACTGACCCAAATATTCATAATTAATAATAACAAGTTATTATTGATTATTAATATTTCATAAAGCTAGGTTCCTTACATATATGGTGGAGAATTTTAAGACATTGTATTAAACATTGTATGCAAGCAGACAGTAATCAATCATATGTTGTCCCATAAGTTTTTATTAACATCTCATTCATGCACGTACAAGTTTTTGAGTAAATCAGCAAAACTATAGCTTGAATATGCCTTCCTACGAATGGCAGAAAGTTTCACAAATGCTATAATGCATATTTAAATCGTACGATAAGAAACTCCTCATATAAGCGAAGAAAGCCTAATTTCAGATATAAATCGAGCATAAGCCTTCTCTGACGAAGAAATCTCAGATTAGTATAAATGGTACCAGAAAAAATTAACCTGATATGGACGAAGAAATCTCCATTTTCAGCATTTTTGAATGTGATCTGAGCGATCTTCCTCAATCACCGATTAAGGCCTTATTATTCTTTACGTCATTGTTTTTTTATTAAATCACAACGTCATGTGCCTAAGCGAGAGACTCAGTGCAAACGTTCAGCACAGCTCGTCCGCTGCTCCGGCCGATCTGTGTTTTTGGTTGGCATTGCGTCCGGAATGCGAGCAGGCGTTCCTATCTAGTTTTTCTGACAACAGCACCAATCTCACAGACCCTCGTGTAAACAAGCGACGGTTGTAGCCAATAGCTCCCTCAATCCTAACTTACACGCATAACTTACAAGTAAAACCCTCTAGCTCGAGTGATAGTTTTAGCACCGCCTAAAAACTTAGACACTTTAGAGCGTAAAGTGTAACCTTAAACCAAAGACTATAGATTTTGCGTGATTTGAACTGAGTGATTTGAACACGAGTAATGAGAGTCAAAGCTCTTCAAGGCTTTGAATCAAAGGAGTCAACTGCGTCACAAATGATTCTTTGTTTGAAGCGCCCTCGCTGGCGACCCCTGCTGGTCAAAACAGTGGAAGTGTAGCGGAAACTCAAATCAACGGAACACCTTTTACAAACCAATCGCAAAGGTTTTATCAAAAGGTGTAATCAGGTAATGGCAATCCGCGAGCTACCTAATATCGTTTAATATGAGGTGTCTTTCAAGGCACAATATCTTAGTAAACTGTAGGGCTCGTTTTATGAAAGCTTGACTTGAAAGTCAATCAGACCCTTTATCAAATGCGTCATTAAATGTGTACGAATCTATAAAGTGATACGAGATCACATAGAGACCAGATACACACTGGTTCAGGAACCGTTGAAATTTAAAACAATTTTGAAACAGCTATGACGCGCAACGAAGCCCTTTTTAATAAAATCACGTGACCTTAGCAGTGATACACACTCCGAACGATTTGAGACGAATGATTCACCCTGGTGTCAGAGCTTCACGAAGCACGTCTCATAAGAGGGTTAAACCACTCTCTTCTCTCTCTCTTTCTCTCTCTCGACCCCTTCCTCTTGGTTTCACTTTCAGATTGAAACCCAGATACTGTGGTTTTCATTTGTGTTTCTTTTATTTCGACCTAAACCTACCCCTATCGTATTCTGTGTCTTCACACCTATTGAGCCTGAATATTTCTATTCGTTTAAGTTGAATTTAATTAAATTTGGGATTTAATTAAATCAATTTTCTTATTCAATTTCCACGCTAGTTACCAGAGCTATGAAAACACTCAATGTTTACCTTTTTATTTTGATTTTATTTCAATTTATTTACGTTTGTTTCGACCTGAATTCTTATATTCAGCTAAATAGAGCTTAACTAAATTTGAAATTTAATTAAATTACTTGCTTCCCTTTTAGTTTCTCAGAGCTATAAGGATGTTCTAACTTTACCTTTACCTTATTTTAGATCACTAGTCACTATCCTCATCTTCTCTCTCTCTCTATAGGATTACAATATCTAGCGACTGTTGTTTCCTTGGCGAGTTACACAGGTCATTAACATCCTACTTCCTGTCTGTGTTTCACCCCTCCTCACTCCTTAGCACCAAGCTAAGTACATGAAGTACGGCTAACACAAACGCACAGTAGGCTCCCGACAGAACTGGAAACACTTCCCGTTGTTTCTTCTTCTGTTGACCCTGATGTTTGATGTGTCCCTGCTAGTTTAGTCTAAACAGCAGCTTACCCATAAGTGACACTGTGTCTCCTAGCTAAATTTAAATAGGTAAACCACTCCTCTCTTCCTCTTCCTTTCTGGTTTCATCCTATTTTTATTTTTATTTAATTTTATTTTTTGTTTGTCTGTTTCATTCTATTTGTAACATGTGAGAAGAATCATCAGCATTTTTGAGTGATAGTTGTGACATGTAAAAGCCCAGTCATCAGTCGACGCTGCTTAAAGCACGTCAACTAGGATAGTCAAAACATTTTGTTAAGCTCATAGCTCACTACCTCAGTAGAAACTTGCATTTGCCTTTGCCCTCTCTATCTCGTGTCCCACAAGTGTGCCAGTAGGCCTCAGACATCCAGCCCTGCCTCCCACCAGGACCCCCTGGAGACCCGGCAGAGCAGGGTCATGGACATCCTTCAGCCTGAAGCAGGCAATGACCTGCCACGGCAGAGAAAGGAACCGTTAGACGACAACGAAAGCGGACGTCCGGCCTGAGCCACCAAGAGCTGACCAGAATCATCTTCTCCTTGGCCGCGCTCCCGCAGGCCTCAAACAGAAGGTAAATGAACTAATGCTGCCAGCCACAGAATTCCACAGAGAACAAACCCTGCTCAGCGTGAGAGGACACAGGACAGATGCAAGGACCCTGACAGAGCAGAGCAACTGAAAGAGATCATCAGTTTTCAGGCGGACGACAGCTCTGAGCCCCTGCAAACCGACGGGTAAACAACTGTTTCACTCAAAGAACTTAAAGAAATGGTTGAACTCAAAGAGAGCTAAAGCCATCAATGTGCAGCGGAAGTCCGAACACTGACTTAGCGATGCTGTAACATTATTGACGCACTCCATGTGGTCCAAAGAGAGCTGCAACAGTCCAACCCACTGCAAATGGACCACACAAGAAAGATGTACCCTGCTGACCTTCACATCAGCAGCATAAGCTTCCCCAGCCCTCCACAAAGGGGGGAGGAGCCAAAGCCCTCGGCTTAACACTTCACCAGCCAGTGTCCTGAGAGCCCCTGCAGCTGCAGGAGGAAAAGGTAACTCAGACAAACCCTGAAATGGCACATGAAGTGACACTCAACAATCTCAAGTGAAAGGTCAGAAACATCCCTGCCAATCTACGAGACATTGATTTTCACCTGCAGTCTCCAACCGGTGTGGCACACCGAGACAGACTCCATCTGATCTGGACACATCCAGCCCAGCTGGGCCGTGCCCAGACACCAAGCAGGACAGACCTAGAAGGGCCTGTGCTACCACCACCGACTCCGAACGAGTTTTCTGTGGAACTTACAACGAACCGGTGACGGAGGAGGACACCAGCGTCAAGAAACTTTTCCTCCAAAACCAGTTAGTCACCATATTTTCACCTGCCCCCACGCAATGCCCACTCAACGATGCGTGACCTGATGCAGAAGGCCTCTAACACAGAAGGCCTCCTCAGAAAGGGTTCCTAAGATCCCATTGATTCTGAACTGCAAAACCAGAAGGCACACAGCATGAACACAATGCAAGACTCTGCTAAAAAAGTCCCTGTTCAGCAAAGGACATAAAACTTTTAAAGTAGATGAAAATGTGTGCTCAAAGAGCAGCAAGACTCTGCATTAGTAAAAGTAGAATTTTACTGATATAAAGAAAATCTTGAATGGACGTGTAAGCCTCACCTGCCAACAGACTATGCACGACTCTTTTGAAACAAACATTTGCTACATGCTGGTTGAATTGGCACTGCTAAACATTAGTTTCCATGACAATGAAGGGTTACAGGAAACACTAGCTCCAAATAGGGCATACGTCACCTTGATGCCAGAATGTAGGAAAACCACCTGAGCTTTAGACTACTGTTAACATACAGGCGTGCATTTGACCATTGCGGTCCAACTGGAACACAACATGCGATACGCATTTTGATCACTGGTTGCTGGCTTGTCTAAATGCAGATAAAACGATAGCTGGAATTGACATCTCTACTGTAAGTGAAAGAGTCTTAGATTTCCAACTGGTATCAGTAAGTTCAGCATTAAAGCGTAAGTCTGTTTGACAAAGGAATCTCATCTCAGCAGCTTGTAAACTGTACCGATATCGATCCTGCTTTGGTTAAAGAAATCCAAATTGCAGTATTGCTAAACCTGTTTCTGACAAAGAAAGCTCAGGAAAGCCCCTTTCTACAATGTAAAGGCCTTACAAATTATTGTTAGATTGATGTAATTTACCTAAATTTTTAGCTGCATCTACAAGCAGAAAGCTCCCTAGCGATCAAAACTGTTCACTCGCTGAAAAATCAGCATTTATGCATGAGAGGGACGTAACTATATAGGCTTAGACAAGCTTTGACTTACAGCAAATCCATTTCCTTACTCTGTAAACAAATAGAATAAGTTGTGTAAAGTAAAGAGAAGAGTTCCATGAGTAAAATTAGCAAATGCCAAAACACATTTGCATTTTACTGAATGTAACATCAAGTTCTTGAAAGACTTAAAGTAAAGGCGCCCCCTTTTAACCCGTTTAAACATGCATAACTCAGTAAAATGTGCAGACATTCTTCAGGTACTGTTGAATTGTTCTGACATGCTCTGGTTCCCATGACAACAACTGGTCACAGGAAGTGCTAACTTATGATTTCACTTTGTAAACAGACCAGCCTAGGTGGCTAAGCTAACCTAACCTAGTGTCCATCCAGCTTAGGCTAAGCTAACTTAACCTAGCATTCATCCAGCTTAGGCTAAGCTAAATAATAACTTCTACAGTTAGCAGTTAGCATCATTCACTTGAAGCCTTAATTACAGCTTTTGTTTACACAGTGCAAAGTATTCTAGAATACTTTCTTTAACCCCAGTTTGGGTTTCTAATTCTTCACTTTCCGTACTTTCAATTCTTCTCAGCTAAATTTCACCTTCACTAGTTAGGCATAGTCCTGGCTGAGCGCTGTAGGCTAAATTTTTTTTTTACATTTTTTTTTTATTTCCACTTTGATAATAATAGCAGTCAGCTATTCCCTTGTCTATTCGGTCATCAATATGATTTAATTCCGATTCCTCTCTTGTTCGAATGTGGTTCCATTTCCCATTGGGCCCAGAAAGGAAACAGAGACACCTTTATTTGTGATTGTGTTTATTTTGAACAAGTGCACTCATTTTTGTGACCCTGCAACACAAGTAATTTCAACAATTACTAGGGCATAACTATAGTCCTGAGGATTGATAATAAGCATAATTTGAATAGGAAAGCTGTCACTTTTCCTCCTATCCTTCACTTCGTCAAGCCGTAGTGAACCACTATTTAAGTCCAGAGAAATAATTTAGTCATAAGAACCATCTTAAGTCATTTATTTCATCTCGGCTATGCCCTTTCCAGGAAATACTCTAGGAACCACACAAGTCTTAGCCTCCTAACATCCACAGCAAAGATGATAAAGATACAAGAGACACATCACTAGCTAGATACACATGAAACACCTAACTTTATGCCACATATCTAGCGAACCCATTAAACAGTGGTTCTGAACTTTTAGGGTCATGCATTAGTCTCTCACCACAAGTGTGCCAAAATGTCACAGAGCCTCTGCTTAACCCAATAATAACCAACTGCAGAACCGCAGAACCATTACGTCATAACAGTCTGAGGACCACAGCGCCAGCCCGACTGTCTGAGGGCGGAAGTGGGCGGGGTTGCAGTCCGATGCCGGAAGTGTACGGAGTTCATGTTTAAACATGTGTTTAGACTAGACAGTTAGAGATTTTTAGACAGTAAAAGATAGACAGTAAAAGGTTTAACTATGGCGGAGCACACTGTAGAACAAGGAAAAGAAGAAGAGAAAGGGGTAAAAAGAAGTTATATATTTGATGGATGCAACATACTTAACATTATAACGTTACGCTTATACAAAACGGCTCTGTAGGCTACTGAAATGTTTTTTTGAAAGGAAGTATTTTGAAAGGAAGTATTTTATAAGTTAATATTTAACAATATCCCAGTATCACTTTGTTGGATTACATATTCATGGTTTGTGATTTAATTTGTTGTTGGCGTTGTATTTTACAGCATTTGTTAAATTTTCTGACCATGACAATTGCATTAATTGTATTTGATTTCTAAGCCTATAGAAAGTGTCACCTATAGAAACACATATCGATTCAGAGAGGGTCAGCACTACCACTTCTGATCCAATGCACAACATGTTGCAGAAATTTTCACTGCCCATTTTGTGATGCCAGCATCTTTAAACCAACAAGACGGAACAAATTGACCAGTCATATGAAAATCCACTTCAAAAAGGCTGTTGTTCAAAAATTATTTTCAATTGAATAAAATGTTCAAACACTCAAGCTTTGTTTTCATTGTATTATTTATTTTTAATTGTATGCTTTGTTTAATGTATAATATTGTTAATCAATCTTAAATATACATTTTCAATTAAATCGTTTAAAACAAAGTCTTTATAATAACGTTGTTTTAAACTTTAAAACGTTCCAAAACACGGAAGTAGCGTAATGCCTTGCTGCGCCCACTTCAGCCCTCAGACTGTCGGGCTGGCGCTGTCGTCCTCAGACTGTTATGACGTAATGGTTCTGCGGTTCTGCAGTCAGACCTATCTCGCTTAACCTGACCCCAACCTTCCAACTTACCAAAGACTATGACAAACCAATTGACACTATGAGAAACCAACTCTAACCCCTCCAACCACCCACGAACGCCGTCTGCGCCCACCGACAACCGGTGCCCCAGACAACTGAGGTCAACAAGCACACGCTGCGTGCACAGGACAACACTCTGTTATGCACCTGATGACATCGCTGCGCCAAAGCTTGTGGTGCCACAGTGCAAAAGGGGGGGGGGTCATGCCAGTGTATGCCCATGACGCACCATGTGCTGCACACCGCAGCACCAGAACACCGAAGCAAGTGGCATACCGGCGTCCTCGAAGCGGAAAGACTGTCCTAGCCAACAAAGGATGACAGTCGCTGAGATCTTTCCTCCCTTTCGCTCTCCCTCTCCCCTTTGTCTGTTCCAGGATGCTGCTGTGGTTAGTCTTCCTGTGCCTCCAGCCAACCAGAGGACAGCTGCAGTCGGTCATCTCACCAGGTCTGGAATCAGGCAGCGTCCCGAAGGAACAACCGGGACTCCTTATCACCAACTGCAGGACCCACTCCCAGAGAGTGTATGTTCGACTCCACTCCCTCGCCCACGCTGAGGCCAATGTCGAACACATGCTCAACCAACTTGAGAAAAGGACTGTCACACAAGCAGAGCTTGATGGACACAACCGCCGCTGCTGTCGGAACTCTGTTAACATTGGCATGTCCAGTGTCAACGCACTGAACCTAGCCACCGTGAGACAACGTGTGGCTGAAATTCAAACTGAAATCCCACAGCTAAAAGGGCAACTCACAACACAGAGTGCCTCCCTGCCGACCATCGGCAAGGTAATTCTCAACACCCACAGCATTCTGCTGAACCAGACAGTGAACTCCATGAAACAGCTGTTTACCGTCTTCCAGAATGACTTTACTCAAACTCAGCTGGTCTGCAGTCTCTGATCCAAGAGACACGCTGCCCTGCTGAGGCCAAACCTGAATCAAAGCTGGAAACCTCATCCTTCTTCAAGAACCACAATTTCACCCTAACTCCAGAATGACAGGTGACACCCAGTCAAGGCACCTGCTGTCCCAACACCTGCTGCAGAGACCTGTACTGGGCTACTGTCCACATCAACCGCCGTGGAATGACCACCGCTCCAGAAGACGCGAGCAACCAGAGGCCATGGCCTTCCAGCCTTCTATGACAAAGGTGTGTCTGATCTCTCGGCACTGGTTGTCCTTGAGGGGGACAACAACGGTCGAAAGGGGGGAATGTAGGGTCTGGACCAATCAGACACACAAATTATTCGTATTCATTATATTTAATGAATATAAAGGTCTATAAAACTCTCCCCCAAAACTAACCGCACAAATGAAGTTACTTTGTCAGCCGGGTGTCCGGTTACAGAACACTTTAAGACTTATAACAGACTTTTACGACCTCAAAGGAATGTGGCCACATGCGCCACATGCTTAAGAGAGAGAGACAATCTTTAATTAAATAAACTTTGCGGTATTACTCTGATCTATGAAGGAACATGCCTCACAGAAACTGTGATGATTTACTGTCTCGTGTACTATCATGTATAACAACATGGTATGTTTGATTGGGGTGTATGTGGTTGCACAACCACCCAACGGTCAAAATAACCTCACCTGTATCATGCTTCCTACCTAATTAATCCTCATTTAATGACACACACTTTGATGTACATCACCTTCTCTTAGAATGCAATGTGAATTTGTTATGTCTATTTGAGCTTCAATGAACAGTCTAAGCACGCTAGGGACAAAGACCCGTAAATCAACTAAGAGCCACTTTCCCTCTCAGACATGTCACCTTTCTGATTGGTCGAGTTCAACCCTTAGGGGAGGATCTTTTCCGGGCTTTATTAGAGACAGTCCACATGTGACCTCCCTCTCTTGGTAGTTTTCATCCTGCCGCAAACATTGTTTCAGGTGATACGGGGAACCCCCTCCCCCCCTCCATGGGGGCCCAGAGGCCTCCCAGCAGGCCTGGATCCTAACCAGATCCGGCCTCATGGAAGAGAGAGGACACTCTCTCACAAAAAAAAAAAACCAAGGACAATCTCAGGAGTTTGTAACAACGACTCTAACCCACCATGCAAGTTAATCATATCTTCTTCATCCAACAAAGAAGAAAATGATTGAGACTTCAACATCTGACACTTGCAGAATCATCAACAACTTCATTTTTCAACAACTTTGATAATAGTGTACGCTACCCAGGCATGCAAGTATACTTTTGATTTGATGCTTTGAAAATGAAATGCTGGTTCTTCCGGTGGCGCAAGAGAGCGAGATGGACGTGTAGTGGTTTGCTCCCCACAGTCGTTTTAAAAAAATACCTCCTACCACTAGAAAAAGCAGTGAAATAAACTAAACTCGAGTATGAAAGGAGGAAGAATGCAAAGAAGTCATAAGACCGACAAGAAGATGAGCAAAAATCAACTAAACTCGGATGTGGATGTGGATACCGGGCCTGACGAAGATGGCGGTGAAGGAACAGCCTCAGGTAACGCTTCTGAAGCTAAAGTTACTGTTAACCAAAACACTCTGCTCGAAAGCCTGGCGCTTCTATCCAAAGAACTGAAGGACTTCAAGCAAGTTGTGAGACAGGACCTGAGTGATTTTAAAAATGATGTCATGAAAACTATGAAGGATGACCTCGTTGAATTCAAAACCGAAGTTTTGCGAGAGGTGCAGAGCCAAAACGCCAATATCATAGAGGCTCAAACACGAATAGCGGACCTGGAATTAGCCTGCTTAGAAATGAAAGATACGCTGATAACAGTTGTGAAACAAAACTCGGAGATGCAGGACAAGCTAGTGGATTTGGAGAGTCGCTCTAGAAGAAATAATATTCGAATTTATGGAGTACCGGAAGAAAAAGAAGGCAAATCGGTCACTGACTTTGTAAGTGAACTATTCAAAACTCACCTCGAACTGCCAGCTGAAGTTGAGCTCCAAGTCCAACGGGCACATAGAGCGCTAGTTTCGAAACCGGCAACAACCGCACCACCGCGATCAATAATAGTGAACTTTTTACAATTCTGTGTCAAAGAGATGGTTCTTCAGAAAGCATGGCAGAAGAAGGTTGAAATCGATGGCAAGCGAGTTTACTTTGACAACGACTATGCAGCTGATATCGTCGAAAAACACAAAGCATATGGGCCAATCAAAGCTGCCCTGAAGGAGAGGGGGATCCGATTCCAGACACCCTACACGAGGATGCGAGTACACTGGGACTCCGGGCTACGGATCTACGGGAGTGCGGATGAAGCAGCTCAGGATTTGATTAAACGTGGATTTCAGATAAAGATTACCGCGTCGAAGAGGAACGCTGCAAGAGCTGTAGAGGAACGTTTGAATGAACTGTTGCCATGGAAACGCATCAACACTTCGGACAGAGCAGCTCAACGTGTAAGAGAGAGGCTTACAGAGTTTAGAAGAGACCTGCCACTACATAGTTAATGAGATAACTATGGCCCAGAGGAAGAATAAATGAGGCTAACTTTACAAGTATTAGTAGCAGAATAAACTACGCATTTAATTTTTTTGATTCACGACAGGTTTCTCAGGCAGGCTAGCATGGGCCTACCTATGGATACTCCCTTCTGTTTATTTTCGACTCTATTTCCATTTTGACAGTCCGCTATAAATAAATAAAAAAAATAATAAAAAATAATAATAAGGAAAAAAAAAAAAAAGTCTTATGACTTAATCCAAATAGTTCATGAAACTGACTGAGGAGCTTTCTTAAGCGCTTAATGTTGGACATTTCTAGTGAAAATGAGTATTTCCTCATTACTAGGGAGGGCCCCTACGAAAATGAGGCACCTTTCCCTCCTCCCACCAACAGGGACCATGAAGGATGGGGAAATCCATCCTTGTTTTCGGAAGGCACAAAGTTCTATGTTCAATTGATGTTCAATGTTTTTTTTACTTTTGTTATGTTGAACTCTGGATTACAACTTTTCATCCATGGGAATGATATAACGTGAATGAATAACATAAAGATACTGTCGTGGAATGTTAATGGTCTTAATAATCCCATTAAAAGACGGAAGGTAATGACCAGGTTAAAACAGCACAAATCTCAAATTATATATCTACAAGAAACACATTTGTCTGGGCAGGAATGCGAGAAACTTAAGAGGTTTGGTTATAACAATACATTTTATAGTTATTTCCATCATGGGTGTAGAAGAGGGGTGACTATACTAATTTCAGATTCAGTTAAATTTGAATGTTCTAAAGTGATTAACGATAAGGAAGGAAGATTTATTATTGTAAAAGGAAAGTTAGAAAATGAAAAAGTGACACTGGTTAATGTTTATGCCCCTCCCAACAGTGGAAAACATTTCATCAAAACTCTGCTCGACAAGATTATTCTGGAAACAGATGGCATTTTGATATGTGGGGGCGATTTTAATATTGTGTTGAATGATAAACTAGATACAACAAACAAAAACAAAAAATGCAACCACATTACTAAAATAATCAAAACTACATTTAAAGAATTTGGTATAGTGGACCTTTGGAGGGAATTTCACCCCCTTAAAAAGGATTATACTCATTACTCGGCCCCTAATGATAGCTACTCCAGAATTGACTATCTATTTATGAATAAAAATGAGTTGTACCGAGTACAGGAGTGTGAAATTGAAGGTGCAGACATATCAGATCACTGTGCAGTTTACCTAAAACTCCAACTGAAAACACAAGAGAAAAGTAAATTGTGGAGACTAAATGTTGGAATTCTGAATCATAAAAAAATAGCTGAAGAGATTAAAGAGGAGATTAAACTATATCTAGCTGTAAATGACAATGGAGAGGTTAGCCCTGTCATTCTGTGGGATGCCCTTAAAGCAGTCCTGAGAGGGAAAATTATAGCTAAGACAGTGTCTATTAAAAAAGCTAGAGAAGAAGCATTTAAGAGAGAAAAGGAGAAACTATCTGAAATTGAACAGCTACATAAGAGCACACGCGATCCCTCATTATTACCTCAAATTAAAGAAGCTAGGGATAATATTGATAAAATGTTAAGTATAGAAACTGAAAAGAAGATTCGATTTTTAAAACAATCATATTATGAAGTGGGACCAAGGGCTACCAGATTACTAGCAAAAAGATTAAAAAAGCAACAGGCTGATAGAACAATTCACAAAATACGAGATATAGACACAAACCAGATGACATATGAACCCAAAGAGATTGAATCTAATTTTAGGAACTACTATAAAAATCTGTACAGCCAACCTCCATCATCCACTACTGACCAAATGAGAATGTTTCTAGAGAATCTTGACTTACCAGCAATTGGGAAAAAACAAAATGACCTTTTGACCTCACCCATTACAGTATCAGAAATAGAGAAAGCAGTCAGTAGATTAAAAGCGAAAAAATCCCCGGGTAGTGATGGCCTACCAGCTGAATGGTACAAAACATTCAGGGAGCAACTTATACCATTACTTGCGTCATCATTTAATTATACACTTGACCATGGCAAACTACCACCATCCTGGAAGGAAGCAGTAATAACAGTGATCCCTAAGGGGATTAACAAGGATACCTGCTCAGGTTACAGACCGATTTCTATACTTAATGTAGATTATAAATTATACACCTCAATTTTGAACAAGAGATTTGAACAATTTATGAACGACATCATAGATGAGGATCAAACGGGTTTTATTAAGGGGCGCCAAACCCATGACAATATAAGGAGAACCCTACATATTATTGAACACGTTAAGCAAAACAATACCAGTGCAGCCTTGATAAGTCTTGATGCAGAGAAGGCATTTGACTGTGTTAATTGGGCATTTTTATATCAGACACTTGAAAAATTTGGATTGAATAAGAAGGCTGTTCAATGTATTAAGACACTTTATCAAAAGCCGACTGCAAGGATAAAAATTAATGGGAGTCTAACTGAGAGTATACAGTTAGAAAGATCTACCAGACAAGGTTGCTGCCTATCACCAACACTGTTCGCATGTTTTATAGAGCCCCTGGCGCAAGCAATTAGGCAGAATATAGATCTGAGAGGGATAAGGGTTGGGGATGAAGACCACATCATTGGTCTTTTTGCTGATGATGTGATCTGCTATTTAGGAGACCCAGACGCATGCCTTCCAATATTAATTAATCAACTCGAGGCGTTCGGTTTCTATTCAGGTTATAAGTTAAACTTTGCCAAAACACAGATCTTAACATTGAACTATCTACCATCCAAAAATATACAACAAAAATACAATCTCAATTGGAATGCAAATATAATGAAATACCTTGGGGTTACCTTAACAAGAGGAATGGATGATCTATATGAGACCAACTATGTTAAAGTGGATAAATCCATTAGAAATGATGTAGAGAGGTGGAATGTCCTTTCTCTGGACTTTAGTTCCCGGATAGAGACTATAAAAATGAGCTTCCTCCCTCGACTCCTCTACCTCTTCCAATCACTCCCTATTGAGATACCGGAGAATCAATTTAGAACGTGGGATAAAGTTATCTCTAGGTTTATATGGAATGGTCAAAGGCCAAGAATCAAATATGAAACTTTACAGCTTGGAAAACATGAAGGAGGTATGGCGCTCCCAAATCTTAAGGAATATTTTCATGCAGCACAACTTAGACCTTTAGTCTGCTGGTGTGCTAAGGATTACGAGGCTAAATGGAAAAACCTAGAGCAGTATGTACAAGGGAGGGAAATTCAAAGTCTTATTGGGGATGAAGGGGAAGCTAAGGATTTATTTAAACAGATAGATGCTATCACCCAGTTTTCATTAAAATTGTGGTTCAGCATAATACGAAAATATAAATTAGAGGCAGATCTCCCTCTACTTAGATGGATAGCTTATGACAGACACTTCACCCCGAATACTCTTGACCAGAGATTCCAACAATGGAGACTGAATGGAATAACAGCACTGTGTACAGTAATGAAGGACGGGAATTTTATGAGTTTTGAAGAGATGAAGCAAAACTTTACATTATACAATCAGGATCATTTCAGATACTTACAATTAAGGGATTTTTATATGAAGGAAGTAAAACCAAAAGTAAATCTGGGGGAAAACGGTATAATTAGAACTATAATAGGAACATACAACTCAAGGAAGTACAGAATAATATCTACATTATACCAGCAACTGTTGGAGAGGAAGGGAAATACAACGTCATATGTTAAGCAGAAGTGGGAAAAAGAGCTAGGTATGAATATATCTGAAGAAGACTGGTTACATATATGGAATACACAACAATCTACCACATCGTCTCGTATATGGAGGGAATTCTGTTGGAAAAATGTAATACGATTTTTCATTACACCTAAAATTAAGAGCAAATTTTTGTCAGTACCACAACCATGTTGGAGACAGTGTGGAGCGGTAAATGTAAACCATTCACATGTCTTTTGGCTCTGTCCTGTTATTACACAGTTTTGGGAGGATGTCCACTTGGTTATTGTTGAAATCTTGGGTTATGATATACCTAAGTCATGTTCAGTGCTGTATTTTGGTAATATGAAAAGAAACATTGTGTCAAGAGAAGACCGATACCTGTTTAAAATTTTGTTAGCAGCATGTAAAAAGGCCATTACGAAAAGATGGTACAAGCCGGACCCCCCAACACGAGATGAATGGCTGAAACTAGTGTCTGAAATAAGTGTAATGGAATGGTTGACTCATAAGATAAGAGTTCAAGAGGATCAATGCACAAATAATTGGGGAAAATGGACTGTATTTACATCCCAACGACAAGAAGAGGTCTGAAGTTGATGTATCTCATTCACTAAATTGTAATGTTAGGTGGTCCAGATTGTTCATTGTTTTTTGTTTTTTTTTGTTTTTTTTTTCGTTGGTTTGTGTTTGTTTGTTTTATTAATTATAATTTTTGTATATATGTGATGAAACTATAAAAAATAAAGTATAAAAAAAAAAAAAAGAAAATGAAATGCTGATGTTCTTCTCATATAGTTACGTGGAACTTCTCAATAGTTCCGTTTTCGGTTTCGTTCTAGCACTCACCTATTTATGCATTCATGTGTGTATGTTGTTTAGTTTATTTATATTCATATAAATATCAATATTTAGTTAATAAAACTTGTACATAATATGTATTTGGTTCTGTTTTGTTTGCAATACAGAGTCACTTTTACGATCGCGGTTTTTGCTACTTGCTCAAAGTGCTGTACATTCTAAGAAATAATTATTCTTCTGTGGCCAGGGAAGATACCTTTTTCTTAGAATAAATTAATAATCAAAAGAGTTCGTTGGACGAACTGATTAATTGATTCTAATATTAATTCAGGCACATCAAGTTAATCCAATTAACTGACCCAAATATTCATAATTAATAATAACAAGTTATTATTGATTATGAATATTTCCTAAAGCTGAGTTCCTTACATAGCGCAATAAGACACAAAAAATAACTTAGTCAAATAACCAGGCGCTGTTTGACAAGCTGTTAGTTCCTGTGAGCTTTAGGTGTACGCGCTCAGAAAAGCACATGCAAATAATTAACTTTTGTGAATTGCAGTGTCCTGTTCCTCTGCGTTAACATTTGAATATACGTTGCATTGTTCAGTATGTTGAGACAGAGGCACCAGAACTGCAAATGATAGAATGCACGATGCTACGATATTTCCGTTGTGGTGGTGTTTGGGTCAAGCCCAAGTGCATCCACCAGCTAAAGTTGCATGTGTACGGACCATAGCTGTCAACCCTCCCGTTTTTTCCGGGTTTCTCACGTATTTTAGCTCTTTTCCCGCTGTCTTCCCGTTTTAGTATTTTCCCGTAAAATATCCCGTATTTTTACGCTCTGATTGTGTTAACTCAGAACCAGAACACGCAACTATCTGTGTCTGTGAAGTGGCTTGCACTTGGGTTGCTAGACCTCCAGTAAAGCAGGTGGCAGTATGCAGACAGTAGCTTAAGCTACTGTCGAAGAAGAAGAAGACAGTTGCAGCAGTGGCGGGCGTGAGGAAGAGGGAAAAAGTAGCGGGAAGTCTGAACGTCAAGGAGAGTAGAGTAACGTTAGATGAGTTTGATGATGGATCAGGATGCTGACGGCCAAAATCACCGTGACCTAATTAACCACCAACCAAAACTGAGGAAATTATGCAGATATTTAAGTAAATGGGAGACCACCTTCCACTACCTGACAAGCAGCCATGTAGGTCCAAATTATGCCCACTGCAAAATTTGTCGCTGTAATTTCAGTGTTGGTCATGGAGGGAAAAATGACGTTTCGCAGCACGACAAGTCACAGAAACACAAGCGCGCGAGTGAGTCAGCTAGGCACACAACATCATTATCATCATTTGTGGTGAACCGTGCCTCATCTGAAGCTGACCAAATTTTGAAAGCTGAGGTGAAAATGTCTATGCTAATTGCCAAAAATAACGTTGCGTTCAGTTTTTTTGGACGACTTCAACCGTAGTGTGACTGACATGTTCCCGGATTCAGCGATTGCCAAGAAGTACACTCTGGGGAAAACGAAGGCTACACAAATCATTAAAGGTAAGACTATATGGAGTTACAAAGCTAAGCTCTTCTAACGGGTTACTACGGGTACGCCATATGAGGGGTTTTCACGAATCACAGCTTATGCTACCCAT